>JANHMN010000024.1:34907123-34921659 GCA_030674055.1 Rhabdomys pumilio
GTATGTATGTATGTGTATATGTATATATGTGTATGTATGTGTATGTAGGTATATGTATGTATATGTATGTATATGTATGTATATGTGTGTGCGTATGTACATGCGTCAGAACATCAATCATTATATGTTAATTAGAAACTAGGAAAGTTTTAGGGTTAGACTGTAGCCTGGTGGGAGACAACTCACCCTGCATGATCAGATGCCTGTGCCTGACCCCAACACTGCAGAAGACTAAACAGCTCTATTTATTTATTGGAGACTGGATCTTACTATGTAGTCCTGGCTAGCCTGGAACTCTCTATGTAGATGAGGTTAGCTTTGAACTCTCTGTCTCCCCAGTGATCCACCTGCCTCTGTCTCTCTAGCGTTAGGATTAAACATTTTCACCATCATACCTGGCACGACTTTCAAAAAGGAATCTAAGTCTAATTCACATGTAACCCCCGCTGTCCTCCACAGCAGAGGATGACTTTGAGCTAACTGACCCTCCTGCCTCTAACTGCCAAGTGCTGGATTATAGGCATGAGCCACTGTATCCACCTGTAAATACACTTTTAAAAACCTGTTTGGGGCTGGGGGACACAGTTCAGCTTGTCTACCATACAGGAAACACTACAGTTCAGCCTAACAGGTGCACTGGACGGGCAGAGGCAGGAGGAACAGCGCTTTGAGGTCATTCTCAGCTATATAGTAAGTTTGAGGTTAGCCCGAAGCACTATCTCAAAACAAAAACAGTCCCCTCCTAATTAGTGGGAACGTATTTCACAAACTGAGGCCATTTTCAGAGCTCACGGCTACACGATGTGTCTGAGTCTCAGGAATCCAAGGGGGAACTGACACTAAGGAGTAGCCTTAGTGGTGAGATTTCAGGCAGATGGGGAGAGCCACATAACCAGCAGGTTCTGCCACATACGCTGTCTCACCCCTTCCCTAAATCACACACTAAGACATGCCCTTGGAGGGAGAGTCTCTTGATTCGGGTAAGAGCTGGAAGTGACTGCACTGGACTCCAAACAGGAAGTGGACTGAGGAAACAGGCACCAGGCCTGCTTCTGCTTTATGTGTGATTTGCACACTCTGTCTTGGCAACCACAGTGGAGCTAAGGCGGCAGCGTGAGATGAAAGCTCTGTTGTAGATGGGTGGATACGACGCTCAGGGCAGAGCCTGTGGCTTCCCAGATGCCTGGATGCTTCACTCTGCCACGTGCTGTTTGCCTGCTGGGAGAACGCTCATCATTTCTGGGCCTGTTTCCTTGGGCTGCGGCAATCCAAACCCAGCAGGGTCTCTTGCACATGACAGTGATGCCTACAGCTGACACACTGAGGTGGGGTGTGCTCCCTGTGCTGCCAGACAGCCCTGTCCATCTTTCTACAATTGCTACTCTAGAACTTACCGTGGTGCAGGGCCAGAGGCCCGGAAAGATCCCGTTTCCTTGGGAGGCTGACAGCATGTCTGCATTTCCATAGCTTTCAGAAAGTTCATTCGCTTTCCTCTCTGTAGTCACAGAAATGGCCAGGCCCTGCCAGCAGTTGCCAGTGTTTCAGAAGCACCCTGTGGCCCATGGCTCTTTGTTGTTTTTGTTTTTTTATCTTTCAAGACAAGGTCTCATGCTGGCCTCCAACTTGTTACACAGCCAACAGTGACATTGAACTCTGTGAGCCCTGGCACTACAGGACCTGAGTCACCACTGGTAGCTGTATGCTGTGCTGGGTCATCACATCCAAGGTAGGGCGTCAGAGGCGAGCGCCCTACCAGCTGAGGCACATCCCCAGCCCCATGGATTGTTTTTTTAAGTGAATGCTAGATGTCCTGCCAAATCTCGGGGCCGCTGCCACAGCTGTAGTTCAGGAAGCCAAGGCCCACGAGTGGATATCAGGAAGGACAATGCCTGCTCCTTGTTTCCTGATTCCAGGCCTGGATGGAGGGAAACAGTTGGTTGATGTCTGGATCTGGTAGCTCTTACTACCAAAAAGTACAACTGACAGGACTGGGCTAGTGTCCTGATGGGGAAAGGTGAATGCAACTGGTACTTTCCACTGTCTCCTGTGTGGCCAGAGCCTGCCCTGGTCTCTTCTGAGGTCCTGCCCCACACTTTGTTTTTCCACCTCTCGAGCACTGGGACCACAGGCCTTGCAGTCCTGCTGCACAGGTTTTATATGGTGCTAGAAATGGAGCCCAAGGACACGTGCATGCCAGGCGGCCACTCTACCAGCTACGTTCCATCTGCTGTTTGTAGACTGTCTGTGACTGACAGAGACTCCTAAGCAGCCTGAGTGGAGAGCACAAGCTCTCCGGAGGCCTGCTCTGATAATACAGTGGCATGCCTGGGTGGTGGTGGCACATTTCTTAATCCTAGCATTCAGGAGGCAGAGGCAGGCAGATCTCTGTGAGTTCAAGGCCAGTCTGGTTTACAGAAATAGTTTCAGGATAGTCAGGGCTACACACAGAAACCTTATCTTGGAAGAAAAAATACAGTGGCAAAAGAATTACTGCTTCCTGAAGGCCCCGTGGCAGCGCTGTGCAGAAGCAGGTCAGATGTGGCCTCCCTTTATCCTCAAACCAAAAGTGGTTATTATACTCTCAGTCTCCAGAAAGGAGACCAGGACTAGAGTGGTTAGATAGCATCTCAAAGATCAGAGCTGGAAGGTCCATGCCACAAATCCAACCAGCTACTTGGTCCTGTGGAAGAACTCAGACATTTAAAGAAAGATAAAGAACTCTGGGGTCCCCCTGGGACTCCAGAAAAAGTCTAGAGCACATGGAGATCCTGCCTCTCAGAGCCACCGTCCTCTGGCTCAGGCCTAATGGGTGATTTTGAGCTGAGTTCCTCTCAGGAAATAACAGAAGGCTATTTGACCTGAGGAGTCCTTTGCTCCCCCAAAACAGAGATGCTAGACAGCATGAACGCAGGTCTCCTCGTCAGCACCCCTGGAGAATCCCATCAACACATTCCCTAGTCCTCAGAACAGCACAGCCACAGCTGTGACTCCGGTGACATTCGGAGCTCAGCTTCCAAGCAGCCTGGCACTGGCTGCATGGAACAGGGCAGGCCAGCTTCCTTTCAGACCCAAGGCCACAGGCAAAAAGGAAATGGAGGCGGGTGGTCCCAGAATCCTGACTCAGCTAGAAGGCCTCACGGAGGAAGGTGTGTCAGAAGGGCTGGCCATGCTTGGGCAAAGTCAGGGCCACAGAGGTCACTTGGCTATTTAGGCCAGCATGTGGACAGAGTGGGACATGGACCTAAGGTTGACTTGAGCCTGGGTCGCTCTGCCCTGTACACTGTAGGGCTTTCCTATTACCAGCAGCTATGGGGTAGCTGGTGGGCAAAGAAATGCCTGTACCTTTTAAAGTCTTTTTTAGTTGTCTGAAAAAACGACTCCTAAAAAATAAAGTGTATGTGCGTGTTCATGTGCGTCTTCACCCGTGTGCTTGTGTGTGTGCACGGAGGCCAGAGGAAGGAAGCAAAGCCTCTTTGCTTTTGTGTGAAGGCAGGAGCCGGCCAAGCTGGGACAAATGTGACAGGACCACAGATTAACGGTCTGAGCGGCTGATGAATGATCCTGACATCACAGCCTGCGGGGGACAGTCTTGCCTGTTCATGGTGACAAGCCAAGCCATTCACTTTACAATCTGTCCAGTTATGGTAAAGGGACTATACATTGCCCATGTAGGTCACAGTTCTCAACCTTAGCATTGCTGACATTTTAGGCCAGAGGTTGTGGGCTATTCAATGAGTTACAGCAAAGCTAGCTGCTCGGCAAGCCCCAGGGGTCTTCCTGCCTCTGCTTCCCCAGTGCTGGGATTACAAATACAGACTACCATGTTCTGTCCACCCCTCTTCTTAGCTATTTAAAATCTTTGCATTATATTTAATAATGTGTCTGAATATTTCTCTGTGTGGGTCTGTGCATGTAAGGAGGCCAGAGGCACCAGATCCCTGGAGCTGGAGTTACAGGTGGTTATGAGGTGCCTGATGTGGATCCTGGGAACTGAACTCGGGTCCTCTGATGAAGCAGTATATACTCTCAATCACTGAACGACCGTCACTCTAGCCCGTATGTATGTATGTATGTATGTATGTATGTATGTATGTATGTATGTAGAGAATTCTCAAGCACACATGTATGGAGAACAGAGAACAACCTCTCTTTCTACCATGTGGGTTCCCAGGGTCATACTCAGGCCATCGGGCTCAGGAGCAGGTACCTTTGCCCTCTGACAATCTGGCTGGCATGAGAAGACTGAATTTGTTCGGGAGAGACATGCCCTTGGCTTAGCTCCCCAAAAGTCCAGGGGCACCCTTGGAGGAACTCTCCTGACATGGTATCTTCTTGCCAACCACACTGTAGGTAGCCCAAAGTAACATGGGAAACTCAGTATCCTGTTCCTGCAATCCAGATGTCAGGGACTGTGGGCTCGGTCTAGACCAACTCTGGTGCCACCGGACCCTTCCCTGTCACCACCCTTCCTGTACTTTGGTTTCCCCACAGAGTCTCTATCCCAGAAAAAAAAAAAAAAAGAATTAATCCTGTCTACATCCATGGAGCATTCAAGTCCAATTCTGCCTCCTAAGAGAACCTCCACGCCACTCTCAGGGTTCACCACCCCTCACCTGCCCCACTAGGACCGCCTCCTAACAGGTTTCCTTCTGTCTAGGTTCCATCCCGCAGCCTTTACTTATCCCCACTGACATCTTCAAGGATGAAGCCCAAGCACTGTGGGTGGATATCTTATCTGTCAATGCCTTCTCCTACCTCAGCTTCCGTTTCTTCTCCAGCCCTTAGCACCTTCCCTACAGGATACCTCATAACGAATTCACTGTGGGGCTCTTCACCTGCCTCAGACGTTCTCCCTCACACGTGTTTGGTAAACTCTTACTCGTCCCACAAATCCCAGATAAAGGCCACCTCCTCCACGATGCCACATTCCCTGACCCAAAGTAGCCAAAGACATCTGCCCTGCTGTATAGGACCTGACCATCTCATAAGGAGGAGTTTGCCTCAGTGTGTTTACTGGTACGGGACAGATACATTACCCATTTACTAAATCCTTGCCATAGGACAGGCTCTGGGCTAGATGCCTTACCAAAATGACCATCAAAAACTCCTTCCTGAGAGATGGGATAGACTCAAGGGGCTGAGCAGCCAGTCCAGGCCGTGAACACTGCTGTGTCACACAGAGTTCTCCCTTGGGATGTGGTTTCATGCCAGTGTTGACACCCCCGAGATGTGGTCTCCAAGGAAACATCAATCTCACACCTAACTAGAACTGAGAGTGGAAGAGCCTTTTGTGTCTATGCAGCTATCAAGTTGGGATTTCTTCTTTCTTTTCTATTTTTTGTGCTGGGGATCAAACCCAGGGCCATTTATATGCTAGGTAGGCCTTCCTCTCCCCCATTGGCTCACACCCCTAACCTAGTTGCAGATGGTTTTTCTCTTCTCTCTCTCTCTCTCTCTCTCTCTCTCTCTCTCTCTCTCTCTCTAACTCTCCAGGGTTTCATGTTGCCTTAGCTAGCCTCAAACTCATATAGCTGGGGCTGACATACTCTGAACCTCTTGCCTCTACCTCCCAAGTGCTGGGATTACAGGAATGTGCCACCACACCCTGTTTTGGTTTGTGATTTCTTTAAAAGGAACTTTTAATAAGAAACCAAAGAAAAGCCAAATATACACACATACCACACACATTTTTAGCAAAACAGATAAGCAGGTTTGGATCCTCCCTCTGAGCTGTGACTTCCTCATCTAAAACTGGTGGTTGAAACTGGTCGGTCTCAAAGATGTTTATCAATCTATGTATCCTGCGATTCCATGATTGGTTTCTCAGCTGGACAGTGGGCTGGTAGATTCTGGGGACATGAACTTCAGGAGCAATACAGGGAGATACTGTTAACTGACTGACCCGTTCCCACCCCTTTCCTGCTTAGGAGCCTCCCTGAGCCCTTCTCCAGGCATTCAGAGGGCTTAGCCAGCTTAGCCATCAGTGGGCTGCAGCCATCCTGGCTTAAAACCTGGGGTCCAGACTCCCACCGTTCTGCCTCCAGAGAGGTCCTGTTACTTCACTTTGGTTTTAGTCCTTTCCTTCAGAACCAAACCTCTCTCCCACTCCCAGCCTCCCAGGCCTTGCCTGGACCCTCCTCTCCTCCCCAGTCCAACCAGTGGGACTTTCTGGAAAGCCCCACTCTGAGCAGCTGACACAGGATGGGGACCAGAGAGGCTTGTGGGTGGGTTTCTGCAGAGGCTCAGGGCTCACAGCTGTAGCCCTTGGAGCCTCAGCCATTTCCCTTCCCCCGCCCACCCAGCTGGGAGACCATGAGGTTTCATCACAGCTAAGTTGTTGCCCTTATAAGGGAAGGCCCTACGAGCCCGCAGCACACTCTGCCCGTGGCCTGCTGGTGAAGAGCCAGGCGGGGCCTTAGGGCATCCTCCAGATGTGGAAAATGGGGATGGCTCAAGCCCAAATGTCTGGGCTGAACATCCACCTGAAGCACAGATCCTCTAGAGAGCTAGGAGGAAGCCCTCAGTTGTGGGCTCAGGCTATGCCCTGCCAGAGTCATATCTCTGGCCCTAATAGTAACTTCAGTCTCCTAGGCAAGTTGCTTAATTCTTAATGTCATAGGCTGTGAAGTTGGTTGAATGCTGTCTTTCTCTTGAGGTTTCTATGATGGTAACACCTCAGTAGGCTCAGCAAACATAGGTGCTCTGTGAGGCCACAGTGCTGGGTTTATTAAGCACTCCATAGTAGACATAGCACCCCACAGAATCAGTCCACATCACACACAGGAGAAATAGAGGCTCTGCCTTGAACCGAGGCAGTTTGTCCTGATCCCTGTCTCTACCTCCTGAGCCCTGCGGTTAGAGAGCGTGCCACCTGGCTGGGTTTTATTTAGTACCAGGGATGGAATGAGGGCTTCATTTATGCTAGGCAAGCTGTGTGGTTAAACTAGGTTCTCTGCCCATTCCTGGGGATTGAATTCAGGTACATTCACTTCCAAAGCTAAATTTGTTGGTTTGTTGTTGCTATTGTTTCTCTTTAGACCCTGTTTCCTCCACAATCATAAGAGTTCGTTGGGTTTTTTTGTTTTTGAGGGATTTTGTTTGTTTGGTTGGTTGGTTGATTGTTGTCTTTTGTTTTGAGACAGAGTTTGTGTAGCCCTGGCTGTCCTAGAACTAGTTCTGTAGACCAGGCTGGCCTCAAACTCAGAGATCCACCTGCCTCTGTAACCAAATACTAGATTAAAGATGCATGCCACCACTGCCCTCGACTAGAGTGAATGTTTTGTTTTTTTGACAGCCCAATTGACTGGGCATGAGAGAAGGAGAGGCAAAAAACACAGTGGCCCCAGACACACAGGCTTCCAGAGCCCATGAGTAGACATGGAGAGGGGACAAGAACACCCCTGCTCACCAAGACCTCCTCTTGTTGCTGGGTTCTATGTGAAAGCAACCAAGTCACGGTTTGCCACACAGGCCTTCAGATGCCTGAGGTGACTGCAAAGTGTGTTCTACAGGAAGGCTCACCTTTTCTGCACGGGCCTCCAGCCCTAAGACCGGAGGGAAAGAAAGTTCTTACCACATCCTCCTTAGCCCGTTGCTGGCCACCAACACATCCCAGTAAGCTAGTTCCTGGGTCAGGGTTAAACAGAGACTCCCACCAGTAAGGCGACTCCTCTCCTATAAATGTGGCTGTCACATGACAGGCTGGTGACAGGGAAATTCACAAGGGTCACAGCCACAGTTCATCCATCCAAGGTCAGGTGCTTCCTGTTATGTTGGCCACAGAGCCTACCCAGTGGACTCACAGAGGAAGACGGGGCCAACTTTTGGCAAGCGCAGGGGTGCTTTCCCACACAAGGGGGAGATCACTGCAGTCTCCTTTTGTGGGTGAGGAAATCGAGATTCCCTCCTTAAAGATGAGCTTCACAGGCAAGTTCCTGGGTGGGACTTACATCCTGACAGCCTGACCTGAGCCCTAGCTCAGGGCTTTCCTGAGCATTTCTGTCAATGGGGCTTTGGTTGCAGTGGTCCAGGTTCACCCATAACCAGGACCAATCTCTGATGGTTAAACAACTAGAACCACCATTTTGGGATCACTAATGGAAACATCTGTTTAGCAAACATTGTCAGTAGACACTGGGGGACTGAGCAACGAGATACAACATACTAAGATTGGTCTTTACCTCCCAAGAGTACTTGTTACTTATAAAAGGAAAAAACAAAACAATCAAAAACAAACATTACACAGTAGGAAAAAAAATCAGACTTTGTTGCTCAGGTAATTACAATAAACACTGATGCTGGGAGTGGAGCTCCATGGTGGAAAGAATATTTACAGCTTGTTCAAGGCCATGGGTTCAATCTCCAGAAAGAACATCTTCACTGAGGCCCAAGATGTCAAGGGTCTGAATCTCCAGACGGGGTAACCTGAGAAAATCTGTTAGGACCCATGTAGTTTTCCAGCTTGGAAT
This sequence comes from Rhabdomys pumilio, assembly GCA_030674055.1. Classification (NCBI taxonomy): domain Eukaryota; kingdom Metazoa; phylum Chordata; class Mammalia; order Rodentia; family Muridae; genus Rhabdomys; species Rhabdomys pumilio. Next base: position 34,915,592 of record JANHMN010000024.1, read on the forward strand.
TTCTTTTCTTTCTCTTTTTGTTTGTTTGAGACAGGGTTTCTGGAAGTCCTAGAACTCACCCTGTAAACCAAATTGGCCTCAAACTCAGAGATCAGCCTACCTCTGCCTCCCAAGTGCTGGGATCAAAGGTATATGCCACCACGCCAGGCTCCAGCTTAACTCAAAAGAGGTTTGTTACTAATAGGAGAGGCTGGCTGTCATTTTTGTAACCCTAGCACTTCTGAGGTGGACACGTAAGGATCGGGGCCTTAAATTCATCTTAAGCTGGAGTTAAAGGTCAGGCTGAGTTAATTTTAAAAAGCCTAAGGGGCTAGGATACAGCAGCTGTGACACAGATCCATATCCTTAGTGCTGGAAAGGCTGAGGCAGGAAGATCCGAGTTTAAAGCCAGTCTGTGCTTTATATCAAGATTCTCTCTGTCTCGAATTAAATATGGGGATGAAGAAGATGGTGGATCTCTGAGTTTCAGGCTAGCATGGTCTACACAGGCAGTTCCAGGACACCCAGGATTATATAGTGAAACTGTTTCAAACAAAACAAAAATAACAAAAACCACAAAAAAAAAAAAAAATGGGCAGTGGTGGCACATGCCTTTAATCCCAGCACTCTGGAGGCGAACTACTATAAATGTGTGATCAGCTAAGGCTACAGAATAAAAAATAAATAAGTACTGGGTGTGACGCCTTTAACCCCACAACTTGGGAGACAGAGGTAGGAAGACCTCTGTGAGTTTGAACCCACTGGTCTACACAGTTCTCTGTGTATCTACAAGTCTATATGAGTTCTACAACAGCCAGGACTACACGGTGAGACCCCATCTAATAAGGAAGAAGGAAGGAAGGAAGGAAGGAAGGGAAGGAGGGAGGGAGGGAGGGAGGGAGGGAGGGCAAGCGAGAACCCGAACAAACATAGAGACTTTACATCTGCTTTTGTTATCTCTGTATAATGCAAATCCAGGCTGGCCTGGAACTCAAGAGATCCTCCTGCCTCCACCTCCTGAGCGCGAGGATTAAAGACGTGCGCCGCCACTGTCCGGCCTACATTGACTTTTTTTTTCTTAAAGTGTTTAAAGGACCATGAGAACTACCTTTCTGGAACTGAGTTTCGAAGGCTGGTGATGCCACTGGCTGACTGCCACAAGTCCTCTACTCCCTGGGGTCCAGCCTCAGGAAACAACATACAGGCATCGGGCAGATAAGTTCCATTAAATGAGATTTATTGCCAAATTTCTAGAAAGATGGATCCTAAGCTGAAGACACTGGGTGCCTCTTTCCATGGTGGTAGGGAGGCAGTCCTGTGTCGTCCCATCCCTCCTCCACCCCACCAGCCAGCAAGGCAGTAACCCCAGAACTACCTGCCCAATAGTCACTTGACAGCACAGACAGGCTCTAACTCCTGGTAGCAGGTGACTTGCAGAAGTACAGCACCCTTGTTGCTGTAGAGGATGACTGCTCCCGAGGGAAGATGGCAGGGGATCAGGACCGAACACCTGAGGACATTCTTGCTCTTGTACAGGAGATGGAGAGAAAGGCAGGCTGGCATAGGAGCCCAAGGAGTGTGGTTTGAGGCTAACAGTGGAGGTTGGGGGCAGCTTGTGAGCCAAGACACTGCTGTTTGCTCTGCTCCTGACTGCTACCCACAGCTAGAAAGGGACATTACAGTAATGAAGGCATTAACCTGCACTGGTCGGCAGGCCTCGGTGGGCACAACTGGCAGCTGGAAACAGGGTGAGTGGAAAGGCATCGTGTTGCTGGGACCCTCCCTTCTCTTCCAGTAAACAAAGTGCACATGCAGAATCCTCAGGGCAGATTCTCTGTGACCGCTCCTTCCCCCAGCGAGGCTCCAGACTCAGTCCAGTTGGCTGCTGCAGTGTGCTGGAGACTCAAGGGCTCAGAGAGCCAGAGACAACGAGGAAGGGAGGAGGGGAGGGGAGGAGAGAAAACACTTCTCTCACTAGGAAATAAAGGGGGGGCAGCCCACTAGGGGCCTGATAGGTGGATTGTAGTCACAGACTCCAGCATGTGAAGAAAAAGGGTATACATCAGAGCGGTTCCAGCTGAGGAAGAACCACAGAGACTCAGATAAATCCCATCTGGGAGGCACGGAAGGCAGGGGTGGGGGCAGGGCCTCTAGAGGTTGATTAATGATAATTTCATATAGGTTTTTCAGATGCACAGGACACTCTAGGGTTTTCATCTTCAGGAATGTGCAAGGCTGGACAGAAGCTGGCCCAGGAGCAGACACTGTACCAGGAAGTCTGAGTTCTTTTTTCTCCCTGGAAGCCTTGAGATCTTTGCATCACAGCTCTCCAAAGGGGTAGGGGTGCTTCGGAGAAGACCCTCGGTTTGCAGAAACGGAAACAAACCAGACTAAATAGCTCCTTCACCCAGACCCTTGTCCATCTTTAGGCTATAGCTAAAGGCCACATTTCACTCAGCTGATAGATGTCACATTTCACCACAGCCTGGACCCAAGGCCCCAACAGCTCCTCATAAGTGGGTGTGGCTGGTGGGAAGCTGCTCAGAGACCCTAAGATAGGAGCCTCAGGCAGCTCAGCTGTGCTCCACCCGGAAGTCAGGAATGTAAACTGTTGGGGGTGAGAACAGAGCCGGTGCCATCCTGGAAACTCCAAGGATGGTGCCAAAGCCCTGGGGCAGTCTGCATCAACATGTAGATGGACCATGGTCCATCCTAAGCCCAGAGCCTAGAGAAGAGGCCAGAACAGGGAGCCAGACAGATAGCCCCAGGCCAGGGTAGAGTAAAAAGGACATCAGGAGCCTCAAGTCCTGGCCAAGCTTGATGCACCCAGTGGGTACAGCCTGAGCTCAGTCCTTAGCAAGGTTGGACAGTGACAGATGCAGGTACTTGGAGTGGGTGGGGGTGGGAGGGAGTTTGTGCCTGGGGCTTGGCAGGCCTAGGGTGCACTTCTCCTGTAGAGAGTCACCAGCTCCTTCCGTTTCTGCATCAGCCCAGGGGTTTCTTGGTTCAGCTCTCCCAAGTCCCTCATTTCCTGCAGGACCTGGGTGGCCTGCCTCAGCTGCTCTACAGCCTGGGTGAGCAATGACTCGGCACACACAGGTGGTTCGCTGCCCAGCACCTGGTTCAACAGTTTCTCTGTCTGTTTCGAAGCCACCTTGACTTCCAGCTGGGCCCGATACAACTTTTGCTTAGGCAGTTGTGGATGCTGAGGGCTTTCTCTGAGTAGGTCCCCAAGGGAAGAGGAGCGAGGATGAAACTGGGATGGCAAGTCCCAGCAGGGCGGTGCAGGGGATGCTGCCGCATCCTCTGAGGCAGGTCCAGGGGTGCCCATGGCCTGCAAGGCAGACTCGGGACCATCATCCATGCCATTCACGGACACCTGTGTCGGGCCTGGGGACGTGGTCTCAGGGGCCTCAGACTGTGTCGGGCCTGGGGATGTGGTCTCAGGGGCCTCAGACTGTGTCGGGCCTGGGGATGTGGTCTCAGGGGCCTCAGAACTCTGGGATGGACCAGAAGCATCCACCCCGCCCATACAGGCCTTCATCTTCTCTGACAGGATCTTGGGAGGAGGTGCAGGGGGCTTTTTGCTCTCCCTGGGGGCAGCCTCTGGAGTCTCTGAAGAGGACAACTGTGCACTCTCAGGGGCAGAAGGCTCCTCTGGGCTGGGGTTCTCCCAGCTCACCTTCAGTTTCTCAGACAAGGTGCTGTTAGGGAGCCTCTTAAAGTCACTGTCCTCCTTGGCTGGGGTCTCTGCATCCTCTTGTCTCTCAGGATTGACCTCAGAGCTTGATGAGTCAGGGGGTTGGGCTCTGTCTTCTGTAGGAATCTCCTTGCTGTCCTCAGCTCCAGAGGTCTCTGGTACTGGGGAAGGCTTGACAGGAGGCATGAGTGCCCGAGGTGACTCCTGGGGCTGGTCTTCACTGATGTCACTGAGAGGAGCAAACACTGGTGGTCCACTGTCTGGGACATCGAGGTCCAGCCGTGAAAGCCCATCAGAAGCTGCACTGGCTACCTGGTGTGGGAGTAGTATCCAGATGTCATCTTGGATGGCCAGCGTCATCCCCCAAAGTGCCTACTTCACCTACCTCTGCCCAGAGACCTCTGACCAGTCTCTTAGCCCTTGACTTTGCCTGATTCTTGGACCCTCCTCACGGTATGGGGACCTTCCCGGGGGCCTCAGAGGTCCTGACATAGGGCTAAGCAAGAAGTCTCTTCCAAGGTTCCTCAGATGGGGATGGGGATGGGGATGGGGATGGGGATGGGGATGGGGATGGGGTTGGGGATGGGGTGAGTGGCGTCCTGGCTGAGACCCTCACTCCCTTTCACATACACCACATGGTCTACCCAACATCTGGAACAGCTACTGCGGCAGGTTCCTCCTAAGTTCCCAGAGACTGTCTCCTCTCCAAGGCTGGGCTTCAACCTTCCCCACGCCCTCCTGTGGACAGCCCTTTCTCCGTACCTCTGTGACTCCTCCTCTCTCAGCTGACAGGTAAGAACAAGCTGTCTAATATCAAGAACAAACCTTCAAACCACCCTGTGTTCTTCCTGCCTATGGCCCCTACTTTGGGGGTCGCTAAGGCTCTGTACCCCTAAACTTGACCTCTTTGAAACTATGCTGCAAGTGTGGCCGCTTACCACACCTCAGTTCTCCCCTTGTTCTGTGGCACCAGGGCCTGTGTTGATGCACCTGAGTCCTAAGCCCAAGTCACCTCAAGTCCACTTGTTCTTGCTCTGCTCCAAGAACCCTGTCCTGGCCACCAGACCTCTCCTTTTAAAAAGCCTTCTCTTCTGCAGTAGTCATTGCTGGCGGCCCTGAAATGCCTTATTTGCGGAGGACTTTTCCTGGCCCTTAAAGCCTCCCCCTCAGTAGCTCTACTAGTCCTTTAGAGGCAACTCCTTACTCCTTCCCCTTCCTTCTCTCGAACGCCTGTGTGCAGCCCCGTGACATCCTCTGCTCCCACCGTCTATTACCTTCCAGTTCTCTTCCCTTTCAAACTCTGGCAGAACCTGGGATCCCTCTTCCTTCATTTCAGAACCCCGCACCTTCTTCCAACCCAAATCCACCCTACTAAGACCTCGAGCTGATCCCTGAAATGTCTCTCCGATCATATCCCTAACCCCGCCTCGTAGGCTCCATAATTCCTCCTTCTTCATTCCCAGCCTAATCCACAAGCCAACTGAGCCCCTCGTACACCTAAACTGTTACGCCTGGTGCCTCAACTTACACCAATTCCTCCAGCAAGAGTTCCTCTCACTTCCATCTGTCAGCTGAAACCGGAGCTGTTGCATTTTAAGCTAGTGTCTGCTTAAAACCCAGTCACTCCTCCATGGTCCCTCCTGTCTCTATCTCCTGGACTTTTTCTACCGCCGAACTAATCACAGCCAACTAGGAGGAACAGGGCCGTTTCCTGCTGGAAGCTGATCTCTAAGTCGCAGGTACTTCCCGCCCAAGCCTGTTTCTCTGCTGTTCAAGGTGCCCGTGTGAACCAGCAATAAGAAAGGACCCAGACACCTCTACTGCCCTTCCTACACACACACCACTTAGCAAGCCCCAACTCCAGGTTAGCCCTGAGTGTGGATGGCCACGCTAAGGGCCTGGAATACCAGGCTCAGCTGACTCCCCATTGTTGAAGCTGAGGGAAGGCCTTACCTCCTTTAAATGGATTCTTGTTGGTGGCCGTCGCCGCTGACCCCCACGTACCCGGTTCCGTGTCACATGCTCTAGGGCACAGGTCTTGTCGACTCTTACCTGGGAAGGGTTAGAAACAGGTGAGTCCCTGCCAGATCTTGGAAGAGTAGGAAACACCCACTGTGTCCAGACTCAAGAGTCAAGGTCTGCACCTCCCCCTTCCATGTGCCTCTGTACTGGGGACCTCTCCTCTCTGTCTGCACTGTCATGGGTGCTCCCTCTGTTCTGTCTGTCTGCACCGTCATAGGTGCTCCCTCTGTTATCTGTCTGCACTGTCATGGGTGCTCCCTCTGTTATCTGTCTGCACTGTCATGGATGCTCCCTCTGTTCTGTCTGCACTGTCATGGGTGCTCCCTCTGTTCTGTCTGTCTGCACTGTCATGGGTGCTCCCTCTGTT
>JANHMN010000024.1:34921669-34972314 GCA_030674055.1 Rhabdomys pumilio
TCTCTGCACTGTCATGGGTGCTCCCTCTGTTCTCTCTGCACTGTCATAGGTGCTCCCTCTGTTATCTGTCTGCACTGTCATGGGTGCTCCCTCTGTTCTCTCTCTGCACTGTCATGGGTGCTCCGTCTGCTTCTATGAAGCATCCTCGCTCTCCACAGCCATTCTCTTCAGCTCAGTCTTCCTGCGCAAACATGAGCAGCCCTGAGGCTGTCTGGGGCTCAGCTGGAACAGCAGAGCAGGAGGGTCGCCAGATCCCGGTCCTCTGGTACCTAGGGTACATTAGGTCTTACCCTGGCTTCTCTGACTCTCCCAAGGCCATGCCCAGACCAGCAAAGGGCAGGGCCTCTATGGCTGGGCTTGGCTTTGTGGAGGGTAGCATCTCTTCACAGAGTCAGGAAAGGTCTCAACACACGGGAGAGCTGGACTCTGAACTCTGGAACTGCCTGTTCCTATGATCCGCTGAGAAGCAGAGGGAACCTGACAAAACTGCCTATGAGGCCATGATGGCTTCTTCGGTGACCTCTCTAGCACCCATGATGTGACCATCTCTTCTCCCACATAGGGACTTTTCCCATAAAGCGAGGCTGTAGAGCATAGTTCAGTGACTCCGGTGAACACAGGACTCACAAGGCAGGAGCAGGAGACCTGCTGGGGAAGGAGGCTCCACTCGAGTCTCATGTCCTGCCATCCAAGCTGTTCTTAAAATACACTTTAACCCAAATAGACCTGTGATGTCAAAGGCAGATCCTTCCTAGGAAACCCTGGCCCCACAGGACACCCTACCCACTCACTCCAAGCCTCAGTTTTAAAGTCGGTGTTGCCATAGTTACCACTACAGTACAGGAGCCTCAGGAATGGAAGTTTATTGCAGTCAGTCAGGGAAACCTACTGAAGAAGGAGCCCATGGGCTGGATAGTGATGGCGGACACCTTTAACCCCTAAACTCACCCCCAGCCCTCCTGGCTTGAGACTGCCACACTGCTACTGTTTACCCACTGAGGCTGGGCTGGAAGGGTACAGCCAGGCACGGTCTACCCACTACCTACGTGCTTTCGGCTCCCCTTCAGTTTGGGTGACTGAGCCCAAGACTCTGCTCAGATGCTCTGCCTCAGTTACGTTCCAGCCCTTGTGCTTCTCAATTTAAAACAAATTGCTTATGGGATGGGAATGTGACTCAGCTGGTACAAGGCTCGTCTAGCAGGCAGGGGGCCCTGCTTCAATCTACAGCACCTCATAATACCAGGCTTGGTGGCACAGGCCTGAAATCCTAGCATTTGGGGAGTGGAGGCAGGAGAATTAGAAGTTCAAGGTCATCCTTGGCTACATAGTTGAGTTCCAGGCCAGAATCCACAAGATGACACTCTGTCTTAGTTTTTCAGGGGCTACAGGGTGAGACCATCTTAAAAAAAAAAAAAAATTACGTCATTTACTCGGGCCTCGGTTTCATTGGTAGAAACTGGACCCTAGCACCCACTTTGAAGGTCTTTCAGGAGATTAAATGAAGTATGTCCCCTGTTTGAAGCAATGACAGAGCTGAGGGGTAGTTTGGAGATAAGTGGGCACAGTCTTCTCGTAGACTGCTGGGTCAGAAACAAAGAACCGTCCAGAGGACCACACCCCGTACCTCATCAAAAGCCTTGTTCTTGCTTCTGTTGATCCCTTCATTGAGGGCTTTGATCCAGGATTCCTTTTCTTCCCCACTGGGGGCCTGGAATCTGATGTCACTGACCTGTGAGAGACAGGCAGGGAGGATGGCAGATATTTTTAGAATTCACATTTCGGGTCTTTAGGAAGCATTCCAACCCAGATTCCAAAGTGTAGCTCAATGCCCCAGAGCATTCTGACATTGGGCTTAAGTAGGGAGGGCATACATCAAGAAAGGCCCCCTCCACCCTGCAGCTTCCAGGGACTCGCGGGGAATCAGCCTTGCTCTGTAGACAGGGTTCCGGTGTGGTCTTGCTTCATAAGACTCTGTCTCAGGGTAAGATAAATAACTGATATCATGTGGGGTGTAATAAGCACAAGAAGCTGGAGACTGACCACCCCCTACCCCACATGGTACCTGGAAAAGCCAAAACCTGAGCCAGAAGGTAGAGTGGTGACTGCCCAGGACCGGAAGAAGAGAAAATGGGAGCCAGGATTTAATGAATTTTGGCTGCAGTTTCATAAGTTTTAAGACTTCTGAAGGGTGGTGGAGATGGAACTTCCTTAAGAGTGAATTTAATGCCTCTGAACTATTTGCTCAAAATACTTAAGGAAATATTAGTTGGGAATGGTGGAGCAAGTCTTTAATCCCAGCATTCAAAAGGTAGACACAGAGGCAGGCAGATCTCTGAATCTGAAGCCATTCTTCTACACAGAGTTCCAGGCCAGCCAAGGGCTGTGGCTACACAGTGAAGCCCTGTTTTGTTTTGTTTTTGTCTGTGTGTTTGTTTGATCATAAATAGTTGTTTTTTTTCTTCTGATCTGTAAAATGGGATAACAAGTTTTACTACAAAGTAATTAAACATGATCAAAACTAAGGCACATAGTAGGTGCTCAATAATTAGTTATGTGTACTGAATGCTCACATGGGTGTTGAAGTATCTCTGTGTGTGTGTCTGTGAATGTATGTGTGTGTGTGTCTATGTGTGTGTGTCTGTGTGTGTGTCTGTGTATGTATGTGTGTGTCTGTGTGTGTGTGTGTCTGTGTATGTGTGTGTGTATCTGTGTGTGTGTGTGTGTATGTCTATGTGTGTGTGTATCTGTGTGTGTGTGTGTATGTCTATGTGTGTGTGTATGTGTGTGTGTCTGTGTGTCTGTGTGTGTCTGTGTGTCTGTGTGTGTCTGTGTGTCTGTGTGTCTGTGTGTGTCTGTGTGTGTCTGTGTGTGTCTGTGTGTGTCTGTGTGTCTGTGTGTGTCTGTGTGTCTGTGTGTGTCTGTGTGTGTCTGTGTGTCTGTGTGTGTCTGTGTGTGTCTGTGTGTGTATGTCTGTGTGTGTGTAAAGTTGATGTGAGGCCTGAGATCCAGCGTCTTCCTTGTTCACTCTCTGCCTTACGTACTGGCTGTAGGGTCTCTTGTGGAATTCAGAGCTCGCCATTTTGGTCGATCTGGCTAACTGGCTTGCTTTAGGGATTCCATGTCTCTGCCTCCCACGCAGATTACAGGCAGAGCATCACACCCATCTGGTTTTAACAGGCTTATTGGGGATCTGAGTTCTTGTACACACCATAGAAAGTACTTTACTACCGAGCCATCTCCCCAGCAACAAAATTGTTTTCAAAAGATCTCTCTAGGGCTGGGGATGGATGTAGCTTGGTTATTGGTGGAGAGCTTGCAGAGCAAGCACCAAGCCCTGCCGTCAACCCCCAGCACCACAGACCACGTGATACTGCGCACGCCTGTAAACCCAGCCAATGGGAGGTAGAGAGAAAGGCAGGAGAATCAGAAGCTTGAGGCCAGCTTGTAAATATTAGACTGTCTTTTAAAAAAACAATAAAAAGTAGCTAAAGAACTAAATCTGGAGCTGACCAAAATGAGTGCTCATAGCACATAATAACCCGGCCTTCACCTGCAGTCTTACTTTTCCAATCTGTAAAATGGGATAACATGTTTTACTACAAAGCAATTAAACATGATCAAAACTAAGGCACATAGTAGGTGCTCAATAATTAGTTAGTGGATGAATGAGACAACACATGAATGAACTGGCCCTAGGTTCCTTCCCTCACTCTGCTCCTGGGCCACTGCCTACTCTCTGACCTCAAGACGCCCTAGTTCTCTGCTGATGTGGTCAGCTTGCCCATCCCCCACCTTGGTATTAGATAGCACTCCTGCCACTCCACCAGTCAGTTATGTAATTCCGTAGTACAGTGCACTTGGCCTGGTCCTCTTAGTATCCTCATTACATAACTTCCTCCTGGCAGCACTACCTCCTCCTCACACAGGACCCTAGGTCCCCCTCCATGCCAGCCACTGCCAAATGCCCATTTGCATGGCCAGGCTAAATTAGATCCTGGCAGCAGATCTGCAGTTAAGTCACAAACCCTAGGGCACCTTGGCAACTTCCTCTCGGCCTAGCCTTCAGGGCTGCAGGGGCTCGGGGAGAGACCAAACTACATACTGGGGGCTACAAAGGCCACTCAATCCTGTGATGTGCTAAGCAGCTAGACCAGCCCTGTGAGCCCTGAAGCCGCACCTGTTAGGGGTTCTGAGTCAATAGGGCCCCCTCCTTCGTACAGACTGGCATTTCGGAGCTGAGAAACACACAGTGGAAGTCAGTAGCTGCAGGATTGGACAAGGAAGCCTATGGTGCTGAGTTCTCTCTTTATAACTCTGGCCTCAAAGGGCTGGGAACAGAACCACTGGACTCAATTTCCTCTTCCCTACTGGCCCGGTCCACCAGGTACAGGCTGCAGGGAAGGGGGAGATATGGCCTCAGAGAAAACCTACTGGACTGACCAACGGGTTCACCAGGATTCGAGAACACAAGGTTGTGGGGATCCAGCTCTACTATAAAGTCTGTGTAATCCTTCCTCAATGAGCTCGGCATTCCACAGAGATGACTGTCACGGGAACAATCAGAATGAACACCAAGAAGCTATGCCTGGTGGGCTCAGGCTACAGCCCCTTGCCACAAGCCCTCTGAAGAAGTTCTAAGAACATAGGCTTAACAGGAGAATCTATGGTAACAAGAATGGCTGCAGAACAGGCAGCCAAGGCCTGGGAAAGGGGGAAGGGCAGAAAGGCAGAGAGGAAAGAGGGGGAGGGGAAGAGGAGGCCGGAAAGAGGAAAGGACTAAGCTGGCTGAGACCAGCAGGGCAGCAGGGCCCAGCAGTGGCCACCCTGCTTCCTGGCAGCCACTGTCTGTGACCTCATGGACAGCGGCGTGGGGATATAGCAGCAGGGGGGAGAGGGGCACACAAGACACTGGAGTCTTTGTTTATTTGATTAGAGAGAAAAAAAGGCAGCCTCAGGACCAGACAGCCAGGGTCACATGACCTCCTGGCCAGCTAGAGGCCACAAGGAAGTTGGGGAACACCCAGGGCGATGGGAAAAGAAGGCACAGGCAGAGGATTTGCAGGGCCTCTGGGGACCCCCACTGTAGTGTGGTATGATGAGGATCAAGGGCCCTTGAGCAGGAGCCTGGTTGTATCTTTCGTCTCTGTGGCCATCACTGCTGGCTCCAGCCCATGTTTCCAGTCACCCATAATCAATCTCAACTCTTGGAAGGGCTAAAGGGTGTGGTGGGGGAGGAGGGGGGAGGAGGCCGTTACCACAGAGGCTGAGAGGGCAGCTGTATAAACAAGCTTCTCTGAAGGGGTTGTCCTACTCAAGCTGGGTGACCCACCTAGCACATAACTAGCTGATTCTCAGAGCTGACAAAGTAGGTGACACAGGTAGAGGACAAAGAAGCAACATCTCCTGTCACCCTACATTCACAGAAGACACACACAAAATGACCCTGACATGCCAAGTGATATCTACACATAAGGCAGTACGCTCAAATGGAAGAGTGCTCTGTGCCTCTCAGACACAGATGCATATATGTACCTGCTCAGAAGAGCAGCAGGTCTCCAGGATAAGGAAAGGCTGGCAGGGCCTGAAAGACAGACCATTCTCTTGTCCTCAAAGTACCCTGTGCCACAGATATCAGATAAACCTGGGCCCAACCTTGTGCTCCTGTCTTGGTGACAGACACATACACTTGGGTAGCACGGACTAAGGATTAAAGAACTGTAATCTCTTCCAGCATCTAGGACCACAGGGACCACTGAAGACTAGGCTCCTAACTTTTTTTTTCCTTTTGTTAGATAATTTTTATTCATGAGGCTGGTGTTGGCAGCACATGCCTTTAATACCAGCACTTGGGAGGCAGAGACAGAGGAATTTCTGAGTTCAAGTCCAGGTTGGTCTACAGAGCGAGTTCCAGGACAGCCAGGGCTGCAAAGGGAAATTCTATGTCTTGGAAATCAAAAAACCAAAACAAGAAAGATAATTTTTACTCGTGTTCTGCTGCTTTATGTGAATGTGAAGTTACTTTGCGCCCAGACTCCAACCTCATCTCCTTCTGACTGGTCTCTGTTACCAGAGCCACTGGTGACACTTAGTGCCCTGCAGCAGACATGCCAGGGTCAGGCTAGTCCACTTCCCTGTGACTTGTGGTCACACAGAGAAACCAAGGCATAAATGTCAAGAAATGGAGAAAATGCTTCAAAATTCATAGAAAATGTCTGAAGAATGGGAGGGGCTCCTAACTTTAAAACTGGGAGAGAAACATGGTTCTAGTAGGCCCAGACCAGGCACGTTCCCGTCACCCAGCTTCTTTGATGAAGCTTCACTTTGATAGGCTCCCCATGATGTGGAAAGGTTCGGGTAAGGTGTGGCAGGAGCCGGTACTGTGCACTCTGACCAGGGTCACACCTGAGTTCCCTCCCGACATCCATGAAACTGCACGTGTCAATGCCCAGCTGACTGACTTCCTCCAGGGAAAAGTGGTTCAAAGGCTGGAGAGATGCTGAGTGGGAAAGAGCACCACTAGAAATTGTACATGGGTACAAACAGCAAATTTTCACCTGCACCCAAGAACAGAGTCTTGGGCAAGGAAGGAAATCACAAAGGAAGGAAAGCTAGGTAATAGGCCTCCTACCTCTGGGCCCAAGAGAAGCCTGAAGGGGAGGATGGAGGGAATGCCATATTCTCGCCTCTACTCCAGACTTCATCAGGGTGCTGAAGGCCTGATGAGGTAGAGCCTCATTCATAGCTATTCTCCATCTGAGCCCAGCCTGTCTTTACCCCAGCAGATCCCGGCTTCGAGGGAGGCAGGCTTCAGGATGACCCTACCTTGTTCCCTGGGGATCGCAGCAGGACAAAGCGGTGTTGTTTCCGTTTGAGGAGAGTGCGAAGGTCCTGGCACTTCTCGTAGCTCCCAAGTTCCACTGTCTCCACACATTTCTGCTCATCCTGGAGGAAGAGACACAAAAGATGTGGACTGGTGAGAGCCAGCCCCACCGAGAACCTCAATCACTGAATATGCATTCCAGACTCTGATCCTACTCAGCAAGATGTGGTATTCGGACCCGGGCAAGGAAGCAGTGCTGGCTGTGCCGGCCAGAGGTGTCCATGAAGTTTACTGTCCTGGTAAGAATGGGATACAAAATTGGAGTGTGTTTGTGCCTAAGGGTTGGATCCAGTGCCTGAAACCAGATGCAGAGATAGAGGCTAGAAGACAGTAAAGGATGCCTGAGGGTCTCAGTGACCAGGCAGAGATCTGTGGATGAGGCAGCCTAGAAGAATACAGGATGCCATGAAGAAGTGCTTTCCATGAAGAGTACGAGCCAAACACACGTGGGCTCACACGCCCCGCCCTCAGCCCAGTGATCCTGAGCCTCATTTGACATCTCCCCTTCCTGACTGCTAGCTCGGCAAAGGGGCCCCTCACGCCAGGCTGAAGGCCATACACAGCAGAGAGGGCCAGAGCATAAGAGCACCCCCTCCGTCAGCTTGTTTCTCTAGCTCCATCACTATGTAGGCTAGTGGCCACACAGTGTCTGGTAATCGACTGCTCCCAGATCAAAACATTCCATCCTGCAGGGAGGTAAATAACAACAAATCAGCTTCAGGAACTCCCTGGAACAGACCAGATTCGGTTTAGACAACTGAGGCACCTACAGAAGATATTCTTCAACCTCGCAAGCTGCCTATTGGCTGCACAGTGTGCTCCAGGTTCCAGCTTTGTGAGCTGCTACCCATGCTGGGGCGGCTCTGGTAATACAGCTGTCTTTGAGTCATTTCTGCTTCTGTAAATAACCTTTCACCCATATTCCTGTAGGTAACCCCAATAAAACTCAACCAAGCTGGACTTTGCTGGTATCCGTACTTTGGACCGCCATGGGTTCCCTATCTGGGGTGAGTAGATGAGTGTGTTTTGTCCCCCCAAGAAAACTTTTGTCACACAACACTAAGCTGCCTTCTAAACATCCTGCTTGCCAGCTCTGACACTAGAAGGCTTGGGGCATAGGATACCTCTCGGGCAAGCTGCCTAGAATAAGCTCTTTCCCTTAATAGTGGTCAACTGGTTCCTCTTCTAGAAGTGACCCAGTTGGTACAACTTCCTAGGAAATAGAAGTGTGTGTGTGTGTGTGTGTGTGTGTGTGTGTGTGTGTGTGTGCGCGCAGCCCTCGGTGATCAGGAATTTGCTATGTAGACCAGGCTGTCTCCCTACGCAGTGGGATTGAAAGAGTGCACCACCACACAGGACTGACTGATGCCTTCTTCATTGGTGGCTCTGTGCCAATGACCCTCCCAGTGTGGGATCTGGCGCTCTCCTGCCCCCAGGTACCTTATCATTTACCACCAAGGTCATGAAAACGTCTACGAAACATTCTGGTGCATCAGTGACTTGATAACTTGCTAGAAATGCAACTTTGTGAGCACCAATCATAAGCTGGGGAACACGGACTTTGACAGTGTGATTTTTTTTTTCAAGTCCCTATTTCTCCATGTAGCTATGGCTGTCTTGAAACTTGCTCTGTGGGCCAGACCAGTCTTGAACTCACAGAGATCTATCTGCCCCTGCTTCCCAGAGTGCTGGGGACAATATGCATTTTTCTTTTTAACCTGGTATAAGTAAACCCCTGAGAACCATCACTTTATGCCAGGCATACTCAATCCCAGCAGCCTCAAGGCTTTTAAGAACATCCAAACCTGTTAAAGACACCAAACACTGGCTGAAGGACACAGAGAAATCATGGCACTGAGCAGGAGACTGCCTCCAAGCCAGTGAGTTTCCGTGGTGCTGGAAGATACAAATCTATCTGCCAGGCAAGCCGTGCTCATTGGTGTAATAGTGTCATGGCTGTTAGGGGTAAAACCAACTCCTTTCTGACTGGATTTGAAGCCTGCTCTTCAAAAGAGAATTCATATCTGGTATTATAAACCTGTCATGATCTGGATAGACGGCTCAGAGCTTAAAAACAATTGTTGCTCTTTCAGGGAACCTGGGTTCAGTTCCAAGCATCTATATTGTGGCTCACAACCATCCATAATTCCAGTTCCAGGAGATTTGATGACCTCTGAACTCCACAGACACCAGGCATGAACATGTGGACATGTAGGCAAAACATTCATGCACAGATAATAATTTACGTACATTTTTTTTTTTTTTTTTTTTTTTTTTTGGTTTTTGGTTTTTTGAGACAGGATCTCTCTGTGTATAGCCCTGGCTAGCTGGGAACTCAGTATATAGACCAGGCTGGTCTCAAACTCTGAGATTCTCCTGCCTCTGCTTCTCTCAAGTGATGAAACTAAGCGTGTGCACCACCATACCCAGTATGCGCTCTGTGTGCGTGTGTGTGTGTGTGTGTGTGTGTGTGTGTGTGTGCACCACTACATTTAACTAGGGGTGCTTACATGGCCATAGTGGGGTGTTGTTTACTTGAGCGAGAATATATTAACAATAGCTACAACAGCCAGGAATATGAATTCTCCTTGCCCAGCAACCATTGACTGGCCCAGCTCCTCGGGGTTGGGTGGGGTCTCATGGTCCCCTACCCCATTCATGACAGAATGTTGGTGGGCCTGGTAGGCATTGCTGCTGTGAGTTTATGTTGCAACAGTCATCTCAAGTCCAGAAGACAGTGTTCCGTAGCACTCCTCATCCTCTGCCTCATATTCTTTGATGTGCTCTTATTCTTAAAGGGATTGCTACAGATGTCCTGTTTAGGACACTAAACAGTCACTTATTCTTAACATTTTGATCAGTTTTGACTCTGCATTCACATTTGCCACTGTAAACAGAAATTCTCTGACCAAGGGTAAGAGCAACACTTAACTATAGGTCAGAAACATATATTTAAAAGGCAGTTTGACAACATGTCCATTTAGCAAAACAATTGTAGCAAATTCCCAATTATAGCAAATTATAGGACCTGACTTCCCCAGCATGGTCTTTGACAAGGTTTTATTGTTGTTGCTGTTGCTGCTGTTTTAAGATTTATTTTAGGACAACTAGGACTATACAGAGAAACACTGTCTTGAAGAAAAAAAAAGATTCATTTTGCTGGCTGGGCAGTGGTGGCTCACGTCTTTAATCCCAGCACTTGGGAGGCAGAGGCAGGCGGATTTCTGAGTTTGAGGCCAGCCTGGTCTACAGAGTGAGTTCCAGGACAGCCAGGGCTACACAGTGAGACACTATCTCAAAACAAAAACAAACTCCAAAAACATGGAAGTAAATGAGGCCTTTTTGTTGTTGTTGTTTTGAGACAGAGTTTCTGTGTAGCCTTGGCTGTCCTGGAACTTGTACTGTAGACCAGGCTGCCCTCAAACTTATAGAAATCTGCCTGCTGAGTGCTGGGATTAAAGATGTGCGCCACCACTTCTTGGGTAAATGAGGGACTTCTTAGGACGAAAGAGCTTAACGGGTGTTGAAGGGAGATACACAGATAAAGAGGGAAGGGAGAGGTACGATCAAAGTGAAACTGTGTGTATGTGTGTGTCTGTGTGTGTGTGTGTGTGTGTGTGTGTGTGTTGTGTGTCTGTGTGTGTGTACACTTAAATACATAAGAATTAAAAAGGAGGGCTGGAGAGATGGCTCAGTGGTTAAGAGAGCACTGGTTGATCCTCCAGAGGTCCTGAGTTCAATTCCCAGCAACCACATGGTGGCTCACAACCATCTGTAATGGGATCCAATGCCCTCTTCTGGTGTGTCTGAAGGAAGCAATCGTGTACTCACATAAATAAAATAAAAATAAAAGAATTAAAAAGGAGAGCAGGGAGCCAGCAAGATGGCTTAGTAGGTAGATGTGCCAAGGCTGATGACCTGAGCTCAGTCCCCAGGACCCACACAGTGGAAGGAGAGACATAACCCCCTCAGTTTTTCTTCCAACTGCCACATTAACAGTACGGCATATGTCCCTCCACCCAAGTAAGTAAATAAGACAAAAAGACTTTTATGAGAACCCTTACACCCAGGTAACATCTTGATCAATGTTGGGTACAGATGGCTGTACGGCTAAGGAGCTAACCACTGATCTAGGTGGCCAGGGTGGTCTGATCTCTCTATCCAGGCTCCATCCAGTGTTATTCCCCATTTTTGCTTGCACACTTCTCTTTTTACCCCTGAGGCTCAATCCTGTCCATGTTCCTCCATGAAACATAGAAGAAAAATTCTATTCTGAGAAGCTCCCTGCTACCTGTCACGATCCCCCAAAGCTTCGTGCTCTTGTGTTTTACCCACTGGTCGGGACATGCACCACCAGGTTAAATACCATGTTAGATGCCAGGAACACTGCGCCCCTGACACAAGAGAGCACAGAGTCCTAACTCATACCTGGATAGTTCTATGCTATTCTCAGTGTGTCTGTCTCCTTTAGGCTCCCCCAGTGGCACTCTCCAGGAAGTAGGTCTCAAGAGAGGAACACGGGGACTGACTACAACTCTGGTGCTTGGAACACTTGCTTAGAACATACAAAGCTCTGGGTTTAATCCTCAGCACCACACAAACCAGGCATGGTGGCCCTCTTAACGGCTGACAACTTGAGAGAGTCACTTCTCTCCATCTACCATGTGGGTCCTGAGGACCGAATTCAGGTCATCAAACTGGGCAGCTATCTTAGTTTATCATGTGATAAACACCATGACCCGAAGCAACTTGTGGGGAAAATGGGTTGGTTTCACTTTACAACTTGAAGACCGTCATTCGGGGAAGTCAGGACAGGAACAAGAAGCTGAACACAGGAGCTGACAGAGGCCATGAAGGAATGCTGTTTCCTGGCTTGCTGCCCACAGAGTACTCAGCTTTTCCATAGCACCCAGGGCCACCAGTCCTAGAGTGGCACCACCCGCTGAGGGATGACCCACCACGTCAATAATCAAGAGAGACAGTGAACCACAGGCTTGTCCACAGGCTACTCTGGTGGTGGCATCTTCTCAAATGAAGTTCCTTCTTCCAAAATGATTCTGACCTCTGTCAAGTTGACATACCAGCTAGGCAGAACAGTGTCTCACACCTACAATCCCAGCACTTGGGGGCGGGGGAGAGGGAAGAGAATTAGAAATTCAAGGACATCCTTAGCTAGTGTGAGGCTAATTCTAGCTACACAAACCCTGTCTTTAAAAAAAAAAAATGTACATAGAACCAGTTTGCTAGAATGGTGCCCAACCTGGAGTAAGACTTCCAAAGTCTTCCTGGACTTCCGGGAGAGGCCACAGTACCCCGATCTCCAGGCTCCCACAGTGGACCAGCCGAAGGTACTTTCTTAGGAACATATTCAGTCCATCTTTACCATCCAGCTCCCCATGCTGTCTGGCTTGGGACAAACCAACAGTACAAGTGCTGAATCATCCAGGGCCTTCTGCAGTTCAGAGGAAAGGATAAAGCAGAAGGAACTGGGTGGGGGCAGCGCTGCGTTCTTTGGAACATCAGCCTCTGACAACATCGAAACAGCCAACAGCCGTCTGTACTCGCCTAGCTCCTCACATCGGAAAGAGAAATTGAACCAATAAGCACCGTACAATTCCTTCTCTGGGGCCAAGCTCCCGTCCCTGGGTGCTAGGTTCCCGGAACATTTAAGTTTTTAATACGATTTTTTTTAAAAGTGTGATTTGGATTTTTCATGTTTAGGGAATGTGAAACCCTCCCCGTTTCCCGGCTGCGGCCAGATGTGGAGAGGCAGTCTTGGACATGTATGGCAGTGCCTGGTGGGCTGACAGCTGAGAGCCAGTCACTCAACTCCTACAGCAGCTGGCACTGGAAAAAGCCATATCTCACACACACTCACACACATACACACTTTTTTTTTTCTAATAAAAATATCCCTCGGCTGCCGCTTTCCCAGCTGTGGCAAATCCTAATTTGGTAAGTACATAACATCTGGGTGGGTGTCTACACGTTGCCATTCCTCGTCATTCTTCTACAGCATATCCTGACTCCTGGGGACTCACCCAGGACGGCCAAGGTGCTTTTCAAAAGCAACTCCTTGAAGCCCTTAGATCGGGACTTATAGGCTTTCTTGGCCCAAGGCACTTGGGAATTTGCCAAGCTGCCTTAACGGGGTCTGAGAGAGGTTGATAGGCAAGCTGCAAGCCTTCCATCTTCATGGGTTCCATCTGCCAAAGGCACGCGGTATTACCACACTCTCAGTGGGTGGGCCCTCTGTAGCCTGAACCCCAGCACCAAGAGGAAAAGTCACCTTTCCTCCAAGCCCTCATATAACAGCACTGCTGATGCTTCCTTAACTAACAATTTTAGGTGGGTGGGGTTTTTTTTTCTTTCTTTTTTTTTTTTGAGACAAAGTCTTACACTATAGTCAAGACTGGCCTCAAACTCAGAGCAATCCTCCTGTCTTAGCCTTCTGAGTGTTGGGATTATAGGTGTAAAGATGGCAATTTTATTGTTCTTAGTTGTCCAAATGCAAAGCCTACGGATAGCGGGAAGGGGAAGAGTCTAAGTGGGAAGGTGCGGGGATTGTGGGACGTATGCGGACAGCAGAAGTGTCACCTGGGGCTGGGGTGAAGGTGCCATGAGGAAAAGCCCCCGCTGCACAGACTGGACACTGACTCTGGACACTGACTATGTCCAGAGCCCCAGAACTCACATAGAAAGCAGGATACAGTGTCATGTGTCTGCAAACCCAGCATTTCTACTCTGAGATGGGCAGCAGAGACAGGAACACACACACACACACACACACACACACACACACACACACACCGCCCCAAGGAGGCCTGTGGTCCAACCAGCCTTGAGTACACACAGACAACTTGCCTCAAACAAGGCAGAAGGTAAGGACTGATACCCAAGGCTGTCCTCCAACCTCCATACACGTGCCTTGGCACATACGAGCGCTCACAGATGAACTCTTACACATACATGTGTTGTGCACATACACATGTATACAAGACAAATGAGTGTTTAATAAGGTGTCAGCTGGTTAGAGGAGGGAGGAGGGAAAAGCTGAAGGCACCCTGGGCAATTCCAAAGTCTGGTAAAGGACTCTGGTCACAGGTATCCTCCTCCCTCTGCAAGTGCTGGGATTAAAGCTGGACACGACCACTCCCATCGTGTAATTAACATTTAAAATGTTCTCAACCAAAAGTAAAATTTGGTTAGTGTCTCTTAGTGGAAAGAATACTGGGTGTGGGTCTAGACTGAGCCCTCCATTCTCTGTGACACAGTGATGTCAACATCTCTACCTCCCCACCCCCACCCTTGCTAATCCTTTCTTTAAAGTGTAGCATAGGCCCCATCATGGTGGTGTGCACCTTCAGTCTTGGCACTCAGGAAGCAGAGGCAGGTAGGACTCTGTGAGGGCAGCTTGGTCTATATGGGGGTTCTAGGCCAGTCAGGGATGAATAGGGAGACCTTGTTTCAAAAATAAATAGATAAATAAGAAAGAAAGAAAGAAAGAAAGAAAGAGAGAGAGAGAGAGAAAGAAAGAGAGAAAGGAAGAAAGAAAGAAATTTAGAATAATTCGGGCCTGGGTAGATGATTTAGCAGTTAAGAGCATTTACTAGTCTTGCTGAGGACCCAGGTTTGGTTTCCAGCACCTGTAATTTCCGTTCCAGGGAACCTGACGCCCTCTTTTGGCCTCTGTCAGCACTCTACACACAGTGCACACACATACATGTATGCAAATGCTCATACACATAAAATAAAAATAAAACTTCAAAAAAAGTATGAAGGCTCAGGAGGGTTAATTGGTATTTTTTGTGCCAATTCTGACTGGAATGCCTTCAGTTTTCTCAAATACTTCTTCTATGAAACCTTGGCCCAAAACAGAAAGTTTCAGCAAACAGGGAGGCAGTTAAGGAGACTCAGATAGTATAAGCATGGCTGGCACAGACCCTTACCCCAGAGCCCTAACTTTGCCTCTAGAAGTATCATCCTCATACCATACATAGAGACCCAGAGGAGATAAGACACTTGCCCAGGGTGGCACAGCATGTCAGTGAAGTAAGGCAGTGTGGTGACACACGCCTTTAATTCCAGCACTCAGGAGACAGAGGCAGGTGGGTCTCTATAAATTTGTGGCCAGTCAGCCTAGTCTACAGAGCCAGTTCCAGGTTAGCCAAGGCTACCATAGTAAGACCCTGTTTAAACCAAACAACCAACCAAAGAAACAAACAAAACCAAAAGTGAACAAATCTTTCAGCCACAGTCTTAGGGGTTCCCGCTGGACCAACTGCCTGGCTTTTCTGTTGCTGTCAGAGCCAAGCAAGTCCTTACCTCACTCTCATAGAAAAGCAGCTGGGCTTGGCAGAGAAGTAAATAGCGGTCTTTCCATAAACCCAGAAGCCCCCCACTGCTCTTCTTGATCCATCCAGCCTTGTCTGCAGTCCGTGCTCCTCGAGGCTTCTCACTCCCCTCCTTTGTACTCTGTAAGACAGAACCAGAACACATCATGAAGGCTGTTGCCACGAAGCCATACGGTCTACAGACCACATAGGGAATGCATTTAGTGTATCATCCTACACGGGGTTTCCCCTGGAACCCTCAAAGCATATATAAATATAAATATAAACATATAATATATATATATGTATATATATATATATTCAATAATAGCAGCCACCACACTGAGCCACTGTATTATATTTCACCCATAATTCCATTTAACTTTTACAATTGCTATCCAAGATAAAGACACTTGTAGCCACAAGTCACAGTAAACTGAAACTCAGAAAAAAAAGGTGACTTACTAGAGACAGAACCAAAATTTAAAGCAGGTCTCTCTGGACCCATTTCCTTCCCACTCCTGTGTCTCCCGGTGTTTATTAAACTAGCTGACAAATGTATTGACCAGTTGGGTGGTGGTGGCACATGCCTTTAATCCCAGCACTTGGGAGGCAGAGGCAGGTGAATTTCTGAGTTCGAGGCTAGCCTGGTCTACAGAGTGAGTTCCAGGACAGCCAGTGCTACACAGAGAAACCCTGTCTCAAAAAAAAAATGAAAAAAAATGTATTGACCCAGATAATATCACATGTCACAGGAGAACAAAGGCAACACAATCCTACCCTCATAGAGTACACACTGGGAAAGACAGAGCAGCTAAACAAATAAACACTAAGAAACCTACATATTAACACCTGCAAAAGCAGATGCCACACCTCATCCAGAAATGGTCCTGGCCACCAAACCTAATGGTCTGAGTTCAATCCTCAGAACCCACATGGTGGACGAAGAGAGCCAACTCCCATAACCTGTCTTCTGATTTCCATATATGCACATATGTGCATGCATATGTGTGCACATACACACACATGCACACACTCATGCACACATGTGTGTATCCCCATGATGCACAGAAGTGCAATGAAAAAGAAATAAGTAAAGGCCACAAGCAGGCACTGGTGCATTAAGAGGACACTGGAAACCTTGTCTGTGGTTCAGTGGCCGAGAAAGACCTCTCGGAGTAGAGGGTGTTTTAGCAAAGCCTGTGAGGATAGGAGTGATCAGGCAGGCTGTAAGGCAACTGGACTCCAGACTTTCCCTGAAAACCCAATCCAGCTCCCTCTCCTGAAGCAGGGACTCCTTAGATCTCATCCCCATGTTGTGAGGTGGCGACTTCCTCTGATGAGTGCCCGGAGGATTGTCTCTTCAGTCACAGGCTGGTATAGGAATTGAGTTCAAACCATTCTGCACAAGGTGGGTACCCTGCAGCCTCGGGGCTTGTCACTCATATCTCATGCCCCATCCATGACCTGTCAGATGGCTGGGTGCAGGTTACATACATGTCTACATGCCTAGTGGATGGGGTCAGATTCACCTGAGTACAAACACTTAACCTTCTTCTCTAACCCCTAATGGGAGCTAAGGACACCACCACGCTGATCTTACAGGTACTGGGGCATTGAGAGTAAAGGAGGGCGGTGGAGAAGAGATCAACACAGCATCGGAATCTAGAGGACGAGAAAAGGAAATCAGCACTGACTAATTTCAGCTACGCTATAATTTACATAGAGCTCCAAAAAGGGCCCCCATTTAAGAGGCACGCCTCTCCCCAGAGATACCCTGTGGCCACAGATGTCTTTGGAAGGACAAGCCCAGGCAGATAAAGTGTAGTAATCTGTCAGGAGCTGGGCAGGGCCTGGTTTTTCTGTCATGGCAGATCCAGCCCTCTTCTCACTGTGGTCTTTCTATCTCCTGAAGCACTCTGCTTCACTGGGACCATAGGCTAGCCAAGGTCACATGGTCCAGAGGCAAATGACGTCACCTCTTTCCATGTCTCGGTTTGTTCACTGGGCAATGGAAATGCTAACAGCTCCTGTAAGAAACAGGAATCCACCTTGCTTTTCTGCCTTTTGACTAAGATCGAGTATATATAGGACTCCCTGAGGGGGTGGTGGTGGGGGTTGTTGTGAACTGATATCCCACTGCCTAGACTGTGCCGGGCATACAGTCAAGGGCTTGATACAAGCTTGTTACTAAATGAAGATAAGGCACGTGAGTAGTTCCTAGGATACCATGAGCTTAGTGATTGGCAGCTGTCACTCCTGTTACTGTTGTTACTGCCAATCACTGCCCACCCTACCCCCCCTTTGAGTCTCAGGGACTTTCTCTCCAGATCTGCTGGTTCTCAATTTAGATTGAGAGCTGCCGAGCTAAATCTGCTGGCCTCAGATCTCCAGGGATGTAGGATGTCTCTTCTGGTCTCCTCTCTAACTTTCGGATAGCAAGAGAAATGGGGAAGTGGGCTGGTTCTAAATGATGTTCCTGGATGCGGGAATGAGGAAGTGAGGATGCTACCGTACCAGGGGAAGAGGGAGGGACTTCAGGGCTCTTTGACAAGAACATGGAAGTTCTCTCATTCAATCATATAGCCAGTTGCCTCTCCCTAGCTGATGGGGATGTGCTAGGGTCCCATAGGCTGTG
The DNA here is from genome assembly GCA_030674055.1 of Rhabdomys pumilio. Classification (NCBI taxonomy): domain Eukaryota; kingdom Metazoa; phylum Chordata; class Mammalia; order Rodentia; family Muridae; genus Rhabdomys; species Rhabdomys pumilio. The sequence goes on from JANHMN010000024.1 coordinate 34,939,521, forward strand.
GGATGCCCAGGGACCTAAGTCTCTCAGCGACCCAGGCAGGCTGTCACAGGGTCCAGAACTGGAAGGAGAAAACTATAGAATAGGAATCCCTCTGCCCACATTGCACACACAAACATGTCTACCAGCACTGCTGGCCACCTCCTAAGCCCCTAAGCTCTCAGTGTCTCCTGAACAAAGCTGTTGCTCACAATTCCCACCTCTGAGCAACAAGTTCCTCTTCTGATTCCAGGGAATCCAACTCACCACCCAGTTTTAAAAGGACCTCACATCCCTGTGATCTCCCTTACCTGCCACTTCCACTGCCTGACAGGTAAAACTTCACCTCAGCTGGAAGCTCTATGGGCCAAGGCTGGGACTTAGGCCTTGATGGCTGCCACCTTTGAACTCTAGGAATGCACACCAGTACCTAGCAAATAGCAAGCCTAGATTAGCTGGGGAAGCTAGTCTGAAGTCTGTAAGGATGGGTGGGACCAGGAAGGGATGGGGCAGAAGGGCATTTTGGGAGAAGGGAGGGGACAGCTGAGGGGTTACAGATGGTGGAAAGCAAAGCCTAGCCATCCTATGGGAGGCCTGGCTAAACGCCAGGGTCCTGCTTGCCTCCACTCTCCACCCAACTCAATCCCTGCCCCTTAGACCTCCTCCCACCAGGGGTCTGGCTACACACCAGTAAGTTTTAACAAGGCACCCCTCCCCTTGGCAGGGTTCACAGGGGAAGTTTTGTCTTGCTCAGCCCAGTTTCTCCAGCTCCTTTCTTCTTACTGACCAGCTGACCACTGTTTCTGTCCCCCCCACCCCCCAGCCATCCCAGCAGGCCTTCTCCAGCCTACTTCAGGGCAAGCAGCTCCTGCAGTGCCCAATGGCATCAGCCTGGCTCTCTAGGCCTGATACGGGAGTGTCTCAGGGCCATTCTTTTAAAAAGCAAGGGGGAAAAGAGGCAGATCACGTTGTCCTTGTGCAGGAAACTCTTAGATGAAAAGCTACAACAGGGTTACAACAGACAGAAGCCAACAGAAGAAGCCAACTCTCTGAGTTCAAGGCCAATCTGGTCCACATAGGGAGTACTTAGGCCACCGGCCAGGACTATATAGTGAGACTTTGTCTCAAATTTAAAAAGTACAGAGAGAGGAAATAATTCAGGCCCTGTTTCAAAGGATCTTCCAGGCTAATGAAGACAGAACACAGCCTGCCTGTGAGAAGCTTCAGGAGTGCTGAGTGGCTATCTCCCGCTTGAGGGGGCTTTAGTCTGTTAGGAAATTCATGGCTCTTACCCTGAGTGATTCCCCCATCCTACCCTTCTGCTGGGACAAGGGCCTGGGCTTGGTGAAGAAGCTCTTTAGGAGTAAGCAGCACTAGCTGCTCTTCCAGAGGACCTGAGTTTGATCTCTGGCACCTACACAGCAGCTCACAAACATGGTAAACTCCATTCCAGACTATCTGATGCCCTCTTCTGGTCTCCATAGGCAAGTGGTTCACAGACATGTATACAGGAAAAACACCCATACGTAAAAATAAATAGCTGGGCAGTGGTGGCGCACACCTTTAATCCCAGCACTTGGGAGGCAGAGGCAGGCGGATTTCTGAGTTCGAGGCCAACCTGGTCTACAGAGTGAGTTCCAGGACAGCCAGGGCTATACAGAGAAACCCTGTCTTGAAAAACAAAAATAAATAAATAAATAAATAAATAAATATAAAACCTTTTACCACAGGAAAAAAAAGCACAACAGAAAAAAACAAGAGCCTAGCCCAGGTCATAAAACCAGCACTGCCACAGGACTCTGCCATGCCTGTCTCAGTAAGAGTGAGGAGGGCAGTGGCCAGTCTAGAGTCAGGGAAAAGCATGGCTTTGAGAGGACAATGGGGCAGAGCTAATATTTCCATCCTTACTCCTCAGATAGCAGCAACACCTCCATTGATATGTGTATTTTTCAAAGCTTTTGTACACACACTATCAAATTTCTAGATTCCCCTTCTCATTTTATAACTGGGAATGAGGACCAGAAAACACAGACAGGCAGATGCTGGAACTCAGATGAGCTCTCCTCCAAACCTCAGCCTGACAGGGACCACCATCCTACATCCCATACAGAGGCCAAGGGAGGCTGGCCCTGGGGTGGCTGGCATCCAGGAAGTGCAAATGAAGGCTGGAGACAATTATGTGAAAGGGAGGTGGGGGGCCTGAGGTCAAGGGCAGATAAATGACCATAACTACGATGTGTTTTAGAGACGGATGGACACAGAGGCACAGGCGAACACGTGAACTCTATAAGCAGGAAGCAACAACAGTCAGGGGTACCAAAGAGAGGCCAGGCACAGAGAGCCCCTGACTGTGTAGGTGAGACCTGGGAGTTCCAGGGAGGAAGGAATATGGACAAGACTTTAATGACCCAGATACTTCAGGAGTTTGTGGTATTTGGCAGTCACAGAGTAGCCATGTTAGAGATTAGGGACCAGAGGGAGAACAGGGCTGCCTTCACTGTGCCCAGGAAGCCCCAGGAGAACTTCCTTTAACTGGGGACCAGAGCAGATCAGGAGATGGAGTAATCCTGACCCACATCCTCTGGGAGCATGGGGAGGGGCTCTGGACAGAGAGCACAGCCATTGCAGGAGCAGAACTGAGGGCAGGCAGCCACCCCACCCGTGACAGCAAAAACAAACAAACAACCCACAGCAAAACACAGTGGCCCCATACCTGTACACACTCTGAGTGCAGGGACCACAGTTAGGTCTCGGGCAGGAGGCTAGGCCCTATGTTTCATAGAAGAGGAAACACGGGTTGAGAGGGGAAGTGACTTATCTACCACCCCACAGAAACTCAAGGTCTAGCCTAGAGGGAACAGACAGTTTTGCAGTGACTCCAGGAAATGCACAAGTGGACACTGACAGGAATAAGGATGGCTCACTGAAGGCTCCCCAGCTGGCCTGGGTGGCTCCAGGAGGGAAGGCTTCATCTCCTCCACCCTTCGAGGGATAAGAGTGTCTTCTTTTTACTCACGCAGTAAGTGACTGCTGTAGACTGGATCCTTGGATAATGAGAATGCTGCCAGAATTCAGATTGTATGCAGAGGGCAGGGGAGGCTCAAGGGGCGTTGCTACCGGGAGACTCAGCTGACCTGACCCTTCAACTAACATCCTCAGACAGCTCAAGAGCGCTGAGATATTTACACAAGAAAGACAAAAAGCAATTTCTTCATTCCTGCCATCAGGCTCCGTTACAATCTCAGATTTCTTGAGACAGTGGCCCAGGACCCTGAAAAACTTTCCTCTCCTAATAAACCTCTCAGAAGCAGACCTGGCCGAAGCAGGAAAAGAAAGCCAAGGATGGGTGTAACGGGATTCAAGCGCAGCAACCCAGCCCATTTTCACCAAGTCATCTAACTCTCCAGAGCCTCAGTCTCCACATCAATCCAATGGGAACCATGACAGGCACTGTTTCCAGTTGGTGAGAAAAGCCCAAAACATAACCGAGGATACTGTTGGCAAGATGCAGACGAGACCTCCACCCCGCCCCTACCCCATCGGTCCAGGTTCTGTTTGAAGGAAGGGAAGGACTGTGCAGAGAGACCCTTGAAGGAGGGCGGGCAGGACCCGAGCCCAGCACTCTTGTTCCGTCTGGCCCAGCCCTCGCCCTCACCTCTTCCTCCATGGCGAGTTTGTGAGGTCCGGCGGCTTCGCCGCTTACTGCTGCCCGCGTCGCGCGGGCTCCGCTTGCGCGCAGCCGGGCGGCGGCTTGCTGTCTTCTGTCCCGCCGGGCGCCCGGGGCCCAAGAAACTTCGGGGGGCGGGGCTGGGAGCGGGGAGGGGCTTCCGGGGGCTGGGGGCGGGGCCGGGGAGGGTGCAGCGGCCCCCGAGCCCCCGCCCGCAGCTGGGTGAGGAGCGTGGCCGGGTGGGGGAGCAGGGGCGGGGCCAGGGTGGATCCTGGGCGGGGCCAGGGTGGATCCTGGGCGGGGCCGGTCTTGAGCTCCGGGAATGGACGGAAGAACCTGGGCGGAGCTGAAGTAGCAGGAAGAGGGAGGAGAGAGGTTTCCCGGACCAAAGCAGGGAGAGGGACTGGGAGGGGGTAGGGACGAGGGAGGTGGGGGACACGGAGGGGGAGGGGGCTTCCGGCCCAGAGGCGGAGGCAGGGATGCTGGCGGGGCGGGCCGGGGCGGGGCCGGGGCGGGGCGGGGCGCGGCTGACCGTGCAAGCCCGGGAGGTGGTGGGTCGGTCGCTGATGTCTTTGAGGTTGGCTGACCCAGTGAGCCCGGGTTGCGGGACTGGATCCAGCTGCCAGCGCAGTTCAGAAATGAGTGCACAAAGAGGTTCGTCGGAGTAGTGGTGATGGTCTTCGGTCTGTGGAACTTCAGGGTGGGGCCCGGCCATGCGCTTGGAATTTATGACCAGAATCAGAGTCCGGACTCGGTTCCTTCATAGAAGGTCTCTGAAATCCCAAACTCTGTGCTCTCTTTTCCCTCGTTCATCCCCTTTATGGTTCTCATGGTGTGCGCCGACAGCATCACTCTAACTCCCTTCGGCCCTGACCTGACCGCGTTGCTAGAGAGTGGAGAAAGCCTTTAAGTTCAACTATGTACTTTCATTTTTATTTTGGAGAAACAGGCTCGTAGGGTGACTGTCACATCCAAACCTCCAGCACCACGCACACGCAGTCGTGCGCGCACACACACGCGCACACACACACGCACACACGACCTTTCTTAGGTGTGTTGCATGCTACAGCACCCAGAATTTTGTGCTTGTGGGATGGATTAATGATGACCTGTTTTGACTCTGGCTGCCCTAACCTCGGCAAACTTCTCTTTCACTGCCCTCTGCTGGCCTTTAGGCTCTCGGGTCCTTTTGGTTCTACATGGAAGAAGGTGGGACTGGACCTGGTCCTTAACACCTACAGGGTGGAGAGGGGTTGTGAGATGGCCTATTGGTTAGGAACACTTGCTGCTCTTCCAGAGGACCCAGCTTTGATTTTCAGCACCCACATCGTGGCTCACAAACTGTCTGTAACTCCAGTTCCAGAGGATCCGAGGCCCTCTGGGGGCTTCCTCAGGCACCAGGGATATAAGCAGTGCATGGACATACCGGCAGGAAAAACACTCATATACATAAAATAACCTAATCTTTTTGAAGGATATAGAAAACAATGTGCCAGGGTCAAAGTGTTGAAGATAAGTTTTCTCCAAGATTGAAACATTCCGTCCTGCATAGAGTTCCTTGGACAGAAAGAAACAACTCAAAATAAAATCCCACTTGCACAGCACAGGAGGCAGAGGCAGGTGGATTTCTATAAGTTCGAGGCCAGCCTGGTTTACAGAGTGAGTTCCAGGACAGCCAGGGCTACACAGAGAAACCCTGTCTGGAAAAAACAAAACAAACCAAAACCAGCCAAACAAACAAACAAACAAAAAAAAAAAAAAAAAAAAAAAAAAAAAAAACCTCACCCTAGCTGCCTGGAAGCCAGTATTCTGCTAGCAGCCTTCAGATGAAGATGTAGAACTCTCAGCTCCTCCTGCACCATGCCTGCCTGGAAGCTGCCATGTTCCTGCCTTGATAATAATGGACTGAACCTCTGAATCTGTAAGCCAGCCCCAATGAAATGTTGTCCTTATAAGAGTTGCCTTGGTCCTGGTGTCTCTTCACAGCAGTAAAACCCTACTGAGACAAGGTGACAACACAATGCTAACCAGGAGGTGTGGAATGAGAATGGAAGGACATTAACAGACTCTGTATGTATTTTGGAAGGAGGTAAAGTTTTAGTGGTAGGTGAGGAGGGGATCAAAGATAGGGTGTAGGTTTTCAACTGGACCCCCAAATGGTGGGGGCAGCAAAGAGAAAGTGGGGGAGGAAGAGGAGGGAGTGAGCACCAAGCAAAGTAGGACAGCAGTTCAAGGTGAGGTCCTGCGGTTTGGGACTGTTTATGAGTGGGGGTGTCAGTGTCACAGTGTGGCCTAGGCTGGCTTCTACTTCAGCATCAGGAAGTTTGGAGATGAAGGGCCTGAGACACAGTGCCTGACTTGTGCTCTGGAGACTACAAAATCATAAAATCTTTCCTCGTTCATCTCTTCTAACCACACTCTCTTTGCAAGATTCGGATTGCAGAAGGAAGGCAAAAGCTTGGAGAGAAAGAATCCTAAGGTGGAGGCGGGGCTCCTTTTAGTATCACATAATACCGCCCTTTGCTATAAAGTTACAGTTATTTCTTTAGAGTGCACTGGGGCCTTTCCGGGAGAGAACGGGTAAGACCTGGAAAGAGTTCTACAAGAGAAAATCTTATGAGAAACCCTTCCCTCCAAATGTCTGCCTCCAATCCAGGATTTGGGTTTAGAAAAAGAAATCAAGAGTCAGTCTTATGACTCCCTAGAATTTGGCTTCATAGCGGCAGCAGGAGGCAGAGAATCACACATGCACACAACCCAAAGCAGCAAAGAAGGAAGTTGGATGGCAGATGTCGGGGACTCACTCTGGCTCCGCCCCTCTGCATTCTGCCAATCAAGACCCAAATAACAGAACAGCAGAGGTAGGGAGAGCGGGAGGGCGGAGTCCAAGAAACGTTAAAACTCCAGAGTGGTCAGGTTGATGCTCTTACAACAGTGAGATGCAGCTTAAGTGAGGAAAATGTCTAACATTCGAGTAATATCAAATAATACCTCATCTGTAGTTTAGAATTTTTTTTGCCCATGTGCTTATTTAAAAGAAATTAGCCAGGCAGTGGTGTCACACGCCTTTAATCCCAGCACTTGGGAAACAGAGGCAGGTGGATTTCTGAGTTCGAGGCCAGCCTGGTCTACAGAGTGAGTTCCAGGACAGCCAGGGCTACACAGAGAAACACTGTCTCGAAAAACAAACAAACAAAAAAGAAAGAAATTAAAATATAAGTCAGACAATTTAGATGCTTAAACTGGAGAGACGGCTTGTTTTTGTTTGTTTGTTTGGTTGGTTGGTTGGTTGGTTGGTTGGTTTGGAGCCCTGGCTACCTGGAAGAAGACCAGCCAAGCCTCTGAGATCCGCCTCCCTCTGCCTTCCGGAGTGCTGGGATTAAAGGCGAGTACCATCACTGCCTGGCTGAGAGATGACTCTTACAGAGGACCTGGATTCCATTCTAAGCACCTACAAGGTGGTTCACAACCAACTGTAACTGGTTCCAGGTGATCCAATGCCCTCTTCTGACCCTGGCAGACACATGGTGCACATTCATACATGTAGACAAATCACTCACACAAAATAAAATGAATCAGTCTAATCATTACAGCAAAACAAAACAAAAAACCTCCAAAATTTCACAGACACACACACCCCACGACCAGGCATGCTGGCATCATGTATCCCCAGCTCTAAGGAGGCCTAAGCAGGAGAATTGCTAGTATAAGACCACCTGGAGCTGTATCATAGCATGTCCTAGGCTAGCCCGAACTGTCTAGCAAGACTCTGTCTCAAAAACCCAAAAGAAGCTAAAGGCAGGCAAATCTCTTAAGTTCCAGGTGAGGCTAGCCTACAGAGTGAGTTCCAGGACGGTCAGGGCTACACAGAGAAACTCTGTCTCGAAAAACAAAACAAGGCTGGGCAGTGGGAGGCAAAGGCAGGCAGATTTCTGAGTTCGAGGCCAGCCTGGTCTACAGAGTGAGTTCCAGGACAGCCAAGACTATATAGAGAAACCCTGTCTGGAAACCTCCCCCCCCCACAACAAAAATAAAAACGTACGTGTGTGTGTGTGTGTGTGTGTGTGTGTGTGTGTGTGTGTGTTAGAGAAAGAGACAGACAGACAGACAGACAGACAGACAGACAGACAAGGTGCAAATGTGGAGGTCAGTGGACAACTTAGGAGAGTTGGTTCTCTCCATCCACCAAACGAGTCTGTAGGATCAAACTCAGGTTATCAGGTTTGGTGGCAGGTGCCTTTAAATGCTGAATGATCATTCAAATTTTTCCTACAGTTAAAATTTTTTTAACCTTTCTGCATTGTATTTGCTTGAATATTTTCATAATAAAATGTTAGGGTAGCAGGGTCTGAGAATAAAGAATTGCCTACAGAGTGAGTTCCAGGACAGCCAGGGCTACACAGAGAAACCCTGTCTCGGAAAACAAAAACAACAACAAAAAAAAGAGAGGATTACACATTTTTATCTCAGTAGATACAGAGTTTTGATATGAGGTGAGTAGGTTTTTTAATTTTAGATATTATTTAAACATATATGCACACACATCTGTACGTTCGTGAGAGTTTTGCCTACGTGTTTGAATGGTACCAGAAGGTGTCGGGTCTTCTGGAACCACTGTAATAGCTGAGAACAGTTGCTCTTAACCTCGGAGCCATTTCTCCAGTTCCAGTGAAAACATTTTCGGGGGTAGAGAGATGGCTCAGCAGTAAAGAACACATGTGGATCTTCCAGAGGAACCTTCAAGTCCCAGACCCCGCAAGGTGGTTCACAGGCACCAGTGTCAAGGGGTTCAACGGGCACACAGTGGTGCACACACAGGCAAAACACTCACACACATAAAGTAAAATAATTCTTATAATTCTTATTTTGAATATCAAATTTGAGGGTTGTACACTCTGATCTTCGTAACTGACTGACCACGGTGCTAGATGTGTGGAATTGTAACATTTAGGTGGAGGCAGAAAAATCAGAAACTCAATGTTATGTCCCTGTAAGTAGCAACTTAGAGATATTTGATGCCAGCCTTGGATACATGATATCTTGGAGGGAGGAGGGGGAGGAGAAAAAAAGAAAGACAGAAAAAGGAAGGATGAGAGAATTTAGCTTGTAGTGGCTATCATTATCTGTAAAATGAGGTGACTGAACCCACCCAGAAGATTCCTTTCAGCTATGTAATTTCAAACTCCAGTGAAAGGAAAATAATAATTAAAAGTAAGTTTTCAAAGCTGGATCTTGTCAGGTGCCTGTAGTCACTGCTATTTAGGGGGCTGAAGGAGGCTCCCTTAAGGCCAGGAATTTAAAACAAGCCTACATAATGTAACAAGGCCCCAACAGAAAATAAAAGAACAAATTCTCTGAGGAGTCAAAGCAACAAGCGGAGTAAGAATCCCCTGAGGACAAGGACTCACTGCTTCCTTTATAACCACTGGGCAGCTGACACTGGTCTCTGCAGGGTAAAGGAGACAAGTGTATAGAATAATTCTTAGGGGACCAAGGAAGGGGAAAGAATTAGGGAACAGGGGAGCTGATTTGGCTGGCTCAGGGAATGGAATAGTGGTTCTGTGGGTGGGAACAGGGTGTGCAAAGGACTCTCTGGATTCTCCCCAAGGCCAAGCACAGTCACGTGGTGGTGGTGGGAGCGAGAAAAGCAAACAGTGTAACCAGAAGGGCTCTCAAACCTCAGGGACGCCACGCACCTCGGAGCCGCAGCCCCTTCCCTACCCACCACGCCCACTCGTGGAACTCTAAACTGCACACAAACCCAGCACCAAAAGCCTGGTTCCGGTTAACTCCACAACCCAGTGCAGCCGCAGAGACGCCCGCCCACGGACACGCCCCCAGCCCGACCCTGATTGGCTAGAGGATTTAAAGACCCGGCCGATGATAGGGCGGTTGTTCTATTCCTAGTATTTGAATCTTCTTAGTGCTGAAGCTTTGCTGCCGGTCGGTTCGGATCGACTTTTTTTCATCCAAAAGCAACAAGTGAGTCTGCGGGACCCTTGAGGTGGGAGACAAAGGACGCGATTGTTGGGGAGAGGTACAGATTCGTGGGTCAGACGGAGGGACGGTGGATTTCCCGGCCTGGAGGTCCCGTACGTTCCCTAAGAATTCACCGTTTCCAAAGCGGTGGAATCACATCGACCCTGATACCTACTAACTGGTTTATGAAGGGGATGTTTCCACCTCCAGCCAGTCTCCTCCCCATCGCCCAACACGTGATTGTTGCTCTGGGTAGAAGTCCCTGGTTGGCCTGGGTGGGTCTCCTCAGCTGGCTTCTTTTTGTTTGTTTGTTTGTTTGTTTGTTTGTTTGTTTTCGAGACAGGGTTTCTCTGTATAGCCCTGGCTGTCCTGGAACTCACTCTGTAGACCAGGCTGGCCTCGAACTCAGAAATCCACCTGCCTCTGCCTCCCAAGTGCTGGGACTAAAGGCGCGCGCCACCACCGCCCGGCCTGCTGGCTTCTTTTCTAATGTAGCCATTGCAGGACAGTTGCTCGCCAGTCCTAAGTGCACTGGATGCCACCTTCCACTGCAGCACCGGACGCGTCTCCTTGTTCCACAGCGCTTGGAATATCTTGGTGGCATCTACTGTTACCAGTGGCAACCTGTTGACCCTAAGAGGTCTGGATGGGATTTTCCGTCACGGCAGCCATACCGACCATCACATCCCGATTTTCTGTGACTTGCATGCTCCGGTCTCTGCACGCCTGCAGAGGCATTGGAGATGCCTCCTAACACCGAGGCGGCGACCGACGAATGCAACGACGCGGAGCTGCGGTGCCGGGTAGCGGTGGAAGAGCTGAGTCCCGGAGGGCAACCTCGCAAGCGCCAGGCCCTGCGCGCCGCAGAGCTGAGCCTGGGTCGTAACGAGCGCCGCGAGTTGATGCTGCGACTGCAGGCACCGGGACCCGCGGGACGGCCACGCTGTTTCCCGCTGCGCGCCGCGCGTCTCTTCACCCGCTTCGCTGCGGATGGGCGCAGCACGTTGCGGATCCCCGGCAAGGGTGCTCCTGGGGCCGGCGCCGTGCAGCTGCTGCTCTCCGACTGTCCCCCGGAGCGCTTGCGCCGCTTCCTGCGCACGCTGCGCCTGAAGCTGGCTGTCGCCCCAGGGCCGGGCCCGGCCTCTGCCTGCAAGCAATTGCTCGGCCCGCGGCCCCGAGACTTTATCACCATCAGTCCGGTGCAGCCAGAGGAACTGCGGCGTGCTGCGGCCATCAAGGCTCCAGATTCTGCGCTGGAAAAGCGTCCAGTGGAATCCCAGCCTAGTACGGTGAGGACCAGAAAGGGAGTGAGGAGACCCAGGAGGCCCAAGGTTGGGGCAAGATAGCCGGCAGTATTAAGGAGACAGCTGGTGGTTTGAAATGCCCATCGTAAGTCATCTGAGTATGGTGACGGTAAGGTGTAAATCATCTACATTAGATAAACTGAGGACAGGAAACTAGGATCTGGGTCACATCCAAAGAGATAGCGGTGGAGAAGACTAGGCAAGAAAACTTAAGAACGAGTATTAAAATCCCAGAGGAGATGAGCTTGTGGGAAGCACGGAAAGGGAGTGGGGTCAGAGACAGGCAATAACCCAGTCACCTGAGGAAAAAACCTTCAGGTGTGGTCACCAATCTAAGATGCCGGGCACTGAAGTGGTGAAAAGCCAGAAATGGTGGCTGGTATCTGTTGGGACGTTCAGATGACCCAGACGGGCTCAAAGTTCCGAGTGAAGTCAAGAGCAAAGAGCTGTTTTGCAATGCATGCAGACCGAGCAGCACAGCACGCAGGTGGTTCTGAGACAGCCCTGTTCCTCCCAGGAAGCTCCAAGGTGGCCCCTGCCTGTGAAGAAGTTGCACATGCACTCCAGCAAACCAAAGCTTTCTGAAGAGCAGGCCGCTGTGCTGAGGATGGTTCTGAAAGGACAGAGCATTTTCTTTACTGGGAGTGCAGGTAATAGAGAAAGAATGGGGTAGTGGCCATCCCTAGGGTGCCATGGGGGTGGGGGGGGAAGGCAACTCTGACTTTGCCTACTACCCAGGGACAGGGAAGTCCTACCTGCTGAAACATATCCTCGGTTCCCTGCCCCCTACTGGCACTGTGGCCACTGCCAGCACTGGGGTGGCAGCCTGCCACATTGGGGGCACCACCCTTCATGCCTTTGCAGGTAAGTGTGAGCCCCTGGGCTTCGGTTAAGAGCAAGCCAGACCTGTGGCAAAGGAGGGAGAGATGAGGGTAGCTGGGATTTCAGCACAGACTGAATCGTGTCACTCATAGGCATCGGCTCAGGCCAGGCTCCCCTGGCCCAGTGTGTGGCCCTTGCCCATCGGCCAGGTGTGCGTCAGGGCTGGCTGAGCTGCCAGCGTTTAATCATTGATGAGATCTCCATGGTAGAAGCAGACTTCTTTGACAAGTTGGAAGCTGTGGCCAGGTCAGTATGTACAGTGGGGGGCAGTTACTGAGGTCTGAGTCTGGTTATTTGCCCAAGGGGTTTGCCCAGCCAACATCTATCTTTAAAGTACTCCCTGCTCTCATCCAGAGCTGTCCGGCAACAGAAGAAGCCGTTTGGAGGGATCCAGCTCATCATCTGTGGGGACTTCCTACAGTTGCCACCAGTGACCAAAGGCTCCCAGCAACCTCGATTCTGCTTTCAGGTACTGGTCACCCCCTAACCCTAACCTGTGCTTGTGGGGAACTTACACCATGATTCTGATCCTATGCTTGTGGGGGAGTCATCTCTGATCCCTAATTCTCCCTTGTCCTTTCCCCACCAGGCCAAGAGCTGGAGGAGGTGTGTGCCAGTGATTCTGGAGCTGACTGAGGTGTGGAGGCAAGCAGACCCAACCTTCATCTCTCTACTGCAGGCTGTGAGGTTAGGCAGGTAGGTACTGGAAAAGTAGCCGTGGAATGAGGATGGGTCTATATTATCACGTTTGGGGTGGTCGGCCTCGTGTAGCGGAGGCTGGTCAAGAATTTGGATAACCTTGAACTTCTGATCTCCTATTCCTACCTCCTTAGTCCTAGGATTTACAAGCTTTTGGTACCCATACCTAGTCTAGGGAAGAGGGAGAGATGTTTGGCTTCAGGACTGAGCAGTCTATACAGGAAAACAAGGTTTGGGACAACTTAGATAGAATGTAGTCAAGAATGTTATATAACAACAGGCAGTGGTGGTGCACGCCTTTAATCCCAGCACTTGGGAGGCAGAGGCAGGTGGATTTCTGAGTTCGAGGCCAGCCTGGTCTACAGAGTGAGTTCCAGGACAGCCAGGCTTACACAGAAAAACCCTGTTTCGAAAAACAAAAACAAACAAACAAACAAACAAAAGAATGTTATATAACACCAATCAATCAATCAATAAATGTTATGACATTGGGCATTGTGGCACACAACGACAACCACAGGACTCAAGAGGCTGAGGTGTAGGATAGTGAGTTTGAGGCCACCCTGGGCTGTTTAGGAAGACTCTATCTCAAAAAACAAACAAACAAACAACAAAAAAAAAAAAAACAAAAAAAAAACCAGCAAACCTACTCCTTAAACCATACCTCACACAGAAACACAGGCTAGCTGTCAGGAGAGACGGTTCGGTTCAGTGAGGAGTGTGTTTGTCCCACAACCATGAGGACCTGAGTTTAGAATCCGCAGTGCCTGTGTAAAAAGCTGAGGTTGACAGCAGATGCCTGCAAATCCCTGTGCCAGGGACGTTACAACAGGAGAATTCTTGTGTTTGTTGGACTGGTGAGTAAGCTCTAGGTTCAGGAAGAAACCCTGTCTCAAAAATCAAACAAAGAAATAAAAAAGGTAGAAGGTATAGTGACACATGCCTTTAAATCAGCACTCAGGAGGCAGAGGCAAGTGGATCTCTGTGAGTTCAAGGCCAGCCTGGTATATTTAGTGAGTCCAGGACAGTTAGGGCTACATAGTGAGAACCTGTCTCAAAAAAAAAAAAAAAAAAAAAGCTAGAAGTAACTGAGGAAGACTCAGCACTGACTGGCTGGGGGTTGAGGACCAGCAAACCCTGTCCTGGTGCCCCTTTTGGCCTGTGCAGCAGGCCATACTGTCCCCACGTTTTCTGGTGTCCAGGGGATCTCTGATCTGACACTGCAGCCTCCACAGATGTTCAGATGAAGTGACCTGCCAGCTCAGGGCCACAGCTGCCCATAAGGTGGGACGAGATGGAATTGTAGCCACGAGACTGTGCACCCATCAGGATGATGTGGTCCTTACCAACGAGAAGCGGTTGAAGGAGCTGCCAGGTAAATAGAATGCTTGGGCTTGACAAAACCAGCCAGGAGGGGCCATCAAACAGGTGTGACACTCCCTTCCACATCCCTGGCAAACTGGACCCAAGCTCTATGTACATCTACAGACGAAACTATAATCTAAAAGCTGTGGTGAGCTGGTTCCAAGCTCTGGCTAGGCCTGAGCTGTCCCCAGTCCATCCCTCACAGACATCTTGATCTTATACGTTTGTGGAAACTGAGTCACGAGTCAATATATAACCTGTTTTCCCAACTCTCGCTTTTCCAGGTGAGGTGCACAGCTTTGAGGCTGTCGACAGTGACCCTGAGCTAAGCCGGACCTTGGATGCTCAGTGTCCTGTTAGCCGTGTCCTTCAGTTAAAGCTGGGAGCTCAGGTGAGTGGGAAACGGGGGTGGGGGATCCCCGATCATCCACTCTGCTGAGGGTCATGATAGTTGAGACCTACCGTGACCACTTCTCGCCCACTTTCCTGTCTTCAGCTTCTCTTTCCTTTCTTCTTTTAACATCAAGAGCCCTGTCGAGCAATGACACTTTGGACAAGTCTCTTCCTTTCTGAACCTCAGTTCCTAGGTGACATGTATCTCCATGGTAACATCCCCCATGATATGAGGTATACTACCCCTATAGCCGTATACCTTATAGATGGGCAACTTCTGACTCCTCCTTTGTGGGCATGGCCAAGAATGGTAGACTCTCCTCAGAGTCCACTGGGCACATGTGGGAAATGCAAGTATTGTCGTTGAAAGAGGTATGGCAGGTGCTAGTGTCATTTCTCAAATGTTGTGGTCTTCTAGGCAAGCATAATCCCTTAATTCCCCACCCCACTTTTAAAAACAGGATAACTATGTAGACCCAGCTGCCCTGGAACTTGTTATGTTGACTACAGTGGCCTTGAACTCTGGAGATCCACCTGCCTCTGCTTCCTGGGTGCTGGGATAGAAAATGCGCTCCACCGAACCCAGCTAGGTCTAACTCTTTTCAGAGTCCTGTGATGTGGGTTACCCTCCTGGATTTATCACCTCCTTTCTGGGAAATTTGATGACAACTAAGTCCCTTTGACACAAAATAAGGCCAAGATCGTTCGAGGGAAATAAAATAGCTTGTCTCAGAGGTCACAGTCACCACAGTGATGCTTGTGCTAAGAATCCTCCACCCTCTCTCTGAACCCTAACTGCTAGAGGAGTCAGGCCCAGGGAGGGTCTCTCTCCATCCCCACACTTCCTCCTCTGCAGGTCATGCTGCTGAAGAACTTGGCAGTGTCTCGGGGCCTGGTGAATGGTGCCCGAGGGGTGGTAGTTGGATTTGAGTCAGAAGGGAGAGGTGAGTGATGGTGGAGGGAGGGGCCATGCTACTTGGGTTTATTTCACAGCAGGACAAACGGTCCTCAGGCTTGCTAAAAGGTAGGACTTCTCCATACCTTCCTCAGGGCTTCCCCAGGTATGATTCCTGTGTGGCGTCACTGAGGTCATCCGCACTGACCGCTGGACAGTACAGGTCACTGGGGGCCAGTACCTCAGCCGGCAGCAGCTTCCCCTACAGCTGGCCTGGGCAATGTCCATCCACAAAAGCCAGGTGACTATCCGGTGCAGGGGTGAGCAAAATAGGACAGAGTGGGCGGGATATGCTGAGCCCAGGATGGCCGTTCAATCTGAACCCAAGGCTTCGTGCCTGTTAGGCAAGCATGCTACCAGCCAGCCCACACCTCCAGCCCTATACTCTTCTTTAGTGTATTCCCTACTCCACATTCTTTTCTCCCTTTCTAGACCCTCCTCTGCCATTTCCTGACCATGACCAGAACAGGTTAACAACCATGTGGAGCGTAGATACAACTGGTAATAGTTGGTGACTCACAGGCTGAAAACAAGGGTTTCTCATGTCACAGCTAGGGGAGAGGCAGAGTTTAGCTCTGTACAGATTTAACCCTGTACCTGTTTGACCATTGTCTGAGCTCTTTCTCTCACTCTGTCCCTAAAGCTCTTCTATGTTTAAGACTCTAGATGGGGGCTGGAGAGATGGCTCAGGTTAAGAGCGCTGGCTGCTCTTCCAGAGGTCCTGAGTTCAATTCCCAGCAACCACATGGTGGTTCATAACCTTCTATAATCAGATCTGGTGCCCTCTACAGGCCTAGTAGGCATACATGCAGACAGAATACTGTATATATAATAAATAAATCATTAAAAAAAAAAAAAAAGACTCTGGATGGGCGAGGCCATCCAGGCACAGTAGCTGGGTCGGTGAAAGTCATTTAAATGTAAGAGACTTCAGGCAAACTTGGCTTTAACTGTTCCTTCATCACCCAGGGCATGTCTCTGGACTGTGTGGAGATCACTCTGGGCCGTGTGTTTGCCAGTGGTCAGGCCTATGTGGCCCTCTCCCGGGCCCGTAGCCTGCAGGGTCTACGTGTCCTGGATTTTGACCCCACGGTGGTTCGATGTGACTCCCGAGTGCTGCACTTCTATGCCACCCTGAGGCAGCGCAGGGACCTCAGTCTGGTAAGGAGTCACCCATGGATCTCCCGGGAATGGGCAGCTGAGAAGGAGGCCTAGCAGTGAATCTTACTGACTCCTTTTGGGTGGAGGCTGAAGGAAAGAGGTGTTGGTCTTCAGGCTGTGGCCCTGGGGATTGACACAAACTGGCTTTCTGGTTCTGACCTAGGAGTCGCAAGACGATGAGGAGGCAAACTCAGATCTGGAGAACATGGATCCAAACCTCTGACCTCAGCTGAAAGAGCAGACCAGCTTTTAGGTTTTTCATGGGTTGAGGCCCTAGAAATTAACTGGGGAGAAGCCCGTGTTTCTTCCCTCATTCAGCCTCTGGCAGGGTTAAGGGACACTGTTTCCTATTTAACTAGCTTTGCCTCAGTTTCACCTGTTCCCCTGGAGAAATGATTTCCAGGGTTAGGAGCTAGAAATGGTTACCAGAGGACAAAGTTCTCTGCAAAGGCTGGAGCACACAGCCACAGTTCTTAGCTGCAGACTGGAGAGGCAGTGCGGGCAGGTGCTTCAGCAGCTCCCTGTCTTATTACACTTATTTATTTATTTTGTGCGTGTGCTTGCACACAGTGTACATGTGAAGATCGGAGGACAATTGAGGAAGTCGGTTTTCTCTCTCCCCCGTGTGTGTTCTGGGGATTAAATTCAGGTCATAGGGCTTGGTGGCAGGCACTTATACCTGATGATCAATCTTGCTGCCAGGGTCAGTTCTAATTTTCCTTATGTTATTATATAACAAAACATACAAGGCTGAGTACTTTATGAAAAAAATGAGCCGGGCGGTGGTGGCGCACGCCTTTAGTCCCAGCACTTGGGAGGCAGAGGCAAGCAGATTTCTGAGTTCAAGGCCAGCCTGGTCTATCAAGTGAGTTCCAGGACAGCCAGGGCTATGCAGAGAAACCCTGTCTTGAAAAAACAAAAAAACAAACAAACAAACAAAAAAAAGCTCACAGTTCTAGAAGATTAAGAACATGGAACCAGCCTATGCTCAGCTTTGCTGGGGTTTGATGGTAGCCGGTAGTACATGGCGGGGTACACGTGCAGGCAGGATCATGTGAGACAAGCAACAGAAGATAGTGATTCTGGGGAACGGCATTAATCCATGAGGGCGGGACCCCCTGCTTTAGTTACCTCCCATGCAATCCATCTCTTAAGGGTTACATCATCCTAACACTGCCACACTAGGGACTCAGCTTCCAGCACATAAACCTATAAGGAAAACCATCTGAACTATGGCAGGAGCCTAGAGGGGATTCAGGCCAGACACAAGCCCAAGATAGAAGTTTAATTATCTTCACAGCTGAGCCAGCCCCAAGTAAACATCGTTCTGAACCTGACTTTGAACAGACACTGCAGAGTGTGCTGTGTTAGGGGAGAGGTCGTGTTTGGGACACTGAGAAGGATGTTCTCAGTTGTGTTTATTTAAGTCAAATAAAATTGTGAACTGTGTAACTGTGCCTCCCGGCTGGTCTCTCCCTCACGGAGGGAGCGCTTGTTCAGCCGCCTCAAGGACATGGATCACAGCGACCTGGTGTGAGGAGGTTCTCTTTGTAGCAACTGTCGCTTGGAAAACTGAGTTTTCTGAAGGTGGAGACAATGGATTAACCAGGAGAGTGACTGTCACCCACAAGTTAAGATGAAGATGCCCTAGAGCAGTTCTAAGCTCTGGCTCACCCTGAGACTCTGGCTTTGATGTTCTGATAGGGAGGGAGCTGCCAAGGTTTTACAGTTTATCAAAAAGCATGGAGGGGCTAGAGAGATGGCGTGGTGGTTACCAGCCTCGTATGCTCTTGCAGAGGAATTTAGTTCAGTTCCCAGCACCTACATCAAACACGTTATATAGACCTAGCCACCTGTAGCTCCAGCTCCAGGGTGCCAGTAAGGCCAGGGGTGTCAGATCCCCTCTGAAACCGGAGTTACAGGCGGCTGTGGGACACCTGACCTGGGTGCTGGAAATGGAACTCAGGACCTCTGCAATAGCAATTGGGTTTTTTTGTTTTTGTTTTTAAACAAAATCTCAATTGTTTGGGAGCTAGATGCTGAGGTGAAAGCCTGCTAGCCGAGAGAGGCAGAGAAAACACCCAGCTGACCTCCCTCCTCAGTCTCACCAGGAACGGCCTCCCTCACATAGTCTCAAAAAAACCCTCCTTCAAACTGTATGCCCCTCCCTTCTCCTTCCTGTGTGTCTCTACCTGTCCCCGACTCTCTCTCTTACTCCCTAAGGTTTTTTTCCCTTAATAATTCTATTTCACCTCCTGTCAGCTGGTTGCTTGCTCTGCCTTTTGGCCTAAGATTGACTTTATTTAATCCTGTTTACAATTAAGCAGAAAGCTGATGGATTAAATTTGTTTGCTAAGGCTGAGCCACACCACAACTAGAAACAGACTTTTCCAGTAAACAACACAATCTCAGGGTTCACATCGTAATCAAATAAACATCTTGCCACATTCCCCAACCCCTTTGTCTAAATAAAAAGGAAAGATGTTTTTTAACTATAATATAGAAAAATATCTACCATAATGAAGCTATTTCTGCCAAGCTTCCCACAATGTCCAGCTTGACTGTATTTGGCAGTGTAAGGATTAAGTATCTTTGAGTTCTAAATTCTGTAAAATGTTTGCATCACACGGGTTCAGCCATTTGAAGGAATGTTCAGGGCAGTTTGTAGTCCAGAGCTGAACTCTGTGGTGTTTGTCAGCTTAGTGGCAATCCTGGCTGAGTAGAACATAGCAGTCAACCCAGAGGTGTCCACTGTTTGCCCAGAACCTGGTGGTAGAAGGGGCATGCGGCAGTCCTGTCCAGTGGTTAGCGTTCCCACGATCCAGGTGGATCAGTCATTGCAGTAACTCAAAGGTCACTGTGAGGAATAGTAGAAAAGATAAATGTTTTAAATGCTATGTCCAGCAGATCTCTAAGAGGTCTGAGGACCATAATCCATCAAGCACATCCAAGGTACACAGACTATGTTCCTAGTTCCTTGCTTCAGACTCAACCCTGAAAACCTGTACAGGAACCTTGATGAAGATTACTTCTGAGACTGGTATAATGTGTGACGACAGAAAAATTATATATACATGAAAATCTTATGGACTTTGAGATAATATTTATGCCTTAAGGAAAGTTTTAGTCAAGTAAAGGCCAAAAGATTGTGAGATCAATGGCAACAGAACAGCCAGTTCTTTATTTCTTGTTTTCCTCTGTCCAGGTGGCTCTTCTGATATGAGACAGAGATTTGGATTTTTCTTTAACAAGCCTGAGTGGGTTTAGAGAATGAGAGATTGAATTGGGACCACATAAAGCCCATTTGCCACTTATGTCTGTAGAGGGCAGCAGAGACAAGCATTTGAGAATCCACCATGGGCCTGCTGCATGGCAGGAAAAAGAAAGGAGCACTTGTCTGCGGTTGTCCCCCCACTCCAGCGGGGTTGACACCCCACCAACCAACAGCACCTCGGATGGTTGTCAAGTGGGAAGGGGCAGCTACTCAGGCAAGATGGTGGCACTGGTACTAGTCTGGGGCTCCGAGCTGTGATTTCAGACCAGTCAGCTGGAGGTGGCTGATACTACTTGGCCAATTTACTCTTTTTTTGGGGGACATTTTCTCTTTTTCTTCAGATGTTTTACTTGTCCAGTGGTCTCAAGAGTCCTTAGATGCTTATACTCTCCTGGAAAGATAAAAGCAAAACCCTGCTCCCACCCTAACTCTCAGCGATTATTTTTTGGCAGCTTATATCTTTCCTAGGGCAAAATGGTTTCCTTTTGTTTGTTTGTTTCGTTTTGTTTGGCAACAGAAAAAGTTTCAATTTCCAATTGAAATTTTGAAAAATATTTTGAAAATGTGAAACTATTTAATCCCAACTTGGGAGGCAGAGGCAGGCAGATTTCTGAGTTTGAGGCCAGCCTGGTCTACCGAGTGAGTTCTAGGACAGCCAGGGCTACACAGAGAAACCCTGTCTCCAAAAACCAAAAAAAAAAAAAAAAAAAAAAAGAAAGAAAGAAAGAAAGAAAGAAAAGAAGATGTGAAACTAAATAGATCTTAGTATGTGTGGGTAAATATATATAGCTATATTCCCCTTTATAAGTTCAAGGTTTACATGTATTTATTTTTAGATCACAAAGGACACTCACTTTGAATTTCAGCCTGCCTTTTGCAAGTGGCTTTTAAATTTAAGTCACTGTAATTCTTATGGCTGCCTCTTCTTCCCAAGTGTTAGTACTGAAGGTATGAACCACTGCCTGGCCACTTCTGGGAAGCAGAAGTAGACTTCTTACAACAGTTATTATCACACGGTTGTCCTGTCCTCTATTTCCCCTTATTTTTTAGTGTTAGGGTTAAACTTGCAAGTTTTTCCAATTTGTATTTATCATCCTCAATGATTTATTCTGAATTCATTCCCTGGAAAAATTTAATATTCTAGTCTTAATTAAACATGATGCCAATCTGTGCACTATTTCATTATTTTCAGACGTCGTATGTCTTGCCTGTAAGAGCCACACAGAGATCGATGTCTTTGCCAAGTTTTGCCAGGTTTTGTCATTTCCATCCACGCCACCCAGGACCAGGTATCTCTGCCATTTATCTGCCAGTTAGTATTTTTCCACTTTGATGACCATTGCACACACCATGAATTGGAGGAGATAGAGATTTTCCTTTTGCTCTTCTAGTTGTTCGTCTTATAGCCTATGTTGTGCTGATTTTGGGGTCCCTTCCTCAGCACTGGCCATCCCATTCTCTGGTCTATAGTCTGCCGTTTTCTATTAGTTTTGGTTGCATCAGTGGCTGACAAAGTATCAGTAAACCACACGTTAGCCAACAGTTGTGACCATTCCGTTGGTCCCTACAGTTCAGTGGGCGCCTCTTTGGGGGACAGGTGAGCTGTTTAGGCAACTGAGGTATCTCCTCAATGACGGAAGGCACAGCCCCCTTTGCTGCCAAATCCTGGTCACAAAGAGTTTCAGATACGTGTCACAGTGTGTGCCTTTTCTTTCTTTCTTCCTTTCTTTCTTTTTTTTTGTTTTTTTTTTTTTTGTTTGTTTGTTTTGTTTTTGTTTTTGTTTTTTCGAGACAGGGTTTCTCTGTGTAGACCAGGCTGGCCTCGAACTCAGAAATCCACCTGCCTCTGCCTCCCAAGTGCTGGGATTAAAGGCACACACCACCACCGCCCAGCTCTTTTTTTTTTTTTTTTTTTTTTTAATCTCAGTCGTTTGATTTTACCAATGATGGCTCAGGAGCCAGATGCTGGGATGGAAGCCTGTCAGCTCAGAGAGGCAGAAAAAGTACCCAGCTGACCTCCCTCTCCAGCCGATGACCCGCTGCGAGGGAATCTCCTCCCTCACAGTGTCTCAACCTCCTTCAAACTGAATGTCCCACCCTTCTACTTCCTGTGCTTCTCTCTATCCATCTTCCTGATGCCCTCTTACTCTCTATGGTTTTTTTTTTGTTTGTTTGTTTTGTTTTTTTTGTTTGTTTGTTTTTTTTGTTTGTTTTTTTTGTTTTTTTGTTTTGTTTTGTTTTTTTGAGACAGGGTTTCTCTGTGTAGTCCTGACTGTCCTGGAACTCACTCTGTAGACCAGGCTGGCCTCGAACTCAGAAATCCACCTGCCTCTGCCTCCCAAGTGCTGGAATTAAAGGCGTGCGCCACCACCGCCTGGCTATGGTTTTCTTAATAACACTATGTCGATCGACTTCCTGTCAACTGGTGGCTTGCTCTGCCTCTTGACCTGTGGTTGAATTTCTTTAATCCTGTTTACAATATTCAAGCAGAAAGTTGTTGGATTAAATGTGTGTGCTAAGGCTGATCTACACAACAATTAAAAACAATTTTTTTTTCCAGTAAATAACATAATCTCGGGGTTCACAGTGTGATCAAATGTCTTACAACAAGCAGTACACAGTCCTAACCACAGAGCTATCCCTCTCACCCCTGAAGAGATGTTTTCTTGCTTCCCAGAAGTCACACCAGGAGAAGACATCTGCCTAGACCACCTGGGTGCCTGAAGGTCCTCCTTAAGCATTCTTGTGGTAAAGCCGCACCTGGAAGGCCTGGACAAGGCAGGTGTGCTCCCTGAGGGACCAGCAGATATGGCTGCCCCTGAGGCAGGGATGCATAAATCTAGCAGTTCTTTATTTTAGGGGCATCTAATTAGATCTATCCTGGAATGTACATCCCTGGGGGCTCTAGTGAGACCTCACCTGAGTCAGGAATCAAGTCATCCCTCATGTGTTAGGTGCTGGGCTCAGCACTGTAGATCCCATAGTATGCAAGGCTTACACAGCCCACCTCAGGGTGCTGAAGGAGACCTTCAACAATGGAACAAATTGGAAACGGTCCCAGAAACTATGACAATGCTACATAACCAGAAAGAGAGTTCAGGGCCCTCTAAAGGAACAGAACTGATTATGTATATGTATATATGTGTATATGTATATGTATATATATGTATGTGTATATGTGTATATGTGTATGTGTGTATGTGTATATGTGTATATGTGTATATGTATGTGTATCTGTATATGTGTATATGTATATATGTGTATATGTGTATATGTGTATATGTGTATATGTGTATATGTGTATGTGTGTATGTGTATATGTGTATATGTGTATATGTATGTGTATCTGTATGTGTATCTGTATATGTGTATATGTGTATATGTATATATGTGTATGTGTATGTGTGTGTATGTGTATGTGTATGTGTATATGTGTATATGTGTATATATGTATGTGTATGTGTATATGTGTATATGTGTATATGTGTGTATGTGTATGTGTATATGTGTATATGTATGTGTATGTGTATGTGTATATGTATATGTGTGTATATGTATATGATGTATATGTATATAAGAGTATTCATTAGAATGGCTTGCAGGCTGTGGTCCAGCTAGTCCAACAATGGATGTCTACCGACAGAAAGCCCAATACTGCAGTAGTTGTTCGGTGTATGTATGTATGTATGTATATATGTATGGATGCCTCAGCTGCTTTTCAGTATATGCTGGAATCTTGAAGTAGACTCTAATGCCAATGAAGGCATGGACTTGCCAGAAAGAGAGCAGTCAAAGAAGTCTCCTTCTTCCATGTCCTTTACGTAGGCCACCAGCAGGAAGCATGGCCCAGATTAAAGGTGGATCTTACTACCTTAAAAGATCCAGGTTAAAAGTCAGTCTCCCACTTCAAATAATCACATTTAAGAAGAAGAAGAAAAATCTGTCACAGGTGTGCCCAGCCACTTGGGTTTTAGTTCATTCCTGATGGAGTCAAGTTGAAAACCAAGAGTTGTTATCACAGACGGTCATGGAGAGGGACTCTGAAGGGAGGACATCTGAGAGACTAGAAGCAGAACCGGCGGGAGCCCAGCAGAGGGAGCCTGGGTTCTGGTTGGACAGAACACAGCCTCTCTGGCCTGGACCTGTTTCTAGACTGAACAGCCCAGATTAATCCTTCTAGCCTTGGCTCAAGCACTATTCCCCATTTAGGCTTTCTAGGCAGAATGGTCTATCCCTGAGTCTGAGCACAAGCACTGGGCTGTCGTCAGCCACTGGACTGTTTCCTTCATTAGAAAGCCTCCACGGTGGAGCACTGGCCTCTCTCTCATTGGTGGAGCACTGGCCTCTCAGAGGCACAAAGCGGCTGTCGAATATGTAGGAAGATGAATGAATGAAAGGGTGGAGGAATGCAGTTGGAGTTTACACCTGCTAAAGAATGCTGCTGCCTCTAAGGGACACCTCTCCTACCTGTCTCCATCCTACTAATGGGATTTCCCAGTCCACTCTCCCATAGGAGGGCTGGACAATGTCAGGTGGATGAGAGAGAATCACATTTTAAAGATTTAGTTATTTTACATATGTGAGTACACTGTCGCTGTCTTCAGACACACCAGAAGAAGGAGACAGCAGATCTCATCACAGATGGTTGTGAGCCACCATGTGGTTGCTGGGAACTGAACTCAGGACCTCTAGAAGAGCAGCCAGCACTCTTAACTACTGAGTCATCTCTCCAGCCCACTTCTTTTCTTATAGAAGCAGGAGCTCTCCCATTCCAGGCTGGTCTCATATATTCAGGGTGTAAGGAGCAGGCCCTTCACAGGACCGACTCCATATTTGTAACAGGAAAGAACACAAGTTTGAAGTGAAGTTGTTTTGAAACCTTATGAATCAAAATATTTGTGCACAAAAACAAGTTGTTTTGAATAAGTGTGATAACCAGCTGTAATGAAGTCATAGCCCCAGAGTTAACCAGAAGCATCTAGTTATCTGCCATGCACGTCAGAAGTAACCCCAAATTCAGCATAAAAGAGGAGCCCCTGGCCAGAGCACTTCATCACACTGGTAGCCATGACTGGCTAGCATGATCCTCCTCCGTTTAGGCCTCCTCTGCAGCCGAGAGACCAAGCATTCTGCAGCATGGATCATCAAAGCAGCAGCTGAGAGACCAATGCCCCTATCTTCTCGGTCAAGCACTCTCTGGATCTGAGCTGCTGGAAACTGCAGTCATAAGGACTCAGGTTGTATAACTCATGAATTATGATGTACTTATTGCTATGCTTATTTCCTTGGTAATTAGCAATTTATTATTTGTTAACTGTGCTGACATTGATAGAGTCAATGCATAGGAAATGTGGCAATACCTTGTTGCTACAATAGCTTTGGCATTGGTGATAATAAATTGTTTGCTGTGCATTATTAAAGAACAATTAAATATCAAACCTCTGTCTCTGGCGTACTCTCTCCCCTCTCGTGGAACTGACCATCTCACAGTCAATCCTGTATACGATTCCTGAGTGGAGAGGACCTG
The DNA here is from genome assembly GCA_030674055.1 of Rhabdomys pumilio. Taxonomy (NCBI): domain Eukaryota; kingdom Metazoa; phylum Chordata; class Mammalia; order Rodentia; family Muridae; genus Rhabdomys; species Rhabdomys pumilio. Next base: position 34,964,703 of record JANHMN010000024.1, read on the forward strand.
TCACTCAATGTCCCCTTAAATTTCTGATCCTTCTGCATTCTCCTCTGGAGTGGTGGGATCACATGGTACACCACCATGCTGAGCTTATGCAGTCTAGGGGTGGAACACGGGTCTCCTGAAAGCCAACTGAGCTACATGCCCAGCCAGGTGATGGTCAGCTTTCAAGCATACCTGTCCTTAAGAGGGTGGCATGAAAACTCATAAGGTGAGTCAGTCAGGAAGCAGGCAGGAGATATGCTTGCCATAGTCCCTGATACTTCTCAAAAGTACCTTTGGTAGAGAGGGAGCCCCAGTTTTGGCTGCTTGCTCCCTTGCCTTGGTGACCCCTAGGATCTGCATCGAAGTAGCTAACAGTTTTTTAAATTGCCTCAAAATGAGGCTGATCTGGTCCCAAGAGACCTGACTTACGTATTTTTGAATTTCCACAACTCTCAGAACAACCATTTTAAAAAGTTGACACTATAGCCGAGCATGGTTTTAATCCCAGCACTTGAGAGGCAGAGACAGATGGATTTCGGAGTTTGGGGCTAGCTGGTCTACAGAGTGATTTTCCAGGATAGACAGGGCTGTATAGAGAAACCCAGTCTCAAAAACCAAAAACAAAAATCCCAAACAACAAAAAATGACCAGGCAGTGGTGACACATACCTTTAATCCCAGCACTCAGGAGGCAGAGGCAGGTGGATCTCTTGAGTTTCAGACCAGCCTGGACTACAAAGCAAGTTCAAGATAGCCAGGGAAGTTGCAGAGAAACCCTGTCTCTAAAATAAAATAAAATAAAATAGCAATAACAATCAATCAATAAAGGAGACTCTCTGAACATTTCGTGGACTATGAGAGTACAATCCCATCTCCTGCCTGGGTGGGGTAGTCAGCTATTCAGGAGGCTATGCCTTGTAAGACTCTGGTATATCTGACTCATCCCTACTGGTCAACGGTTGTAGCCAGGCCCTCCTACTCTAAGCACTTACACCACTAGAAGGCACCAAGGAGTCATCCATCACTTCTCTGGAAACCGCAAATCCTTTGTTCCCAAGTCTCCAGCCTGAGTGGGGCACACCCTCACCTCAGGAGCTGGGGGCCAAGTCACTCTTGAGCTAGGTTTTTATTTTTGTTTAGAAGCCTCCACTGGGTGTGTTCACAGGAGCTCGTTTTGGGGGGGGTCTTTAGCCCTCACCCCTTGTTCTTTTTCTGAGAGGAGGGTGGGACAGCTGTTTCTACCTTTATGGAGAAGGCTCCCTGATGTATGAGCAGCTAGGTGCCTTGGCCAAGGCTGTGTCGCTAACTGGATCTAACTTAAGCCCCAGTTACAGGGTTCACAAAGGCTGATTCCTGTGTTTAAGCACTGGCTCTCCCCTTTTTTCAACTGTGACTTTAGAGGTTCAGAAGATTTAAGCTGTGCATACCTTTGACTTCAGTATTTTGGAAGCAGAACCGAATAAGTCTCCGGAAGTTCAAGGCCAGTCAGGGCTACTTAGTGATACCTTATCTCAGTTAAACAAATTAAATTCCTGAAAGGCTGAAGGAGAGCCAGGTTGGGACCTTCATGAGGCAAACCCACCAGATTGGTTCATATTGACCTTATTACCTAAAGAAAGGGGTTATACTTACTAGGTTACTTCCTACCCCATATACACAAGCTTCCCTCCTCAAACACCACTCAGGTGGCCTCAGGAATAACAAAAAGAATTAACAGCAGCCTGAAGTAAAGGAAAGCCATCCTCCACAAAGCCTTCCCTCCCACCTGCCTGCTGTAGGGCCAGGAGTGCCAACCCACTGTGAGTGGAGCAAGTCTCCCCGCTCCCCCACCCCCCAGCAAATGGGAGGTCCTATATATTAAGGTCCCTCTTTTCTCTGGCCGCCTTCCAACCAGAACACCAGTAAGTAGGGATTCTGACCTAGTTTACAGCTTGAGGGTGGGTGGTCCAAGGGGACAAAGCTGTAAATGGCAGAGCCATGATGGGTGCCCACAAGTATATTTTTTTGTCCCCTAGTGTTGTCCCTTAAATTCCACAGGTAATACACTATTTTTCTATTTCAAGTGTTTGCTAGGACACCATGCCAGCAAAACTCCCATTTCTTTCTTTCTTGTTTGTTTATTGGATTGGGTCTCACTGTGACTCCCTGATAGGCCTTCAACTTGCTATGAAGACCAGGCCCCTTAAGTCCACAGAAATCTACCTGCCTCTGCCTCCCAGGTGCTTGAATCAATGGTGTGTCTGTCACCACGCCCAGTCAAGACTCCCATTATCGCATTCTCAGTCTGGCCCAGACGGGAGCAGTGGGGTTGCACGGTGCGAGAGTCCCAGGGGGCTAGTGCGCATGTGCAACTGTACAGGCCAACCCACCTTCCGCTCCTCAGCCCCTTGTCTCCAGCTCCCTCCCTTTGCCTCTCAGCATCCCCACAGATGCCTGCCACACCCCCTGGTTGGCCCTTCACCTTTTTTCTCACTGGTGTTGAGTTCAGTAAGCAGAGTACCAGCTCACCCGGGAAGATGCAGAGAGAGGCAAGCATCCAGGAGCAAGCTGGGGTAGGGAGAGCTTGTCTGCTCAAGGGCAGGATCAAAGCTCTAGGAACTGGTGTCAAAGAACCATAGCACTGTCCGTCCTGCCCTCTATACTTTTTTCCATCCCTGGGGTTTAAAGATCATGCCATCGACTGGAGCTGTGGGGCTGTGCTTGGTATAAAAAATCTGTTCACGGCCCTGGGGACCGGACGCTCTTATCCTTTGCTCTCTCCTCCACCAGAGCTGCCTCCTCCACCCCTCACCCTAGGCCCTGGCACAACACACCATGACTATTTAAGGCAAATCTCCTTATCTTTTAAATAACATTTTCTCCTTGTGAAAGCCAGACCAGAGCTTAGGAAAGAGGGTGGGGCACTAACCTCTCAGAGGATGGGGAAGGGGAATGCAGATGTGGATGTCTCCCTTCCACAGGATGTCTCCAGAAGATCTGAGCCCACCACTTCCAGCATTCCATTTGGTTCTCAGGACTGGCTCGAATCCTGGAGGGAGGGCCTCCCAGACGGCTACAGTGTGGCCGTAGCTGGGGTTCCGGTGGGAAGAGGTAGAATTCTGAATGCTGGAGGAATGTTTGCACAGCTAGCCCCTGGGTGAAGGGATACAACCAGAGTGGCCAGCAGCAAAAGTTGGGGAGTCTGCAGTGGGAGTGACCACTGACTGACCTCACTGACAGCCCAGTTTAAGGATGAAAGAGAACTGCTATTTGATTCTGTAACTCAGGGCTCAGAGAGTCCAAGAGACCTGCCAAGGGCAACACAGCTAGTGAACACAAGGATTAATGTTTCTTCCCTGCCCTGGCGGGTTTCTTTTGCTTGGGAGACATGACAGTAGTACCCAGTGGTAGTATCCCAGGCCAGGCACCATTTAAAGCCCACTGCCACACCACCTTTGTCTTTGGGCCTTGTAGGTCCTTTCTCTTGCCTGGATCTCTGCCCTCGGCTGCCAGAATTCCTTCTTTTCCCCTTTTGCTCTTGGTATATTTTTGCCCCAGGCAGCACCCCTCCCCCATCTCTGCATTTCCAAACCCCTAGGGTCCCTGAATGACTGAGATACCTTTTCCAGTGTTCAAATGCAGACCTGATATCAGGGATCTTTTACAGATCACGTTCCTCACACACTTCGCAGGTGTGTGAGCCCCAGTGGGCTAGGAAACAAGTGGAGGAGAGGCCCCAGCTTGGCTTTCTTCAGGATACTCGAAGCTGAAAGAGCTGCAGTGTTCCAATCACATCAGGAGGCTGCAGCCCTGAGAATGGGGAGGAAAGCCCTTGGGGTCCAAAGTGAGACAGAAGTTTAGGTCGGTCTGATTAGAACCACAGATAACCTCAGGTTAGCCTCAATTCCTTGGGTCCACTGAAGGAGATTCAGCCAGTCTCAATGCCTATGTTGAGGAGGGGGGGAATAGTCCTTCCTTCCTTTTTCCTTTTCCTCTTTCTTTCTGAGACAGGGTTTCTCTGTGTAGCCCTGGACGTTCTAGAATACCCTCTGTAGACCAGGCTGGCCTCAAACTCAAAGATCCACCGCCTCACCTCCTGAGTGAGGTCGTTCTAGTCTGGTTCTACTATGAGCCACTTTACATCCTTGGTCAAACCTCTTTCCTTCTTTGGGCCTCTGTCACACAGATGGAGTATAAGGGTTTATCTAACTTTACTCTTCGTGAATTTCCCATCATGCATCATAATCCCATTCATCTCCTTGTCCCTCCATATCTATCTTCTGCCCTCGAAAACCCCTCCTGATTAGAAAATTTTAAAAAATTTTAAAATTACAAAAATCTCACAGTGGAAGCTGCCGTGTGACACCGTGTGCCCCACAGTATTTTGTGTCCAAACATCTTGTAAATGCTCACTGTAACGGTCCGAGGCCTCTGGCTTCTGCTTCTGGATTCTCACGGGGACTCCTCCTGGACATCCTGTTGTTGCCCTGTTGCCATGGAGACCCTGCAGCTTTGGGTCTGCAGGACCCGCCCCTTCACGTGCTCCAGCAGTTCAAAGATGGGGTAGATGTTGGGGTAGGCCAACTCAAAGCCCTGGATCTGGGCCTGGGTGGAAGCTGAGTGGGTCAGTCTGCCAACAGTCCTGCACCCACACCACCAGGGCCAGCATTCAAGATGGCACGACCTAGCAGGAACAGCCATGCTTCAGCCAAATCGGCAGAAGCCAGCAGGAGTGACCAGGGCCAACAGGAACACTAGGAAAAGTTCTCAGCTGTGCCTCTCTCGAAGAAACGAAGATGTGAGACCAAGAAGCTTTCAGCTACGCAAGTCAAGCAAGCTCCTCTCATAGGCTACCGAGTCATATTTATTCTCCCTTCAAACATCACGAGTGCTCCACAGGTCTTGCCTCCACATCACTCTGCCAATTAGCCTGAGTCTGAGGAAACAGCAAGAAGCCGCAGCATACCAAAGTTCCTTTTTGATGTGGTGTGTCTCTCCTACGGACGAACGGAGCTCAACATCCATCGTATGTAAGGCGAACCAATACATGTCTGTCGTTATCAAAGAGTCATGTGTCCTTTCACGTGCTTGCTTTAGCAAAACATCCTTTCACTTGTATCTGCTTCAGCAAAACATTCCTTCATGGATCTGCCTTAGCCTTTCATCTGTGTCCGCTTCAGTGAAATGTTCCTTCTCGTGTCTGCTCCAGCAAAACACCATCCAACACAACTGACTTTCCAAAGAACCCTAAGTTTCCACTTCAGAGATGTTTTATTTTTGATAAGCTCTCATACAGCGTAGGCTGGCCTCAAACTCTGTATGTATGAACTTCTGCTTCTTCCGCCTCCACCTCCCCAGTGTGCTGTGATTACAGGCCTGCGTCAAGACAGTTTATGAGGCAGTGGAGACTGAACTGAGGCTTCACGCATGGTAGGCAAGCAGTCTCCCAACAGAGCTACATCTGAGATCCTGTGCACAGTCCTTCTATCTTTAGCCCAGCTGCCCGGCCATATTCTCACAAAGCCCAGGCTGCCTTCAGAGCCCACAGGGATCTCTCTGGTATTTCTAGCTACGACTCTCTTCCTTTTGACAAGCTGCCTCACACGCCCCACACATGACCCTGTGTTTTAGATCCTGAAGCTTTAGAGCCTTCTAGGTTTCTCAAAGCCTTACTCACAACAGTCCACCTCAGCATTCGGCATCAGCCTGCTCTCCTACACTCAATTTCCTCCCCTTTTAGGGGGCAGTAACAGCCCCTTGCTTGGGGTCCAGAGATGGAGCAGCAGCATTTAAGAGCACTTTCTGTTCTTTCAGAGGATTTGAGTTTGGCTCCTAGTACCCACATCAGGCAGCTTACAACCACCTGTAAGTCCAGCTCCAAAGGATCTGACACCTTCTTCTGGCCTTCGAAAGCACCTCATTTCTGGACACACGGACACACGTGCTCATGCAACACAACCCTCCCAACACACACACACACACACACACACACACACACACACACACACACATAAAAATAAATCTCAAACAGAACAAAACAATCCAACTTTCACTTGGAGGACTTTGGAGACTCTTCCCTGAGGAGCTTGGGCAATGCTGGGTACCCTGGCCTGTGGTTCTAGCTTCTCCACTAGAAAGGATAGTTGCCCACTTGCCCACTCCACCCCAAGTCTTCTTCATTCACACTGGTTTGGCTCAAGCCCCAGCCCTTCCTAGAGAGGCCACTCCCCTTCTATTGGACAGACAGACACACACACACACACACACACACACACACACACACAGAGAGAGAGAGAGAGAGAGAGAGAGAGAGAGACTTCCACCTTCATGCCTCCACCTGCACTCCTCCCATCCCATGAGAGTGCAGAAGAACTGGGGGTTCCTGAGTACTCTATGAGCAGGGCACTTACTGTAGGGATGGTAGGGTCTGTGGTTTTCATTGCGATCATTTTTGACCCTCAGAATCACCTTCACTGCCAATTTTAAATAAACACTTGAGTCAGGCCTCAGAGAAGACTCCCAACTCGAAGTTTTGACACTGTCTACCCTTATTTCAGTGACTGACCAAATGGACTCTCAGGACAGCCCCACCCTCAAAGCCCAGGGAGGAGAAACTGGTAGGAAATAGAAGCTATAGCAACTACTAAGAAAGAAGTCAGGACCTCAATGTTCAGCGGAGTCTGAATACTGCTTACAAATAACAAGATGTTGGAGAGCCATGCTTTGAAGCTTCAGTCTCTTTATTAGTAACAAAGGGACGGTTTTTACCCAAGGACATGAGAGTCAAATGATGTAGTCAAACTGACTAGCTCAAAGCCTGGCACCCCATCAGCGCACACACAAAATGGTAAGACTAGGTACAGTGGTGCCTGCTGTAGTCCCAGCTACTGGAGAGGCTTAAGTGGAAGGAGAGTTGAGTCCAGCCTGGGCAACACAGGGCTGGGGAGGTGGCTCTGCAAGGAAAAGCACCTCCTTAGAACACACTGATGTGGTATAACCCCAGAATTCCTATGTGAGAAGGGAGGTAGAGACAGAACAGTCTCAAACTTCATGGGCCAAGTAGCCTGAAGCACACAGCATGGGAGCAGAAACCAGAGATCCTGAGAGCCTCGGCTGTGCAAGGTGACATTGTCCTGACCTCCACCATGTAAATAAACATGGGAATATAAGTCACCTAGACTTAGGGCACACATGTGCCCTCCCACATGTAAATAAACAAAACATTTCATCAGAAATAAGCGGAAACAAGTAGCCATAGCTCTTGGGGTGTTTTGCAATGTTTCGGATTGAACCCAGGGTATTAGCTCATGTTGGGCAAACGCTCCACTACTGCTCTGGACACCTGTTGGGGTGGAGGAGTGTTGGAAAGTCAGACTTGGAGGTGGTTAGGAAGAGGCGGTCAGAAGATAAGGTAAAAACACCAAGTCTCAAACAATGTGCTAAAACAGTCTAGCATGTATTATCTTATAGAGATCTGTTTCTTCCTCTGTCAAAGGCTAGGAGTCTGAGATAGACATTTCCTGCGTCCTCTACAATTCACTGAGAATTGTTAAAAAAAAAAAAAAAAGTTTAAAGTAATACTTTTGACTTTATCATCTTGTTCTGTTTGCATTCTTTTTTTTTTTTTTTTTTTTTTTTTTTTTTTTTTTTTTTTT
>JANHMN010000024.1:34972414-34984945 GCA_030674055.1 Rhabdomys pumilio
TTTTTTTTTTTTTTTTTTTTTTTTTTTTTTTTTTTTTTTGGTTTTTTGAGACACGGTTTCTCTGTGTAGCCCTGGCTGTCCTGGAACTCACTCTGTAGACCAGGCTGGCCTCAAACTCAGAAATCCGCCTGCCTCTGCCTCCCAAGTGCTGGGATTAAAGGCGTGCGCCGCCACCACCTGGCTAGTTGTTTTGTTTCTTTTGGTCCTGAAGAATGAACTCGGGCCTGGTATATTCTAACAGTTGTCAATGGTCACAAATGGATTTGGACCTAGAACACGGAAAAATGCTGTATCTTTCTTTGTTTCACTTGTTTTGTGATGGTCTCCCTTCACTGTCCAGAGCTTGGCTGGCTTGAGCTCACCCTGTAGAATAAACTGGCATCAAATTTTCAGTGATTCTCCTGCTCTGCCTCTCCAGTGCTGGGATTAGAGGCCTGTACCACAATGACTGGGTGAGACTCTCTTTCTCAAGAGTATCAGGCAACACTAAGGGCTGGGAGATGTGTCTCTTGAAGGCAGTGATGTCAGGGAAGCTTAGCTCTGGCTTCTGCCCAGCGTCCAGTTCTGTGGGACTATGTGAGGCCCAAGGCTTGGGTCTGGAACTTGTCAGCCTCACCTGTCAGACCTCCTCAGGCCAGTATGCAGAGGTCTGCTGTTATCACTAGAGACAGCATGGCTGAAGAAGAGTCAGATATGGTGAGGGTCCAGAGGTGTGCTTGCATAGGCCAAGTGCCCACTATGACTGTCCCCTGTGTGACACTGGGAAGAATTTCAGACTCATTCTTTCACACATTTACTCATTCATCTTAGTATTAATAAATATTCAGCAGCTGGGCAGATGGTGCACATTTGTAATCCAGTATTCAGGAGTTGGAGGCAGGAGGATTAGGGATTCAAGACTTACACAGTAAGTTCTAGGCCTGGGCTGATGGATTTTTTGATTTGCCTCAAAATAATAACAGAAATTACTAGTTGGGAGGCTGAGGCAGTTTGCAAGTTTGAGACTACCCTGGGCTTTAAAAAACAAAACAAAACAAAAAAACCCCAGTAGCAATAACAGTTAAAAGAAAACAGAAATGTGTTAGAAAATAGACACAGAAATTCAGTACTCTATAGAATTGCCTAAGAAGGTCTCGTTTGAGCTGAGAAAGGGACAGATGGCTACAAAGAACATTCTAAACAGAAGAAAGGGTTTGTTTTTTATTATTTATTTAATGTATCTGAGTACACTATAGCTGTCTTCAGACACACCAGAATCATCGGACATCAGATCTCATTACATCTGCTGTGAGCCACCATGTAGTTGCTAGAACTTGAACTCAGGACCTCTGGAAGAGCAGTCAAGTACTCTTATTGGCTGAGCCATCTCTCCAGCCCAGAAAAGGGTTTATATAAAGCACTGACCGGGAAGCTTTGGATGTCTGCAGAACTGTAAGACCAGTGTAAAGTGGCCATGTGGCAAATTCCCTCCTAATAAATGCCAGTTGAGCAAATCAGAAAACAACCACAGCCAGACATGGTGGCACACATCTATAGTCAATCACAGCACTCAGAGGCCAAGGCAGGAAAGTCCCAAGTTCAAGTCTAGTCTGAACTATACAGCAAGACCATTTCTGCAGACAACCAAAACAGCAAACAAAAATGACCATAAACCCCACAAACACCTAAATATTTCTGCTTCCAGTCTAGATACCTTATATTCCCACCAAAGACACATAAAGTACCATTTCCACCTGGAGTATTTAAGAAACAAGGATTCTCTAGACACTGAAAGCCAGACAAGAAAAAACAGCGACTATTCAGTAGGAAATAGGAAATAACAAGACAGTAAATTCTATGAATGTCTCACCATGTTGCCTAAACAGTTTCCAGAGTTCAGCCTGGGGAGGAGGCACTCTGGAGCAGTCTGGCAAGCCCTCTTCACTGACAGAGAACTAAAAAGGAAGACGAAGTACACAGTTGTACATATCTAAATTTTTAAAAAAATTGGAGAGTAGGGGCAAAACACTGTGTAACACGAGAGGCCTCATAGTGAACCTCAACATTGCAAACACAGAAAAATGACACAAAACACTTGAATGGAAACTGTACACATAAGGCATCTAACTGGAAATCCTACTGGCTGGTCTCACACAGTGATGGAAACCAGCCAGCTGACCACACAGAGACTGTGGCACGCACTCGGTAGGTACCCCAGCACTTGTTAGGTAGAGGCAGGAGGATCATCCTTAACTTCTTAGTGAGTTCAAGACCAGCCTGGGCTATATGAGATTCTACTTTTAAACAGTGTCTGTGTGGGCACTGTTAGGAGGATGAGGCCAGAGAATTGCTATAAATTCAAGGCCAGCCTGGTCTATATATGAAACTCGATGTTACCCAGGGTTAAAAAATAAAAAATAAAATAAAAAAATAAAAAAATAAAAAAGAGCGTGGTGGCGCACACCTTTAATCCCAGCACTTGGGAGGCAGAGGCACACGGATTTCTGAGTTCGAGGCCAGCCTGGTCTGCAGAGTGAGTTCCAGGACAGCCAGGGCTACACAGAGAAACCCTGTCTCGAAAACCCAAAAATAAATAAATAAATAAATTAATTAATTAATTAATTAATTAGAAAAATAAAGAAAACTATAGTACAGTTTATATCTCTACATATCTAAATATATATCTAAATATCTCTAGATAACATAGATACAGACATTAAAAACAATTTCTTTCTTCCCCTTCATATTTTATGTGTTTAGGGTTTTGTTTTATTTTGGCTTGCATGTGTCTGTGTACAACACGCATGTCATGCCTGCTGAGGCCAGAAGAGGGCATTGGACCCCCTGGGACTAGAGTTACAGATGCTTAGGAGCCACTATGTAGATGTTGGAAATTAAACCTGGGTCCTCTGCAAGAAAAACAAGCGACCTTCACCACAGGGCCATCTCTCCAGTCCCTAGTCTTCAGGCCTTTAGCACTTGTTTTCTAGCTGGGTGTGATGGCACATATCTTTGATCTCAGTACTCGGGAAACAGACAAGATTTTTGTGAATACAAAGCCAGAGTTCCAGGATAGCCAGGGCTACACAGAAAGGCCCTGTCTCCTGCCTCAAAGTCAACAAAACAAACAAGCAAAAGCCCCATTCTCCAGATGGACCCAATGTCTATGTGTGGAGGGTTCTAGAGAAGGTGTAATAAAAATACCATCTGACTCTTTTTTAAAATTATTATTATTAATAATAATTTTATGTATGTGAATACACTGTAGCCGGCTTTTAGATCCCATTACAGATGGTTGTGAGCCACCATGTGGTTTGTAGGAATTGAACTCAGGACCTCTGGAAGAGCAGTCAGTGCTCTTAACCACTGAGCCATCTCTCCAGCCCAGCCACCCAACTCTCAATGGGGTCTAAGATTCAGCCTCTCATGACAAAGGAGTCAATACACTGAACACTCTTGTGTCACACACATATTGACCCGGCAGCCTGGGGCCAGTGGAACACAGCCATGCCCACTTGTTTTTCGATTACACGTGGCTGCTTTTCTACTCTAGTTTCAAGGGCTGACTATAGTAGCTATAACACATGTAGTTTTGTGGCTCACAGAGTCCTATGAAACAAGCTCTTCAAGGCGATAATTATACTGAAGTGTTCTAGCTGGGTTTTTGTGGTTTTTTTCAAGACAGGGTTTCTCTGTGTAGCTCTGGCTGTCCTGGAACTCACTCTGTAGACGAGGCTGGCCTCGAATTCAGAAGTCCGCCTACCTCTGCCTCCCAAGTGCTGATCCTAGCTGGTTCTTGTCAAGTTGACACAAACCTAGACCTATCTGGGAACAGGGAATCTAGAGACAATGCCTCCTTAAGATTGGCCTGTGTCAGCCAGGTGGTGGTGGCCCACACCTTTAATCCCAGCACTTGGGAGGCAGAGGCAGGCGGATTTCTGAGTTTGAGGCCAGCCTGGTCTACAGAGTGAGTTCCAGGACATCCAGGGCTACACAGAGAAACCCTGTCTCGAAAAACCAAAAAAAAAAAAAAACAAGATTGGCCTGTCATCAAATCTCTGGGGCATTTTCTCGACTGGCGATTGCTGTGAGAATGTCCAGTCTCCCATGGGTAGTGCCGCCTCTCGGCAGGTGGTCCTGGGTTGAACAAGAAGGCTGAACAAGCAGTAAGCTGCCTTCCATCATGGCCTCCATTTTAGTTCCTGCCTCCAGGATCCTGTCCTAAATTTCTCAGTGATGAACCCTTCCTGGGAGTGTAAGATCAAATAAACCCTTTCCTCCCCAAGCTGTTTTGACCACCCTGTTTTATTACAGCAATAAAAATCCAAAATAAAACAAGATGAATTCAAGCCCAGCATGGTGGTACATGTCTTTAGTCCTAGCACTTGGGAAGGAGAGGAAACTGGATCTCTGAGTTCAAGGTCAGCCTGGTCTACAGAGTGAGTTCCAGGACAGCAGAGCTACACAAAGAAACCTTGTCTTGAAAAAAATCAAACCAAAATAAACAAGTAAACACCAACCCCAAAAGAAAAAAAGAATGAAAGAATGAGATGAGAAGCCCGAACTTTTGACTCTGAGTCTTCTGTTTTATTTAACTTTTTTTTTCCAGGATGTAGAAATACATTCCTCGCCCCACCCCGCCCCCATCCCCACCTCCACCCTCTTCCCTTCTGCTCACTCCAGCCTGGCTTGCTTTGGGCCAAAGTTTTTTTTTTTTTTTTTGGTTTTTTTTTCGAGGTAGGGTTTCTCTGTGTAGCACTGGCTGTCCTGGAACTCACTCTGTAGACCAGGCTGGCCTCAAACTTAGAAATCTGCCTGCCTCTGCCTCCCAAGTGCTGGGATTAAAGGCGTGCGCCACCACTGCCCAGCTCTTCCCTCTTCTTTTAAAGAGACTTCTCCACTGGGCTGTTGTGGCCTTTAATCCCAGCACTTGGGAGGCAGAGGTAGGTGGATCTCTGAGTATACTTGGTTCAAGTTCCATGCCAACCAGGCTACAAAACCAGAAAAACTATGGGGTTAGAGAGATGGCACCGTGGTTAAGAACACTTCTGCTCTCCCGGCATCTACATGGTGGCTTACACCCATCCAGTTTCAGACCTATCACCTTTCTCTGACCTCCCTGGGTATCAGACACACACACACATACAGGCAAAAGACACACATAAAACAAAAATGAAAAAATAATAAAAAAAAATAGCAAATTGGAGCAACAACTAAATGTCAACGGGACAAACTAGATGATAAAACAGAAAGCTTCCATTTAACGGAAGTTGAATGAATACAACATCGCGGTCAGCGCAAATTCCAGACCAATGCAGTTCCAATCGTCTGCTGAGGAAATGAAACAACACACGGTGTGTGCCAGCCACTACAACTTACACTAAAGTACACACACAGATGTCTGTGCATGTTTCCAGACTCCTAGGAACTGGTAAGGATTGCCGGAGAACAAGACTAGGGATTGGAAGATTTAATGTTTAATGGATTCCGTTTTAGGGATCAATATTACTTTCGCTAGACTGAGTAAAAGTCATTTAACAGAAAATTAATCTTTTTTTCTTCTTAAAATTTCATTTATTATTGTATGCGTGGATATAGGTATACGCATGCCATGCAGTGCTGTAGAGGAAACTCAAATGGGTGTGTTATCGCCTTCCACCAGGGGTCACCAGGCTAAACAGCAAGTGCCTTTACCACTGGGTCATCTCTCCATCTCTCGCTGGCCCTACATTAGTTAGTTACGTTAAACTGTGGAGTTTCAGGATGAGCACTGGTGTTTATCTTTGGTCCAATCCCTGCTAGCTTCATCTGCTTAGCTCTTAGCAGACCCTACCATGCTCTTACCTTTCTGGATCTTCTTTACAAATGGAATCATACAATGTGGCCTTTTGACTCTGGCTTTTCCACTTCCCTCATCTTCTCAGTGTTCACATTGATCTTTCTGTTGGCAAGTTTGCTAAGTGGCAAACATTTGGGTTGTTTCATTAATACGAATACTCACATACGGGATTTTGTTTGAAGAGAGCCTACTTATCAATTATTTGGAACACACTAGCACTGGAATTATTGGGTCATATATAGTTTATTTTACTTTGTTGGCATTGGCAATCAAATCCAGGGCCTTGCACATGTAAGGCAAGTGGTCTTATCACTGAACTATGTCATCAGTATGGTTATATGTAAGCATATATTTAACTCTTTGTAATGGTCTTATACATACATCCTGGCTAGCCAAAAACTTATAATTCTCCTGCTTTAGCTTTTGGGGTACTGGGATTAGAGGGACATGCAATTGTAGTCAGCTCAATGTTTTCAATGTTTTTCTGTGCAGTTTTCACTTGTTGAAACTAGTTTTGTTTTGTTTAGGAGACCAGTTTCATGTAGCCCAAGCACACCATCCCTAACCTACAAGTAGGTGTTATTCAAATGGAAACACTGACTTCTCAAAATAGATAAAAGGCTTTTATATTCACAGAAGGAGATTGTACACAAGATTATTGTCCTGAGACAAGAAATTAGCAAATCTTTTTCTAGATAATCCCCTGGGGGAAGATTGCAAGTTGGACTCCAGACTCCTCAGTTCAAGATTAAATTTCCTTTGTGCACTCTGGTTTCAGGACTGTGCACATGACATCCTGGGTTCAAGCCCCAGTCCTGACAGTGGTAGCTGTGCATCCTTGTACAGGTTACAGGACCTCTCTGTACCTCAAATGCAAAACAAAAAAAATCATCCCACAGAGCAGTGATGAGGAGTAGGTGGGCTCAGAGACGAGAGCCCAGCACTCAGCTGGATGCCTGCATGGGTGTCCTACTAGCAGGGCATAGGAGCTATCTTTTCTCTGGAAAACATTGCTGTCTATGGGCTGTTACAGCTGCTCTGATGCCTGTACTCTCAAGGAACTGGCAGTCCTCCTCCCAAAATATTTCTCCCCTTTATTTTGAGTTCAGAAGAGCAGAGTTATGCTTTAGGGTGGCAGGGATCATGGTTAGATGTTAGGAAAATGGCTTGCTGTCTGATGACCATCTTATGACAGAGAACATGGGTTCACTCCATAGCACTGTGGCACCCCTGGTTATCATATATGGAAAAGCTGGGTGAAGTCAGAGACCTAGATTTGGGTTTCACGGGAGAACAGCTAGCGGCCCTTGCTATATATACGTGTGTCTCATTTGACCACACAGGAACCATATAAGACAGGATCCATGCCCATTTCACAAATAAACTGAGGCCAAGCTGCTGCTCTTTTGTCTAAAGTCCCAGAAACAAATATTAAATTTTGCAGGTTCATCTCTGTCTTGAACTCAGAAGCTTAACTACTGTGATAAATAGTTAATGGCCAGGTGGTGATGACACACGCCTTAAATCCCAGCAACAGGTAGATCTTTTGAGTTTGATTGAGGCTAGCCTGCTCTACAGAGCAAGTTCCAGGACAGCCAGGGCTACACACAGAAACCCTGTCTTAAAACAAAAGTAAGATAAAAAATGTCAATGGATAGCTGGCATGATGGCTTACTCCTTTAATCCTAGCACACTGGGGAGGCAGGAGGATCACTTCAAGTTCTGGTTTTCAAATCTGACTCCAGGACAGTCAGGGCTGTTACAGAGAAACCCCATCTCAAAAAACAAAAACATCCCCCAAATCAAAGCAAAGAGAAGGCAACGGAGTATTCAAACGCTAGCATCTCTAAGTGTCATCTGGAAAGTCTGCTGTAGTCACGGCTGCAGCAGTGGAAGAGACTTGGTGTGGAAACTGTGAACTCCCCAATTTCCAGCTGACACTTGGTGCAGACAAATCAGGTCCTAGGGTTCTAGTTGCTGGGGTACTAGGTGTTAAAGTGTATCCTTGGATGTGCCAGGAATTGCCCTTTTTTTTGGGGGGGGGAGGGGTGCGTGGAGACAGGGTTTCAATGTGTAGTCTTGGCTGTCCTGGAACTCACTCTGTAGACCAGGCTGACCTCGAACTTTTTTCAAAAACTAATTCTTGGGGCTGGAGATAGGGCTCAGTGGTTAAGAGAGCTGGCTGCTTTTCCAGGGGATCCCAGCTCAGTTTGCTGCACCCACATCAGGTGGTTCATAACCATCTGTAACTCCAGCTCTAGGGGAGATATAGACCATAAATAATTTTTTTTTTCTGGTCTGAGAGTAAAAATGAAGTCAGCTGGCCCTAGATTTTATCTACAGTCCCTCTGACACAGATTCTATGATCCACACTTCTCTGTAAGCAACACTGAGGAAATATCTAGATTAGGGTATTGCTCTCTCTCCAGCTGCCTTTAAGACCTTAGAGGGAATGAATGTGCCCTTCCTCCCCTTCATGGGCAGTAAAGGTGAAAGGCATAGAAGCTACACTCACACCTTCAGAGGTAAGGTAGGTGCTGCTCCCCCAACCCCCTCCCTTGCACTACTTTCTTTTACACAGTGCCTCAGGACCCAAAAGACTTTTCACCTGGCACGCTGGACACTGGTCAAGTCCTTTGGCCTTTCTTGGAAACTTGGGCTAGCAGGTCAGCCTACCATACCTGGTAAACAATTCTATAATTTGTCTGCTTGAGAGGGTGCTCTCTCCCCGGCTCTGGGAGTCAGGCAGGGAAGTAGGCCAGAGAGGTATTCTCAGTGACCTTTGCTTCCTTGGGAAGGAATCAACAGCTAGTAAAAGTTTACCAAGTGCTGCTCAATGGATGCCAGAACTTAAAACCCATTTCAAACAAAAACAAAACCAGAGAGTTTTTGAACAAAAAATTTCATTGAGAATTCCATAGAAAAAGATCTTTGACTAATTTTTATTTTTTCCTAGAAAGTTTCTTTCTTTTTTTTTTTTTTTTTTTGGTTTGTTTGTTTGTTTGTTTTTTCGAGACAGGGTTTCTCTGAGTAGCCCTGGCTGTCCTGGAACTCACTCTGTAGACCAGGCTGGCCTTGAACTCAGAAATCTGCCTGCCTCTGCCTCCCAAGTGCTGGGACTAAAGGCATGCACCACCACTGCCCGGCTCTTTTTCTTTTTCGAGACAGGGTTTCTCTATGTAATAGTCCTGGCTGTCTTGGAACTCCACTTTGTAGACCAGGCTAACTTCAAACTCACAGAGATGCACCTCCTTTGCCTCCCGAGTGCTGGGATTTAAGGCGTGCGCCACCTCACCCTTTCTTAGCCCAAACTCAAGATCCTTCTGTCTTAACCTCCTGAGGAAAAATCTATCACCTTCACCTGTTCTTCTAGTTACCCTTTCAGTCCATTGTTTGTTGCTGTAATGAAATACCCTAGATTGGAAAATTTACAAAAAACAGAGGGTTTACTTTGCTCATGGTCCTGGAGACCGGTAAATCTAGGAACATGGTGGCATCAATATCTGCTCAGCATCTGGGGAAGGCCTAGGGCTGCGTTACGACCTGCAAGTGCGAGTAACATGAATGTGTAGAGTAGGTTCCCAATGTATGCATTTGGGACTGGAGCACTTTAAAATCATGGTACTTACTATCCACTTTTGATATTAGAAAGAAAGGGAAACAGAGACAAGGAGTTAGTTCCAGGCCAGCCTGGGCTACACAGGAAGATTCCGGTAAAAAACTCTAGATGTTCCATCCCTAAAACCCATGTAAAAAGCCATGTGTGTGTCACATGCTTAGTCTCAAGGCTGGGGGGTAAGACAGGAAGCTGATAGGAACCCTCTGGCCAGACAGCCTAGGCCAGCAACTGTAGGAGGAGCTAAGGTGGGAGGAGTAAGGGAGGAGGAGAACGAAGAGGAGGAGCTAGGAGAGAGGAGAGAGGCTAACATGGAGGCAGATGTTCACATGTCTCTGCCAGTCAAAAGTGGTTGGTAGCCGGGCAGTGGTGGTGCACGCCTTTAATCCCAGCACTTGGGAGGCAGAGGCAAGCGGATTTCTGAGTTCGAGGCCAGCCTGGTCTACAGAGTGAGTTCCAGGACAGCCAGGGCTATACAGAGAAACCCTGTGTTGAAAAAACAACAACAACAAAAAAAAATAGTATATTTAGGTTGGGTATTGGGTCACACTTCTGATTGTAAGGGCATCTTGTTATTGATCATTACTAAATATATAAGCCTTTGGATAATTAGAGTCTCATTTTCTTACTGGGCCCACGTGGTTGGCGGGATGGTCTGGGCAATGCCCAGCCTTGCAGAGACAGCGTGGAAGATTGGCAGAGCCATCTCCCATGCTGGCATCTCTGGCTGGCTGTTTCTTGCTGTGGCACACACGTGGCCTAATGGCCTTGGAACATGGCGTCTGATCTAGGCAGAGACGCTGCTGCCCAGACAGTTGGCTTTACCGGCAGTCGCTTTTTTAAATATTTACTTCAACAAACAACAAAAACAACCAAGCTAAACAGCTCATGAGAGATGACACTGGAACTGACCTTTGAAAAAATGTTTTTTGTTGTTTTTGTTTCTGTTGAGGAAACAGAAAGATAAAGTGGTACCCAGCAGCTTGTGTGTAAACCAAAGCTACTGATGTCAACCATTGAACCTCCGTTTCCCTATCTACAAAACCACTGTGGTTATACAGGAATTCACAGGGGAGAAGGACTGGGTGCTGCTGCCAAGAGGTTTAAGTAGGGTTGTCAGGAGGTCAGAGACCTTTGGCCTGCTCAGACACCTCTACTGGGTTTCTCTGGAGTCTTTTTCTTCTTCTTTTTCTTTTTTCCAGAGACAGGGTGTCACTGTACACAAAACACACACACACACACACACACACACACACACACACACACACACACACTCTATACATAGCTCTGGCTGGCCTGAAACTCGTAGGATTAAAGTGTGTCACAACTGGCTTATAATTTCTTCATCCTTTCTAATTTTCCCATTTAGGTTCCTGGAATTCTAGTCTCTCTCCTTTTGGAGTAGGGGGAAACTATTTTTGATATATTAACATATTTACAAAACCCCAACACTTCTAGGAATTTTTCTACTGGAACGCTAACTTTCCTTTCCATTCCTCTTTCTCTCTCTAAAATAAAAAAATTTTTTTTGAGATGTGATCTCATGTAACCCAGGCTGGCTCAAATTCACTTATACAGCTGATAGCACATTTTACTATCTTGAACTGATAAAATAATAAGTCTATGCTACCAAACCCAGTTTATGCAGTGTTGGAAACCACACTGAGGACTTTGGGCACATGACTTAGTTATTATTCTATTGCTATGAGACACCATAACTGAGGCAACTTTTAAAAGAAAGTACTTAAATGGATCCTTGCTTTATAGTTTTGGAGAGCATGTGGGCAGGCAGGCATGATGTTAGAGCAGTGGCTGAGAGGTCACCCCCATCTGCAGGAAGCAGAGTGACACATCTACTCCAACAAGGCCACACCTCCTAATCCTTCCTAAATAACCTGCCAGCTGGGAACCAAGCGTCCAAGTCTATTACCCTAAGGGACCTTCAAACATATAAACCACCACAGCATGCTGGGCAAGCTCTCACTTTGTCCCTGAATTTGCTTTTTATTCATTCAACATTCATTCCTGAATTCTTCCTGTCAGAACCTGGGGAAGGCATTAGAAGTTACACGGAGACTCAAAGAGGAGACACATCTTTCTCTTCTGATTGTTTCTTAATTTTTCTTAATTTTCAGCCAGTGATGGAGAGAGATAGTAGTAACATCTTTTCGTGTGAAATAAGGAGGGGACAATATTGTCTTTCTAAAAGTTTGGGGTGAGATTCATTTTTTTTTGGTTTTTTGAGACAGGATTTCTCTGTAGACCAGGCTGGCCTCAAACTCAGAAATCAGCCTGCCTCTGCCTCCCAAGTGCTGGGATTAAAGGCGTGCACCACCACTGCCAGGCTTGGGGTGAGATTCCTAGTCCCCTCTTATTACCTCATAATCATACCTATTGCTGTGGACTCTGTGGCCATCAAAGAATTGTCAGAGTTAGGAGCTCATTCATTCCATACACAGGAAAGTCAGAATGACCCTCTTAGCAGCCTGAAAGGTAGCTCTAAGTTTTACTTTATGAAAGCAAAGTCCTGCCTGAGGCACACAGTTGCCAGGTCACCTGGCTGCAGACCCAAGTCTTGTGGCAAGGCTACTTTGGAAGTAGTAACATTTGTTTCTGATTTGAACCTGAGATCTAAGTTCACAAAGTGGCTCAGAATAAAAGGAAAAAAAAAAAAAAAAGGCATCTCAGAGATTCTGAAACAAAAATGACCCAAGTCTAACTTGACCTGCAAATACAGCAAGCTCTTACCTGGTATTCTTGCAAGTGAGCGCTATTACCTCAGTTTTATAGCTATTTATTGATACTTGGCTAGTGACTTGTTCAACATTCCAAAATCAGAGTTCCCCTTCACGACCTCTCTGGTGTTTTGAGACATGCACATATCCTTGGCTGGCTTGGAGCTTGCTATGTAGACCAGGCTGGCCTTGAAGTCACTAAGATCTGCCTGCTTCTGCCAGGACTAAAGTGTGCACGAACATTTCCTTGAATAGTTCACCTTGTTTTGTGAACAGCTCACTAGGACCCCAGCTGGCTGAGTAAGCTGGGCTGGCCAGTGGGCCCCAGGAACCCTCCTATCTCTGCCTCTTCCTACAGTGGG
>JANHMN010000024.1:34984955-35039897 GCA_030674055.1 Rhabdomys pumilio
TTCCTACAGTGGGCCCCAGGAATCCTCCTATCTCTGCCTCTTCCTACTGGGATTACTAAGGGGCTCTTTATGTGTTGAAGAATGACATTGCTAAGGGCTAGGAGAGATTCTCCAATTGTTCTAACCCCCAGTTTTCTAATATATAACTAGAGATTGCAGGAACAAAGGGGGTGTGGGGGGAACAAAGGGGGTGTTAGGGGGTTAACAGTACAGAGCAGCATCACGTCCTCCCTTACTCCCCACCCCTGACCTCTTGCACCTGAAAGGCTGGAACTTAAACCCTGCTAGCAACCAAGAAAATAAGCCTCAGAAACACCGATCCTCTGATTTTCAAGGTCCTCGACCTATGTTATCATTGCCCAGGATATCTTGTCAAGTTGAAGTCAGAATTCCTAAGACCTGCTTGGGAGTGCTCAGAGATACCAGGGAGGTGTTTCTCAGGAGTGAGGTTATCTGATTTTTTTTTTCTACTTCTTAAGATTGAACTGGTACGGGGGCAGGAGAGATGGCTCAGCAGTTAAGAGCACTGACTCTTCTTCTAGAGGTCCTGAGTTCAATTCCCAGCAACCACATGGTGGCTCACAACCATCTGTAATGGGATCCGATGCCCTCTTCTGGTGTGTCTGAAAGCTACAGTGTACTCATATACATAAAATAAATAAAATCTTTAGAAAAAAAAAGAAGAAGAAGAAAGAAAGAAGGAAGGAGAAAATAAAGAAAAGAAAAGAATGAACTGGTGTGGTAGCGCACGCCTTTAGAGGCAGAGGAAGACAGATCTCTATGGGTTCGAAGCCAGCCAGACCTACAAAGTTATTTCCTGGACAGCTGAGGGTTCACAGAGAAACCCTGTCTTGAAAAACAAAACACAAAAAGAATGAAACATCGTGGCTGGGAGTGGTGTTATACAACTTTAATCCCAGCACTCAGGGGGAAGAGGCAAGAGGATCTCTGAGTTTGAGGACAGCCTGGTCTACACAGCGGGCTCCAGGTTAGTGTGATCCTGTTTTAAAATAAATGAGTAAATAAACAAGAGATATTTGTACAGAAAAGTAGAGAAAGGGGCTTGGGCACCAGACAGCCCTGAAGCCTCCTACAGAAGCAGTCCAATATTATTCAAGGAAAGTTCGCTGAAGATCTCTTAATGAAAAGCCGGTGCTCAAGCCCGTTGCTGAAGGCACGGAGGCCATACCTCTGTAGGATACTTGTTAGAATTAGGGACGAGTCTAAAACAAGGTATTCCCAGGCTCAAAAGAAAGAAGGCGGCACTGTGTGCATATGGAAAGGAGAGTGGAAACTGAGGAAGGGCAAGCTGAAGTAGGGGAGATTGCAGGGAATAGAAATGTGAGAAGCTCAGAGGTGACACTGCAGGAAAGAGTGGCATAGTTGGAAGAGATGGGGAAAGCTCCCATTCTCCAGGAAGCCAAATCTGTACTACACAATTCCTCTTTCTAACCAGAGGACTGATCCTATAAGCAATATCAAAAGTTCTAATGACACACAGGGAAAAGTGGGCTGGACAGCGCTTTCTGGTCTCCCTGATCTCCAAATCTCTTTAGGGTTGGAGATTCACTTTCTTTTCTTTTCTTTTCTTTCTTTTTTTTTTTTTTTTTTTGTTTGTTTTTTGAGACAGGGTTCCTCTGTGTAGCCCTGGCTGTCCTGGAACTCACTCTGTAGACCAGGCTGGCCTCAAACTCAGAAATCCGCCTGCCTCTGCCTCCCAAGTGCTGGGATTAAAGGCGTGTGTCACCAATGCCTGGCTGGAGATTCACTTTCAGGGGTTGTGGGACACAGAAAAAAAAAAAAAAAATCAGACGTTGCCTCTGAAGTGCTAAGAGGTGTCACACATGCAGGAAGCTTTTCTGACACATTAAGAATCTTTAGGGTTCTGATGGCTCAGTGAATCAGAGCCGGGCTCTACAAGCATGAGTTCAAATCCTCAGGCATGGCTATCTTTCGGAACCAACAGATAGATTCTGAGAGTTCATTAGCCTAGTAGAAAGCAGAGCTTCCCTCTGAACGGCAACAAGAGGCCAAGTGAGAAAGACTGGATGTGTTGCTCCGGCCTCACACGCACACAGGTACGTCACCTACTTGCTCCCTCCACACACACATGAACCCTCATAAACGTGTTACTTATTTATGGGTCTAGAGATGGCTCAGCAGTTAAGAGCAGCTGTTGTTCTTCCAGGAAGTTCCAAGGACTCTTGGTGTCTTCCCACCTCTGTGGGGACGTACATGCAGGTGGTACACTGCACACACTCCGGCACACACAGTATGTAAAATAAAAGAAGTTTTTTTTAGTTGAGACAAGGTTTCTCTGTGAAGCTTTGGCTGTCTTGGAGCTCCCTCTGTGGAGCAGGGTGGCCTTGCACTCACAGACATCCGATTGCCTCTGCCTCCCCGGGTGCTGGGATTAAACATGTACACCACCTCTGCCTACCTTAAAGTGTTTCAAATAAACAAGAAAAATGAAAATAATGTCTAACAAGAAACAATAATATTAAAGACAATACATAACAGTAGTTAAGCAATCATCTTCCCTCACCCCAACCCCCAGTGCTAAAGATTGTACCTGGGGCTTGGTACATGCCAGGCTGGTACCGCCCCTCCAGCTCTATTCCATAATGACTGAGGGAAGAGGCACCAAGCTCAGCAGGTAAAGGTACTTACCACCGAAGCTAGAGAGACTACAGTTTGATTCCCTGGGACTCACCTGGAGGAAAGAGAGAACCAACCTCTTTTAAGTTGTCCTCTGACTGATACACAAGTAAGTTCACCTGTGTGCCTCAACCCCACAAGTAATCTCAGGGGGACGTGCTGAGTGCAGTGGTTCACAGCGATAGATGGATGCATGTAATCCTAGATCTTGAGAGTTGGAGGTAGGAGGATTAAGAGTTCAAACTGCTCAGCAAAACAGACCCTGTCTCGAAGAAATGGAAAGTGGACTCCGAAAATTGACTGAAGAACTTGTTATGAGGAAGGTTAAAGTGTGTGTTCAGAATGGGGTAATTTTGGTTTTTAAAGCATGCATAGAAAAAGGACTAGAAGGATATAATAATTTTGTGTATCAGACGGCTGAATTTTCCATTTTCGTATTTTTCAGTATTTACGAAGTACTAGCATTAGAAAAGAAATATTACTTTTTAAAAGTGTCACCAGCGCCGGGCAGTGGTGACGCACGCCTTTAATCCCAGCACTTGGGAGGCAGAGGCAGGCGGATTTCTGAGTTCGAGGCCAGCCTGGTCTACAGAGTGAGTTCCAGGACAGCCAGGGCTACACAGGGAAACCCTGTCTCAAAAAAACAAAAACAAAACAAACAAACCAAAAGTATCACCAGCTTCCTAACAAGAGAAATGCAGCAATGGGGGCCCAAGGAGGCCCCTGCCTCATCTGTCACTTCTTTGGGCTTCCTCATCTATAAGCTGGAGCCATTAACTTCAAAATGCCCCCTCTGTATTAGAAAAGTACAAATCAACCCTATAGGGGATACCTAAGTCAGAAAACTGACTGGGTTGCTCCTCTGGTACAGCAGGATCCTGAAGGAAGGGAGGGAGAAAGGGAAATTTCTCTTTGGCAAAGGAAGGAGGAAGACTTCAAGAGAATTATAGGAAGATTTGTCAGAGGGAAAGTGTGGTCGAGGTATCTGAGGACTCACAAGATTGATACCACCTGGAGATGCCTGAAACTGGAAGAACCTTGAACTCTGGGAAAGCGTAGCATCTACCTTGGGTTGTCAGTGCCTGATTCCTGCAGAAAGCAGGGCCTGAACACACTGGCACGAGTGTGGTGGAAATTCTGTGTTACCAGTAAGTATAGGCAAGTACCCCAGGCCATAGTAGGGGTTCAACGATTACTTCTCAAATGGGTGAATATATCACCGGTAAAAACCTCAATTTACTTACCCGTGAGACGAGATTGCAAGTTATCAGGGAGCCACAGCACAGCTCTCATGCATGATGGAGCTAACTCTATTTGGCAGGTCCACACAGGGAAGTTCCCAGGGACTAAGCCACTGCCCAAGTTTTGGGGGATGTGGGGGGGGGCAGGCTAGCTCCAGCTTGGGGCATGAGTCTTCTTGTCAGTTCTTCTTGAGGCAGAGAAGTGGGAAGAGCGTCAGTGGAGGATAAGATTTGGTCTTACGAGATCCGGGGGTAAGACTTTGTCTTCCGAGATATTTAGGGTTGCTGTATAATAAAAGTTTACTTATCTAAGTCTAAGTTACTATGCTACTGTAGCTGACCTGCCTCCTGTGATCCTCTGAGGCCAGAAACTGCAGTTTCTGGCATTTAGGACCTCACCCTAAAAACAGCAAAGGATTAAGTAAATAGCCTTTGTTCTCATCTCAGCAGGAACTACTGGGCTAGTCTGAGGTCTCAGGAAGAAAAGACACTTAGAGAAATGATTATAGAGTTTATTACTAAGTATAAAAAGTTTCCTATGCTGGGCAGTGGTGGTGCAAGCCTTTAGTCCCAGCACTTGGGAGGCAGAGGCAGGCAGATTTCTGAGTTTGAGGCCAGCCTGGTCTACAGAGTGAGTTCCAGGACAGCCAGGGCTATACAGAGAAACCTTGTCTTGAACTCCCCTCTCCCCCTAAAAAACATTTCCTATGAAAGCTACCACATGGTGGCTCAACCATCTGTAATGGGATCAGATTCCCTCTTCTGGTGTGTCTGAAAAACAGCTACAGTGTACTCATATACATAAAATAAGTAAAATAATTTAAAAAAAGATACAAGATCTAAAAGTTAAAAGCAGCAAGATTATAATTAATAGTCCAAGCAGTGTAGAAATTAAGGTTGTAAGTGGGAATGTTCCAGGTTTCGAATCCCGCTGTTAATTGGCAGGGATCAAACACAAGGTCTGGCCACCAGGTATATAGTGGGTGGCTTTGAGTATTGATAAACACTCTCCAGTACAGTGGAGACAATACTCCAGGTTAACTCAGATGACTCAGAGGGATTCTGAGCTGTCTTCATCTTTAGTATCATTAGGCTCAAGATCTGTGTCCACTTGATGCCCAATCTCTCAGACAGCCACTGGGCTCCATTTTCTTTTTGTGAAAAAACAGACAGAACCTCGTCCCCAGGGTTGGGACCATTCCATGTATTAGTTAGAGGTCTCTCCATTTGACCCTGGCAATATGAGCTGGAAGCGACTGGACTCCAGTAGCGATCTGCTGCAGGCTGACCTTTAACATCGGTTTGTAAAAGATTAAAAACAAGACAAAAGCAAGGTGTGCTTTTGGTGACCTTGGAGAGTGTAACTCCCCCTCTTTTGTTTTTAAAAGGCAATTTTTCAGAGTTCCTTGCAAAACCAGGGCGGACGCGCCAGTATCTGCTCCTCCCACACTCAGAGAGCTATGAAGATATTATTTTAAAGTTCCACAATACCTGTTTCACGATACTTTGTCTCTGAGGATTATAAGGAATCCCAGTAATATGGGTAATATTGTCAACAAAGCATCTCGAATACCTAACTGTAATAGCCAGTTCTATTATCAGTCTTAATCTGATATGGAGCACCAAGCATAGAAAAATAATGTAGGCAATGACAAATTATACTTTTAGTTGCTTCTCCTGTTAAAGCAGTTGCAACTAGAAAGCCTGAAACGGTATTAAGTCACATGTACATATTGTAGTTTTCCCAAATCAGAAATGAGTAACATCCACTTGCCATAATTGATTAGGTATAAGTCCTCAAGGATTAACACCATTATGAAGAAATTGAGGCCACTGAGAGCAAGTTTTTGCAATCTGACTTGCACACTCTCTAGAAATACCAAATTATTGTCTCAAGTTATTACTATTTGTGATGACAAGAGAATGAGATTGTACAGTCAATTGTTCCTGTAAGGCCTGGTATACAAATCTGCTGTGGCATTGCCCTGGGGTCCAGGCAATCCAGTATGAGCTCTTAAGTGTCCTATAAAGTTAGGAACAGTACATGTTGTTTTTTTTTTTAAATTAAGCTGTAGCTGGGCGTTGGTAGCACACGCCTTTAGTCCCAGCACTTGGGAGGCAGAGGCAGGCGGACAGAGTGAGTTCCAGGACAGCCAGGGCCACACAGAAATACCCTGTCTCGAAAAACAAAACAAAACAAACAAACAAAAAAATTAAGCTGTACTTGTACAAATAACTATAAAATTTGAGAATTAGCAATATCTAAAAAAAAAAAAAAAAAAAAAAAACCGCAATTTTAAGCAATTATAAACAAGATCTTTCCGGCTTTTCTCAAGGATGGGGAAGGGCACACAAGTTCACACCAAAAATCGAACCGTAAATTGAAATAGAAGTTTATACCAGAGAATGTGTATATGCATATCCATTAGGAGTAATTATCTGGCTAAACATCCATCACCTGTCTAGCTCCACAGGTTTAAAACTATAACTAAGTTATTAGTGACGTTTTGTATAGATAAACTCAGGCAATATTTTATCTTCTGTCCTAGCACCTATAATAAATCTTTAGTTCCCCTTTTATCACCTTTGGTTAATTGTTTTAAAACTTCTTGGAATGTGCTCTGAGAAGGAGAAAGTCTGCTTACTATCTAAGAGCAATTAACTGATGACACTCGGGAGAATGGCAGAGTTCTCCTCATTTTTGACTATCAGAAAGGGACGTAATAGCAGTCCCACTATAAAAGAGCTTAATAATCACTGATATCATTTTAGGAATTCTTATGGGATCATCATTAGGACTTAAGTGATCTATTTGTCTATATAACATCACTACAAGACAGTACATCTTCGTGGATCTGCAGAGATCTGCTCCAAAGGGTGTGGCATTACTTAATGAGTGTGATATCTGTTTAATAATAATAGGAAAAGCATACTAATAGCAGGAATCTTTCCTAAAATGATTCCCTTACAGCCTTGCTGAATAAGGGCGCACCTGTCGCAGATTATTAATAATCCAAGGCAGGCTGTTTCAGGATGATCACCTACTAGTTATTAGCGTGTCCCATTACGGCTAAGGTTCCTGACGGGCTCAGGGGGCTGCAAACCAAGGCTTTTCATGTCGACCCCCTCATAGCTCGGCCTCACGCCCCAAATCCTGCTACTAAGACTTAAGTTCTGTGCTTTAAGTCGGGGCAGTAGATCCCACCGGGGATACCTGCGGCGAGCCCAATCCGCTCACCTTCCAGCTGTGGCTGGGATGTCTCAGTCCACACACGGGAACTCCCCGGCAGGGGCGTAGGAAGGACCCCGGGCTCGGTCAGCGCCGGCTCCCCCCTCCCCCACCCCGGGGTCGGAATTGGAGCGGAAAAAGGGCGAGCCCCGAGGAGTCTTAGGAGCGGGGCGGAGGGAACCACGGGAACCTTCTGGGTTAGCCGAGGGAACCCTTCCTGAAGTTGAAAAACGACTAGGTTCCCTTCACGTCTTCGAGGTGACGGGGGTCGAGGAGGTGATTTCCTCAAGGTCACTCAGCAAAACCACTCCGTGCCACGCTCCAGATCGGGCGTTCGCCGCCCTCACCCCCAGAACCGGGTCCCCAGCCGCCGCGCGCGCAGAGAAGCCCCGACAGGGACCCGGGGCGCACGGTGTGCTCACGGCAGCCCGGGTCTGCACATCTGGACAGCAGACGTCAGCACATCTGGGCGTGAAGCCCGGTGCGCCGCCGCCGCCCCGGGCTGCGGATGCAACGCGCGAGGGTCACCTCAGGCTCCGCCCAAACCCGCGCGGCTCCTTTAAGAAAAGTTCTCTGAGCGAGTTCACCGAAGTTTTCAAACTCGTCTCTCGGAGAAGGGAACGGCGGGGTGCGGAGCCGAGTCGGGAAGACGCCGGAGCCGAGGAAGGCAAACGGGGCCGGGGCGTCGCGACCCGGCCGGGGCGAGCCCGCGGTGCGCGGCGGGGATTGGCTGCGCGTTCCCCGGGAGACCGGGGGCGGGGCGGCCCGGGCCCCAGCTGAGGCCGGTTCCGGCGCGCGGCCCCCCGCCGCCGCGAGCCAGCGAGCGAGCGAGCGAGCGCACTCTCGGCGGCTGTGAAAAGCGGGAGGGGGCGGCCGCACACGGGCTGCGCCCGCCGCACTCCTTCCCCGCTAGCCGCCGCGCCTCCTCACGAGCTCGCACTCCCCAGGGGCGAGCGCCGCGGGAACCTACGGCTCCCCTCTCCGCGTCCCGCTCACCATGAGCGACCTGAAGCCGGACGTCGAGCCCTGCACGGGCGCGGGCACGGACGCGGGCCCCGGCGGCCCGGCGGCGGAGGAGGAGGTGGGTGTGCGGCCCGGGGCGCGGGAGGCGCACGCGGAGGTGGGCGCGGGGCACGCGGGGCCGGCGCCTTCCCGCCGCCGCCCTTCGCCCTGGGGAGGGAGCAGCAGCCCGAGTCCACCGGGCGGGGGCGTGCGGCCTGGGCCGGCGTTGTCCCCCGCCCCGGCTGGCTGGAGCTGGTTCGTCCCGGTGGGCGAGCGGGAGGCTTGCTCGCCCTCCGACCCTCCCCGTGACCTTGGCGGCCTGGCCCGCTGCCCTGCGCCTAGATTAGAGCTCCGTGGGCGGGCGGGCCTCCCTGTCCGCGAACTTGGGCTTCTTCGGAGAGCTGGGCCGGCAGCTTAGTTAGAGTCGGAAAGGAGAGACTTTGGAAGCGTCCAGCAGTCCCTGCTCTCGCCAAGCCCGTGCCCCACACCGGCCTGCGTGGGATCTTCCGTGGAGAGGTGACATAATCTTGTCCAACTGCTGAAAAGGGGATTATAAAACCGCGTCGAGGAATCACCAGTGCCTGTGGTTTCACCGGCTGGTGAGGACGACGCGCCTGTGGGCATAAAATCCACCTTCGAGGTAGCGGCGCGTGGAAGGGAGGCAGGGCGGCCCCACTGCTGTGGGTGCCAAGCTCCGGGAGCTCCTTGACGTCCGCTGTGTCACCCCGGGGCTGAGAGACCCTTCCTGCCCCGCCCTGGCATACTCTTGCCCAGGAAGCCAGGGTCAGTTATCCAGCCCTAGAGCCCTTCCCGTTGGTCTGGGGTAGAAACCGCGAGGCCCTGATGTTTCTTACCGGTTGTGCTAATGGGTTGGTGCAGGATGACCCACTGTCGGGCTGGGACAGGAGGAGGCCTGCCGCCAGCTTCAGTGCACCAGTGGCATGGCATCCTGAGACGTCTTGGTAGGTTTGGACCCTGCTTTGGGAACAAGGAGTTAAATGCAGTGGTTCACCCAAACGATGGAAAATGGGGGCGCGCCTGCCGTCTCTGCTACAGCTCTGGAGTGGTAGCGGGTCTTGGTTTCTGTTGGCTTTGTTCTCTTTGGGGTCCTTCACCCCATCCTAATCTACCTGAGTTTTAGAATCCCCTCTGAGAGTTGGGAGTTGGGAGTGTGTTTGCGATTGTGTCTGCGATCTCTGCTTGTTTTCCCTCCCACCCTTTGTGCTGAAATTGGGGGAGGGCAAGTGCTTCCTGAAGCTGTTCCAGGACCCCCAAATTCTGCATCTATTAAAAGGTTGGCTCTCAGCAGGGACTTCACACTTAATGAAAGGCTGACCAAATCCTCAGACCGACTTTTCTGGGGGAGGGAACTAACCATATGGCCACACAGAAGAGTTGGAAAAAGTGTATGGGGCCCTGGCTACTTTTAAAAATTGTCTTTCTGGGAGAGAGGGCAGGATATTCAAAAAGTAGAACCACTCCTCTTTACTCTAAGGGGCTGGAGGTGGGCCTTGGTGGTTCAGAGAGTCCTGAGTGGTACCTGCAGAGGGACATGGGGCTTGAATGTAGTACTTAGTAGAGTTCCAAGCAGTAGGTCCTTACTTGGGTAGCATGTACACTAAAATAAGAATGCAAGATAGATGGGCATGGGGTCTGTTAAAGATGACACAAAAACTTGTGAAGCATTTCATATTGAAAGATAAAATAGAATTGGTAAAACAGCTAACCAGGTATTTGCTACCAAGCACTACCAAGGTTGACTGTCTGATCTGTGGAATTCACATGGTGGAGAGAACTAACTCTTGGAAGTTGTCCTCTGGTCCCCACAGTGCACCCTGGCACTCATTCTCCACCACGACCACATAAAAACAAATTAAAATGTAATTGAAAGTAGAAAACTGAGGACAAGGGGTCTCCTGGTGCCCCATGTCTGCTCTTGTCTGGTGAGAATAGGAGTCGCTTCCCTCAACAGTGTTTTGGTTAGTAGCCCAAGAACTCTCAGCTCCAACTTTTTCTGGCTGGAGCTTGTCTCCTTTAGTTTAGGTAGTCCCAAGCAGTCAGTTTTACAATCCCTAAGCACCGTCATCCAGAAAATACTGTTAGCATTGGTGATTCACTGCTGTGGCCGAAACTGGCATTTCCCAATCATCCCTTGAGTAGCTATAACAAGCCTCGGGAAGTAAAGGTTACAGTCTTAACACCTCACCTTAAGTGAGTCTTAAACACCTCACTTCCTAAGGATACCAGGTTGCAGGAGAAGGATGTGTTTTCTTGGTTCTAGGAGGAACTGCTTCCTATAGTCAGGTTTCCCCGCTTGCCTCCTGCTCCACCCACGAGGGTTCATCTACATTATGAACCTCAGGCTCCTTCTCTGGAATATAGACAAAGGATTGCAGGCAGGGGTGGGGAGTGAGGAGGACTTGCCTGGCAGTCGGTGGTGGTGTGTCTCCCATAGTGACACTAGGAAGATAGAGGTTAGCCTTCCCTGAGATGAGGGTGAGTAGAGTAGGAGGTTGTTAACGAGTGGAAAGGACATTCCAAAGTGTGTGGCATACGTCAAAGGGTGACTTCCAAGACAGAGGCAGGAGGATCCTCGGTTCAAGGCTGGCTTGGCTCCATAGAGTGAGGCGTTATTTCAAAAGCAGAGCTTTTGGAGGGAGCAGGGTCGCATGGATTATGGGGCCTCGTTGTTTGCTATTTGGAGAAATAGCCAAAGCCACATGATGAAAGGCCTGAGATCATGTGAAGTAGAGAGGAAATTGCCATTTTCTTGCACTTGAGATGTGTTAAATGCTTTGGATACCCTTTGAAGGAAGACAGTGGGAATTAAGGAAGAAGCAGAAGTTCCTGTTTAGTTGAAGGCTATACCCTCCCTCCTCAGGGTGGGTCTGATTGAGCACCAGATATTAATACATAGACCCTGAAAATCCTGCTTAGATTCTAGTGGTTCTCCTTAGATGGGTGGGGGGAGCGTCTCTGGAGAGCAATGTGTGTAGTATTTGTTTATTGAGAGGGACTTGCTACATGGCATAGGCTAGCTTGGATTGCTATCCTGTCTTGAAACTATGTATCTTAAGTCACCATGACCTTGGTCCTCCTGCCTCAGCCTTCTGAACACTGGCTTTACAGTATTATTGGGATTACAGATGTGTGCTACATTCCGTGTTACTTAAAGCTACTTTATTGCGGTATGACTGACACTGATAAAGCTACATTTATTCAACATGTAATTTGATGATTTTGGAGACTTGGCTAAAGTTACTTTTTGTATTTGTTTTGGTTTTGGTGCTAAGGATTCGTCCCCAAGGCATCACTGATGCTAACTAAGCCAGCCAGCCCCTGTCACTGAGCTGAGTCCCAGCCCTACAGTAATTTTAGTTTTAGAGGTCTCGGTGGCCTAGAACTTGGCCTGTCTCTGCCTCCCAGGTGCTGGGATTAACCTACAGTAATTTTTAATTAGGAAGCATCCGTAGGTAATTCAAGTGTGATATTTGGATTCCTGAGTTGAAGGTATAAATTTCTAAGACTGAAAGAAGGAAGTTAGTTTGTTTTTAAGACTGGGTCTCACTACCTAGCCCTGGATGACATGAAACTTTGTTTCTGCTTTCCCAATGCTGGGATTAACGGCATGTGCCCTCACTCCCAGCTGTAAAGAAGTCTTCTGTTAACCTAATTGTAAAGTGTAGAAAGTCAGGAGTAATGGTGGCCAGGGCATCTACAATTGGACCTATGACTGTTACCCTTCCTTTCCACAGTAGCTGGGATGAGAGTACGTATCCTCACAGGATCACAGGAAACAGGTCTTCCGCACCTCTGGGAAGTTAGTTTAACCTTTCTCTCTGAGGTGTGGTTAAGTAAGAGCCTATTAGACATTCAGTGATGGACAGACCAAGGTTAGTCGAAACGAATGCAAAGGAATTCTAGAGTCCAGTGTATGACGTGGGCATCTTTCCTTCTTTTTTTTTTTCCCTTCAAATTTTAGTTTTTCGTTAGGTCTAGTATACGTATGTGTGTAGTGTATGTGAGTGCAGTCGTGTAGGCCAGAAGGAGGCATCAGGTCCCCTGGAACTTCAATTTTAGTTCAATTAGGTACCATGCAAGCTCAGTAGGGGCTCTTAATACCAAACCATCTCTCTAGCCCCCCATTTCCCTTTTCTTTTCCCTGACATCAGAAACATTTTGAAGATGAGTGTGAATGGGTCATGCCTGTGATTCTAGTTCTAAAGAGGTTGAGACAGGAAGACTGTCTTAAATTCAAAGGGATTTTAAGCCAGGGAGGACTACGGAACAAGAGCCTGTCTCAATACACACATCAAAACCAACCAAACAAAGCTGGACGTGGTGTTGAATGCTTCACGTTCCAGCGTTTGGGAAGGAGGAGGAGGGATGGGAGTTCAAGGTCACTAGCTATATTGTAAGTTTTGCTATGAAGAGACACCATGACCAAGACAACTCTTACAAAAGAAAAAAAGAAAACATTTTAATCAGGGGCTTGTTTATAGTTTTAGGGGTCTAGACCATTATGAAGGTGGGAAGCATGGCAGCAGGCATGGTGCTAGAAAAATAATTGAGGGCTTACACCCTGATCCAAAGGCAGAGACACAGATAGGAAGCTTGGCTTGGGCTTTTAACACATTTCCAGCCCCAGTGACACATTTCCTCCCACAAGGCCACATCTCCTAATCCTTTCAAATAGTGCCACTTCCTGGTGACTAAGCATTCAAATATATGAGCCTGTGGGAACCATTCTTATTCAAAACCCTACAGGTGGATTACCCTGGGCTATCTAAAGAGACCTTTTCAACCCCCCAAAAAAGGGTAGGCATATTTTGCTGCACATCTTGGGGGGGGCAGAGGCAGGCAGTCTAGTAGTGAGTTCCAGGCCAACCAGGGCTAAATAAAGAAAAAGAAAGAAAGAAAGAAAGAAAAAAAAAACCCACAGAAAAATATAACAAAAAACCAGCCATCCACCCCCAACCACCAACATAAACTTACACACATTTGAAAGACCATGGTGCTTGTCGGCAAGCTTTTCAAGATGAGGGAAGGAAGTCTTGTATATTTCTCGGCACTTGGCAGCATGGCTCAGGCAAATGGATCCAGGCGGATTCTGTGAGGCCAGTCTCCTGTTCAGATGAAGAGGCTAGAGTAGATTGCTAGTAAGTAATTTGTCTGTAGTGTATGTCTTGGCGTTATGTTGAGTATCCCTCCATCTTATTCCCCCTTCCATAGCAGCGCTGCAGAGTCCTTACATTAAACAGACACCCGAGGCTTGCTTTCACAGGGCTAGCTAGAGTCATTCAGTGCTTAACCACATACTGCACCTCTCTTGTTTTACATTAGGGTTGGTGAGATGTGGTGTGGAGGGAAATAAATGTCTGTAATCAGTTGCTGGTTTTCCTAGTACTGGTGATCAACCCTGCTTTGTGCTTGCTACTCAAATATTCTACGTCCAAGGTTCTACTCCTGCAGCCCTAAAGAAAAGGAATATGGTTTTGTTTTGAGTCAGGGTTCTTGACTTAATAGTACTAGAACTTGCTAAGTAGACCAGGTTAGACCAGGTCAGCTTCAAACTCAGAGATCTTCCTGCCAGTGCCTGAGTGCTGGGATTAAAGTGTCACCATGCCCAGCTACGACCAAAAAATGTGAGGGTTGAGTCCTGGGTCCCTAGAGTAGAGGAACCTGGTGATTGAGTCAGGCCGTCTGTTTTAGGCTGGTGGTAACCTAAGGTCTGGCAGTGGCTGACGAGTAATCCCCTCCAGCCAAAAGCTTCATTTTATCGTACACATGTAGAATTGCCATTGTCTGGGAATTACGAAAATGACTCAGTTATATTTTAAGTTCTGTACAGGAGTCATGACCCTTAGTCATCTGAACATGGGTCCGATTGTTTTCATACGCCATTGCCTCAGACCACTGTGAGCATCTTAATTAAAGAAATGAACAGTCTTGCTCTCAAGTGACTCCCGCCGTTCTAGAGACATTTTCTTGGGTCTCTATCTCTTCCTTCTCTATATATTGGCATCCTGGCTGGTTTGCTCCATAGAGAGTCAGCTGTTAATCCCAGTCAGTGTTTGGACATGGTGGTTCTCCGCGCCTCCCGCCTTCTGGATTGGTGTTGCTAAATTCCATATTAGGGTCACAGCACGGGCTGAGGGTGCTGCCTTTTCTTTGTTTAAGCTATTTATTCCATTGGGTCCTGGACAGATGGAGAGGAGAGAGAGTCAGTCCCTGGTTCAGAACTGTGCTAAATTGCTATGTGGTGGCATGACCTGTCTGTTTCTGTTCTGTTAGTCTTATAGGCAGTAGCCACATTGAGTTCCGTGTCAGCGCTCTGTGGTCTGACTGTGCCCACCCCTGCCATGTGAATGCTTAGTCACCAGGGAGTAGAACTCTTCAACTGGATTCAAAGGGTTAGGAGATACATGGCCTTATTGGAGGGTGTGTCACTGGGGGTGGGCTTTGAGGTTTTCAAAGGCTCATCCAGCCCAGTGTTTGTCTTGTGTAACCTTTTGATCAACGTGTAGCACTCAGCTACTGCCCCAGTGCTGCCGTGCTCCCGCCATGCTCCTGCCGTGCTCCCGCCATGCTCCCGCCATGCTCCCGCCATGCTCCCGCCATGCTCCCGCCATGCTCCCGCCATGCTCCCGCCATGGTGGACTAGACTCCTCAAACTGTAAGTGAGCTCCCGATGAAATGTTTTCTTTTAAAAGCGTTCCCTTGGTCATGGTGTCTCTTCACAGAAATAGAACAATGACTAAGACTCCAGGCACGAAGAAGGCAAGTGATAGATCGTGGTTGCCCATCACACCCGTGATAGCAGCCGGGGGCATGGGGAGGTAGGTGGACTTGAGAGACTTAACTTTAATGCTGGGAATGCTCAGGTAGCCTTGCTTCTGGGTGTGGCCTCTGGTTTTGCCTGGAGCCACATGGCCATCACATCTGTCTGCAGCACCAGCTCTACACAGCCAGGTACTTCTTGTCAGCTTTAGTTTTCTAAATGAGGCAGAGGTCAGTGCACATGACAGGCTTTGACTGATTGTGTTCATAAAACATGAAGCCTTCTTCTGCGGCTAGGAACGGTTAGAGGATGAAGTCTGAAGCCTTAGCACTTTGTATGTGACCAGTTCTATTTCTCCCCTTACATGACTTGATTTCATCCTAGCTTGATAGTCTGTAGTCTCTGCTCTCCCCACTCCTACACATAGTCTATACTTTAGGGTATATTTTACAGCCCAGAGGGTAAGAGCCCCAAACTTTTCAATCCACTTGAACTTTACCCCCTGCTCTTGTCCTATCTAATCCCAGAGCTGGCTTGTCTGTAAAAAACGGGAGTCCATACCTGTTTCACTGCTACATCAAAAGGAGTGTTACTGGTACAAGTTGGTGATTGGTTCGTATGAGTGAGTGTGGCTACAAAGTGTGGCTCTGAATACAACCTCACAGCCAACCTCTGATGACGCGTAACTGGGGGCTGGAGTTTGCTGGGCAGTCACAATGATGGGACAGACACTGAGGTCTGCGACTTTTAGTGATGATAGTGATTAAAAACTTTGGAATAAGGTGTCATGTGATCAAGAACTGCCTAGAAAATCCTACGGTTGGTGTGTTAGGGAGCCACTCAGCCACCCCTGAGCTCCAGAGGAAGCAGAGGAGGCATGTCCTCATAGCCCTGGACTCCAGGGAGCCTGTGTCTCTAGGCTCATAGCCACTGCTTACCATGGTGCTGCTTGCTCTTCCCCTGTGCTCTCCATTAGTGCCTTATAAGTCCTTGGTCTGCAGGCCATGTTGCTAACATTCCACCCACCTCACGTCAACTGGCCCTATGCAGAGCCTTCTTTTCCTGGGAGGGGAGTTTACTTGCTGTGCCAAACCCAAGCAGAATCCTAGTTCACCCTCCAGCACACCAAAGGAAAAATATAAAAATGACCAGTAAGATCAAACTGGCTGCCCTGAGGTTTCTACCTGGCAACTTTAGCATTGGTCCAGCAGTGACCCACCCCTCTCTTAGCCCTGGGCCCAAGGTGGCCTAAAGGCCCACTGCCTAGCTCTTGCCTCACTCACAGGTTTGGCCCTTTCTATGCTACACTTTGCTTTCTTGTGGGCACTGAGGCTCTCAGGAGAGGAATAAAAAAATTGGTTGCATCTTACCCTGAGTTGTTTTTGAGACAGTCTCTGTGTAACCCCAGCTGTTCTGGAACTCACTCTGTAGATCAGGCTGGCCTGCCTCTGCCTGGGTGCCACCACATCTGGCCCTTACTGAGTCTTAATTAGCTTCCCTTCTTCCTCCCTTTATAAAAGGAGTCCAGGCAAGAGGTTCTTTGTTTATGGCTAAGCTTGCTGCTCTTTTTGCAGTGCGGATACAGAGAAAGTCTGGTAGCAGGAGTTAAGTAGCACATATCTGTCATCCTGGCTGCTCTCAGAGGTTGAGAGGAGAGAATTATTTAGGCAGCTAGGTTCAATGCCTTCCTGGGACAAATGGTAGCAGATCATCTAGAAAGGAAGAAGACAAGGAAAAGTTTGGGTGTTGGGAATGTGGGCGTGTGAGGGTGCTATTCTTTATTACAGCTGGGACAGGAGGGAAGGTCTGCAGCCGCTTGTCCCAGTTGGTGACTTCACCCTAGGCCTCCTGATAACTGTTTAAGGCATTTTCTTGCATTTCTCTAAGTCTTATTGGCAGTTGACTTCTGATCAGGGAGGTGAGGCCTGAGTCCACTTTCTTGCTTCAGTGGAGTTTCCCTTGCAGTGAACCCTTCACTCATGTCCCAGGATTATAGTGCCTCTGTAGGGTGTTGAGTGCTTTTGTGTCAGGAAAAGTTTATGTAGACTTGAGGGGGTGTGCATATGCGTTCCATCGAGTGACTAACACCTATCCAGAAACCGTGGAAGGGCAGTGCTCCTCACATAAAGGACTGAGATGGCCGTCTTTGGTTTTACCTCCGACCTCATTTATTTGTTTGTGAGACAGAGTGTGGCTCTGTGGATCTGTCTGGCTTAGAACCTGCTGAGTAGACCAGGCTGCCCTGTAACTCTGCCTTTCCCACTGCTGGGATCAAAGGTTCTCTCAGGCCCAGCTTTGGACTGTCTTAGAACTCCCAGTCTAGTCTCAAATTCTCCTGCCTGTTCTCCTGCCTCAGCCTCCAGAGTGTTGGTATTACAGGTGTGAGCCACCGTGGCTTGCTGGCTCCTTTCACCTCTGTGCTGTTCAGGACTAACCACAGCTTCACCTCACCGACCCCAGTGTTCTTCAAGGTACCGTTTCTCCTTTGGTCAGAGCTGAAAGCAGCGTGTCCCTGGGTGCCTAAGGCTGCTTCCCACTGGAGTCTAAACAGACTGGCTTAGTAAGATCAGGGACTGGAAAGGAGCATCGACTCATGAGCCGAGCACTTGGGGACCTTAAAGCTGCTTTTTACTTGTGCAATGGCTGCTAGCAGCTCACTGGACTCCTGGGTTTTCTCATCTAAAAATACATTATCTTCCAACTCAAAAATTATTTAGGTTACTACTGAGAACTCAGAGTGGGGGAAGGGTGTGGGAAGGGCTTACAGGAGTCTTATTTTCCCCAGTTTGGATTTCCCTCCTCTCCCCTCCCCCTCCTAAGTAGTGTTTTTCCATCCAGATGACTCCGGGAGCCCTAACTCCAGCTGTGAGTGGGCAGGACTTGAGCGATACTTAACTTGAACCTTGATGGAATGGATGGTTCCGCAGGGTTCCTTTCCAGCTTGAATTCTAACTTTAAGAGATGCTGAAAGACTTCTGGAGGTAGCTCAGTAGGGGAGCACTTGGCTAGCTTAGACAAAGCCTTGGGTTCAGTCTCTAGGACTGCAAATAGACGACACCAAACAAAAAAGATTTACAGAATTAATTTTCTTTTTTTTTTTCTTTTCCCCTTTTCAAAAACTGTCTTTCAGTTTTTACTTATTTGTGTGTGTGTGTGTGGGGAACCGACTGGGAAGCCACTTGCCTTTCCTTGGTTGAGGCAAGATTTGATTCCTGTTGTTTCTGTGTCATTACATCTCCAGGCTGGCTATCAAGCTTTAGGGCCGTTCTCCTGTCTCATGATGTACAGCACTTGTTAGTATTCTGTCTAAACTCCACCTCCACAGTTACCTGGCAACAGCCAGGTAGGCCTGGCCCACTATAAAAGGGGCTGCTTGCCCCCTCCTTACTCCCTTGATCTCTTACTCTTACCCTCTTGCCTCTCTGTCTCCTCCCCGCTTCCTCTCTCTCCACGTGGTCATGGCCGGCCTCTACTTCTCTTCTCTCTTATCCTTCCACCTTCTTCTCCCCACCTTTGCCCTATCTCCTGAATAAACCTCCTCCTCCTTGGAACCGTGTGGTCTGGAGTGGTCTGTTCTGAACTGCGGTCAGACTTCTTCTAACAGCTAACAGCACTGGGTTTTGGAGGTTGCGTTTAGATCACTAAGCATGCTCACTAGTACTTTTAGCCATGGAGCCGTCTTCCAGACTCTCTTGTCATTTTGGATTCTTGAGACAGCCTCTCCGTGTAGTCCAGATTCTCTGCCTCCTGAGTACTGCGATTCCCAGTGTGGTGGTGCCTACTAGCCTCTTCTCTTTCTTGATTTTATCTCTTGTAGGATATTTTTATTGCCCAAAGTCAAAGTTTTCCTACCTTCTCCCTGAATCCCACACTGTTGACAAGGATTTATGGCGGGAAAATTACTGCCTCAAGTGGGTTGGTGGGTTTCTGAGGTCCAGGGCAGCCCTGGTGTTCTTTAGCAAGATTTCTGGGGAGCAGTTTCTGCACAGAGCCCCAGGTCCTGTCTTGGCTCCTCTGTGGCTGGAGGCTGAGGAAGGCTGTGACTGTCCTTCAGCGCTAAAGGGTAAGAGGGTTTAATGGCCATGAGTGTCGCATGGTTGCGGAAAGCAGTGCTTACCCTTTCCAGCGATAATGAAATCGGGTGCTTATGGAGCCCATCCCCTTAGCCGCAGAAGTTGAGCAGCAAGTATTTAATGCTTGGCGTTAAGCAGGTCTTTGTGGGTGTAAGAAGGTGTGTAGAGTAGAAACTAACCATAGCGGTACAGTTGGGAGGTGGAAGCAGACGGTTAGGAATTCAAGCTCATCGGCAGCAGTGTGGGCAGGTGGAGCCCATGAGACCCCCATCTTAAAAAGCAACAAGAAAAATAAGGCTGAGCATTCTCCCAATCATGAACAATGCCATCTCGGTCCCACTTTTACAAGAGACGCAGACTTGGTGAGCTGCTGGGTCCCTATCCTGAGTACAGGCTCTCTAATGAGGAGGACCTCCCCAACTCCCATTTTAGGGAAAATGGGAAAAAACCAAAAAAAAAAAAAAAAAAAAAAGACAGAGAGAGAGAGAGAGAGAGAAAATCAAAGACAAGTTACTGATACTTCCTATCTCTCTCTCTCTTTTTTTTTTTTTTTTTTTTTTTTTGGTTTTCCAAGACAGGGTTTCTCTGTGTATCCCTGGCTGTCCTGGAACTCACTCTGTAGACCAGGCTGGCCTCGAACTCAGAAATTCGCCTGCCTCTGCCTCCCAAGTGCTGGGACTAAAGGCATGCGTCACCACTGCCCAGCGCCTATCTCTTAACAAGGGAGATAAAAGGATGTAATTGGCTGGGGTAGAGTGTTCAGTTAGACTTCCTGTGACTTAGCCTCCAACACTTGGCTTCTGCCAAGGGCCGGTGGCTTGTAGACGGAACCAGTCACCCAATCCATACTGCTTTGTTTCTGTCACTGTAATCAGGGACATGCAGGGAGCCATGCTGTAGCCTTCAAGGAGGTTTAGAACATACATGATGGAAACCAGAGGGAGAAGGCCAGAGAAGCTTGGAGATGAGGAAAGATTCCCACACCAAGCAGGAAACTTTGTGCTGAGAACTTGCTATTTAAGGGGCCTCTGGGGAGGTCTGACCAAAGAGCCGTTTGAGGGAGGGATTAAAATTAGCCTGAGTTGAGATAGGCATGTGGAGAGGGCTGAGGTGGAAGTTTCTGTGGGGCTGCTCTAAGGAAGAAGACAAGATGACTACTGTGGTCCCTTCAGTAGGCAGCTTGCACTTGAAGTCCCATCTGGTGGGACATACCCTGTCTGCGCTGAGGTCCTACCTTTCCTGGTGCCCCAAAGCCAGGCTGTGTAGCAGAGAGACTTGGATTTTGAGTCAGTGGTTCTCTCTCTGACCTTGGGTGAGTCGCTTGTGCCTGGGGATTTACTTGTATACTTTTTTTCCCCCCTGGTTTTTCAAGACAGGGTTTCTCTATATAGCCCTGGCTGTCCTGGAGTTCTCTGTAGGACCAGGCTAGCCTTGAACTCAGACCTTTCTGCCTCTGCCTCCAGAGTGCTGGGATTAAAGGCATGCACCTGGCTATCTATGTTTGTTTTAAATAATTTTTTAGATGTATTTTATATGTCTGCCAGAAGAGGGCATTAGGTCTTCTGCCATTGGGCTACAGAAGGTTGTAAGCTATCAGGTGGGTGCTGGGAACCATGCCTAAGTCATCTACAAAGTAACAAGTACTCTTAACTGCTAAGCCTGACTGTGTGTGTGTGTACACACCTGTGTTTACCAATATGCCACAGATGTACATGGGGTCAAAGGACAAGTTATGGCTATCAGATCTCCGTGGATACCAGAGATCAAACATAAAATAAGTTTAAAAGCTATAGACAAGAAATGGTGACATGCCGGGCGGTGGTGACACACGCCTTTAGTCCCAGCACTTGGGAAGCAGAGGCAGGAGGATTTCTGAGTTCGAGGCCAGCCTGGTCTACAGAGTGAGTTCCAGGACAACCAGGGCTACACAGAGAAACCCTGTCTCGAAAAACCAAAAAAAAAAAACCCCCCCCCAAAAAAAAAAACCAAAAAAAAAAAAAAAGAAATGGTGACTCATGCCTTTAATCTCTGTGAGTTCAAGGCCAGCCTGGTCTACAGAGCAAGTTCCAGGATAGCCAGAGCTGTAATAAATTAGAGGACCTTCTTTTCCCACCACAGTCCCCAAGTGCTGTGCCTTCTTTAATACCAGGTGCCAGCACCATTTACATAGCAGAGACCCCTGTGACAAACCTGTTCCTATGTCTGGGGGACAGAAGTGGAAGGATCAAAGTTTAAGACTAGCCTGAGCCTTTTAAACAAGATGCTGTCTCAAAAGATTCTTTTAAAAACTAGCAATTGGCTGGGCATGGTGGCAAATGCCTCAGATTCGAGCATCAGGGAAGCAGAGGCAAGTGAATCTCTGAGTTCAAGGTCAGCCTGGTCTACATAGAGAGTTCCAGGACAGCCCGGCCTCTGTAAAGAGACCCATGTCTCAAGTCACATACACAAAACTAGGAATTGTAGCTTAGTGGTAGAGTGCCTGCCTAGTTCTAGTACCATAAACACAAATAAATAAGACAAAAATAGAAGTTAGGTAAGAGGCTGGAGAGACGGCTCAGTGGTTAAGAGCACTGACTGCTCTTCCAGAGGTCCTGAGTTCAATTCCCAGCAACCACATGGTGGCTCACAACCATCTGCAATTGGGTCTGATTCCCTTTTCTGGTGTGTCTGAAGAGAGCAATGGTGTGTGTGTGTGTGTGTGTGTGTGTGTGTGTGTGTGTGTATGTATGTGTGTGTATGTAATTAAATAAATAAATCATTAAAAAGAGACAAATTTTTTTTTAAAAGTTAGGTAAGGTAAACAGTTCTGCTGATTCTCTCAAGTGTCTACCTGTGGTTCTGGAGGCCAAGAGTCGTAGGATAAAAGCTGGTGTTTAGATCTGACTTCATTACCAACGTGTGACCACAAGGAGGGTACTCATTACAGCATCAACCCGTCCTGTAGGAACTGGCAAGATTTTGCTTTTCAAAACTCGACATACGGGGCTGTGGAGGCAGTCGGCAGAACACTCGCCTTCCACGCTCAAGGACTGAAGTGAGATCTACTTACAAAGCAGGTTGGGGGCTGGAGAAGTGTGGTGGTCAGGAGCACTGGCTGCTCTTCAGAGGACCTGAGTTCCATTCTCAGTATCCACATGGTGGCCCAAAAACTTTTGTATTTCTAGTTCCAGAGGACGCAAAACCCTATTTTGGCCTCCAAGGGTACCAGGCACACATGTGGTGCGTAATTCATATATGAATGCAAAACACCCGCACACAATTTTGTTTGTTTTTTCGAGACAGGGTTTCTCTGTGTAGCCCTGGCTGTCCTGGAACTCACTCTGTAGACCAGGCTGGAATATATTTTTTAAAATCCAGGTGAAAGCCAGATGGTGCTGTGTGAGTTTGAGACTAGCCTGGTCTACATAGCGAGTCCCAGGACAGCCAGGGCTACAGAGACCTTCTGAAAAACATACCAGCAAACAAAGCCAGGTGGACATGGTGACTGCCCTTTAATCTATTGCAATAATTGTTTCATTTCCAGCTTGTCACCAAGTCTCTATGTCCAGTGAATTTGTAGCTGAGATTGGCCCAAGGTCACTGTAGCCAAGGGTGACCTTGAACTCCTAATCTTGCTGCCTCAACCTTCCTGGCTTCGGGATTACATGTGAGTGCCAGCATACCCAGCTCCATAAAATTGGTTTGGTGTTTGTTTTTTTGAGACAGGTTTTCTCTGTGTAGCTCAGGCTGTCCTCAGACTTAGATCCACCTACCTCTGCACCCCTAGTGCTGAGATTAAAGGTATGTGCCTCCACGCCCAGCTAAGCTTAGTAACTTTTTGATAGCATTTGCTAAGTGCTATCTAGGTTTAAAGATAAAATTATAACTCATTGCCAGCTACTGTGGAGTGCAGTGTAGAAAACATAGCAGCCTGTGGCTCCCCCCTACACACACAAAACTCCCACCTGCACCCTGTCTGCAGAACACAAGAAAAACTCTTTTTGTGTCTCTGCCTCTGCAGACCAGAACTTTACCATCAAGGGCTTATGAATTATCTTCTGGCAAAATAGAACTTTTTTTTTTTTTTTTAGATTTATATGTGTGTGTGTGTGTGTGTGTGTGTGTGTGCGCGCGCGCGCATGCTCACACATATATGTGTTTGTGTCCACGAGATGAGTAGTGGCCAGAAGAGGGTGTTAGTGTCTTCCTCTGTCACTCCATTTATTCCCTGAACCTAGTCTGGAAGCCAGCCAGCTCTGGTACCCTCCTGTCTCCATCTTTCTCAGAGCTGTAGTCACAAGTGTTCGTGGGATGTCCAGCTTATCGTGTGGGTACACTCAAATTTGAACTGGTACTTCTGACTGTGTAGCAAGTGTAAAACCATAACATTCTTACGTGCTTACTTATGGAGTGGGGTGGTCGTCTCACTGTCTCAGGTGCGATGGTCTTTGCTGGGTCTGGAAAAGGATGGTACATTTGTACACAGGAGTGTCCCTGTTGCCTGGAGATGTGCTCCGGTGTTGTGTGATGCCTCCGATCTTTGATAGATTTGAGGCTATGAAACTGCATGTGTACAGGAGGCCTGGGATACACTCAGTTTCTCTGTGAGCTGTACCTCCTGCAGGAACAACCCTGACCACTGTGGTCTCTGTCTCTAGGTCCGGACACTATTTGTCAGTGGCCTCCCTGTGGATATTAAACCTAGAGAACTCTACCTGCTCTTCCGGCCATTCAAGGTGAGTCAGGACCCAGGAGCCCCCAGAGCCCAGGATCAGGGTTGAGCAGCAAGAATGAATCTCTGTGAAAGGTGTTTCAGAAACTGGGGTCACATATCTGGGCCTATCTATGACGGTTCTGCTGACTCCTGTCTCGTGCCAGTTTCTCGGCCCTGCCGAGCCTCTGTTTAACTCATCTGTAAAGTGGAGCTGGTTAAGAAGCTGAGCAAACTGGATGAGGGACTTGGTCTTGAGTTACAAGGTAGTAGAGTCCTGGGAAAGCCCTGGGCACTGCTGTACCATGTGATTCAGAACACTAAGGCAGCAGGAACTCCGAAGCAGTCTGAGGGTTGCCTTTGGAGGGTTACAGAGTGATTCAGGGGATCACTGAGGAAAGACGAGGCTGATGGGGGAGACAGTGCTGGGTTAGCATAACAACAGCTTCTGACCCCCTGAAATGGCCACCTCTCTCCACAGGGCTATGAAGGGTCCTTGATCAAGCTCACCTCAGGACAGGTAATTTCCCTTGTACGTTTTTCCTCTCGGCCCAGGCTAATTGCTGGCATGGAATTGAAACTTTTGTCCTACTGTTTGAAGGCATCTGAAGGTGGAAACCCACTCCTTGTTGTCTTGCTTCTGCCCTGACAGAAGGACAGCCTCCACGGCTCCCTCCTCTTCTAGCCAGCAGGGCCTTGTCAGCCTCTCTCCTTTCTGTCTGGCTCTGGCATTCTGGAACCACAGACTGCCTGGCCCCAGTGGCTGAAGACAGTAGAGATGAGATGATAGCAGAGCCTCCTGGAGGCCACTAGGAGTGTGAAGTCAGAAGCTTTCAACTTTATCTGCATGTATTTACAAATGCTTCTGGGGTGTGGTTACAGCTTGGTCATACAGCACTTGCTTAACTTGTAAGACCTTGCTTTAGTCCTTGGTGCTGCTCTAAATTAAAAACAAAAAACCGAAAACAAACAACAGAAAAGGTGATGTTTAATATGGCCCGTGGGCCAGTGCTGTTTTGGTATCATTTAATACTGTGGTACTTAGAAGGGACACTTAACTTAGTCGCTTGTGAATTGTAAACCTTCCAGACATACCCTAGGGAGGGTTTGGGCAAGAGCTTTATTTCTTCTATATTCCTAACCAGC
The DNA here is from genome assembly GCA_030674055.1 of Rhabdomys pumilio. Lineage (NCBI taxonomy): Eukaryota > Metazoa > Chordata > Mammalia > Rodentia > Muridae > Rhabdomys > Rhabdomys pumilio. Next base: position 35,009,776 of record JANHMN010000024.1, read on the forward strand.
GAGGGAAATACTGTTTCCAGTTAGGTGTTTTTTTCTTCTTATTCCTCTTCCTCCTCCTCTTCCTCTTCTTCCTCCTCTTCTTCCTCTTTCTCCTCCTGTATTACTGTGTTTGTGGTATTGCAGGAGTCAAGCCCAAGGTCTTGGACATGCTCGGCAAGTGCTGGACCTGGGGTGCAGATGTAAGGCAGGGAGAGATGCAAGGCTGTTCTCTCTTTCTTCCTTCTAGCTTGTTGGTTTTGTGATCTTTGACAGCCGGGCAGGAGCGGAAGCAGCCAAAACCGCATTGAATGTGAGTAGAGGATGTGCCCGTTCTCTGACGCCGAGGTGACTGGCCCTGTTCTGTTTGCAGATCTTCCTTTCTGCTCACCCAATAAGCACATGGGTTTTTATTTCCCATCCATCCCAGGCAGAATCCTTGGCTACCTGGTTTGTGAAGGTGTCACTACCCCACAGTTCTGCAGTGTCCCCTCTGCCGTAGCCCTTTGTGAAAAAAGTCTTACAGTTGAGCTTCTGGGCCTTGTATGCATCTCTCTTTTCTTCCTGTCTAGGGTATTCGCTTTGATCCGGAGAAACCACAGACCCTGAGGGTAGAGTTTGCCAAAGCCAACACCAAGATGGCCAAGAGCAAACTAATAGCAACACCAAATCCCAGCAGTGTCCACCGTGCCCTAGGAACACACTTGATGGATCGGGACCCTTGTGAGTCAGGCTCTGACCTTCCTTCTCCTGCCCTTTGGCTCGGTCTAGCCAGCAGCTGCCATATTCAGATCCTAGATCAGTCGTGTCTCCTTTTCTGGGACTTTCTTTCACTCATAGCCACTTACCCTGAAACTCAGCCACTTCTTCCTCTGCAGCCTTTTCTAGACTCAAGAAGACTGGGCTCCAAGGCTATTAGGGCCAAAAGGTTTCCTTGAGGCCTTTTTGTGATTTCTCTTGTTTAATATAGGCTGTCTCTGGCCTGCTTGAGATCTCGAAATAGGGTTTTCATCATGTCAGGCAAGTTCACGGGGCTTCTTTCCCTGGTCTTGAGGAAGGGACTGTGGTTCGCTTATGATGCTGGGTTTTTTTCTCTATGGAAAGGGGTGTTGGGAGGGGAGACCAGTGTTCTGACTATGGAGGCTGTTGTCTCCTGTTATAGATGACCTGATGGGGGCTGCTCTGATTCCTGCATCCCCAGAGGCCTGGGCCCCTTACCCTCTCATCACCACAGAGCTGACCCCAGCCGTTTCTCATACTGCGTTCACCTACCCGACTGCCACCGCCGCCGCTGCTGCCGCTTCCACTGTCCCACTACACGTTCAGGTAAGACGTTTGGGTGGAGTAGAAGGCTCAAGACAGACAAGCTGGGTCTGCCTACCTTGGTCTCTGGGGCTGCAGCCAACAGAATTATTGTCTTCTCTCAGGATTGATAGCTCGAGTCTGTAATCTTAGTATTTAGGAAATTGAGGCAGGAGGATTACTGGGATTTTTAAGACAGCCTGAGCTAAAAACTGTGAGACATGCTGTAAAACAAACAAACCAAAAAATCCAAAAAAACCCCACAACTGTTGCCTTCTCAGATTATTTTCGAATCAGTGTCTCTGGGGACACTGTTAGGAGCAGAAAGCAGGTCTGCTCGGCCTTCTGTCTTTATGAACTTAATCAAGCTTTTAGAGGCTTCCATGCCTCAGTCATTACTCTGGAGAACTAGAATAATATACTGTGCCTTCGGATTGCTTAGAGTTGGGTAGTAACACAAAGAAGGCCAGAACTTTGCCTGGGTAGTTTAGGACTCCCATTTAATTCCATTTATGTGTGTCCCATACGTGCAGAGGTTTTGAGAACCAGCCGTCTACCATGTGGGACAAACCATCTTGTCAGCCCTGGTTTTTTTGGGTAGGTTTTATTGGTTTAATTATTTTGCTTTGTTGGTAGATTTAAGTTTTTAAAGGGCGAGGTAGGGGCACTTATGTAGCCCAGGCTGGCCTTGAGCTCCAGATACTTCTGCCTTTGCCTCCCGAATGCTGGGATTGATTGCAAGCATACGACACACCTGACTTCTTTTTGTTCGTGTGTGTGTGTGTGTGTGTGTGTGTGTGTGTGTGTGTGTGTGTGTTCTGTTTTTCTGAGACAGCATTGCTCTGGAGGCCAGACTGGCCTTGAACGGTTGGTAGTTCTCTTTACCTCAGCCTCCCAGGAGCTGGGATTACAGGTTTGCGGCCTGGGCACTGGGGGCAGAAAAAAGAGAGTAGCTATTTGTTAGGGGACCGGGCCAGGCAGCCACAGGAAGGAAATCAGGGACAGTCTTGTCTATCTAAACCTCTGCTCAGACAAGTCACCAAAACGTGACCATGACGTGGCTGTCCGGCATGCCTATATCGTCAAGAAGCGGACATTTGGCGGTGGCTGTTTGGCCCTGACCTGGGCAGTAGAGAGGGAATGGGGAGAATGGACAAAAAAAAGCTTGGGTAGGGGCGGATTCACAGGAAGCAAAACTGGGCACTTTACCTGGGATCTGAGTACATATTCGTTTCTAAGTCTTTTGAGAGGCTTTGGGACCCAGAGTTTGTCCCAGTCTCCATGTGGAAAATTCAAGCCAGGTGCCACTAACTTGGCAGGTGTACCCAAGCAGGAAAGTTTCTCCGGCAGGTTTTGGTGGTGTGCCAAAATGTGGTTAAACGTGGTGCTCTCTCCAGCTGAGCACCCTGGGCATCTGGAGAATTCATCTAAGGTCTTCCAGATGGGAAGGTTTGAGTATTAACTCGGGAACGGAATAGGAGACAGGGATGCTGTGTGTGTGTGTGTGTGTGTGTGCACGTGCATGTGTGTGTGTGCGCGTGCGCTCGCGTGTGCGCGTGCGCTGAGGAGGTCTGGGTGCTCTAGGCTAAGCAAGCTGGTAGCTTTAAATGCAGGAACAGTGCAAGGCACTGTGATCTCAACCCTGCTGCTAGTTAGCTACATGGTCTTCACCTTTAGGCCCATGTGTGCTCATTTGTAAAATGAGAAGGCTCGGCTGGGTCAAGTATGGCGCCTGCAACAGTGGGTTTGTCAAGTGAAACGCGGGAGAGGCTCCTCTGCTCTGCTGGCTGGGAGCTGTGTCCTGCTTCTGGTCCCTGAACTCTGTGGCTGCCTGTCCTGTGGTTCCCTTCCCTGCTCCTTCCCAGCTCCACTGCTTTCCAGTTGTAGTCCAGATCCTGGGCCCCATTACCCAACCTCTGTGTGACCTTACAAGTTGCTTAACTTTAATTTTTTTCATTTTCTTGTTAAATAGTGACCATGATGCCTACTTGAAGGTGGGCCACACACACACACACATACACACACACACACACACACACACACAATTTTTGTTTGTTTGTAAAGCTTTGGTTTGGTTTTGTAGCCAAGGTCTCTGGTATTCCAGGCTGATTTCTAATGTGTGTAGCCAAGAGTCAGGATGGCCTGAGCCTCTCATGCCGCTGTCTCTACCTCCAGGTGCTGAGAGCACAGGCAGGCATCTCCCTGGTTTACTTGGCACTCAGGGTGGATACTAAGCCTGTAGTGTCAGCTGAGCTACATCTCAACGGGTCCCATCCCCCAGCTCCCTTCATGTTTTAAAAAAAGATTTTATGTGTATGAGCATTCTACCTTTACACCTGCACGCCAGAAGAGGGCATCGGATCCCACTCCAGATGGTTGTGAGCCACCATGTGGTTGCTGGGGATTGGACTCAGGACCTCTAGAAGAATAGCCAATGCTCTTAACCGCTGAGCCATCTCTCCAGCCCCATCCTCCTACCCCCGCCCTTTGCCTTTTTAAAGACAGTTTCTCTGTGTAGTCCTGGCTGTTCTAGAACTCTTCATGCAGACCAGGCTGGCCTTCAATTCAGAGATCCACCTGCCTCTGCTCCCAAGTGCTGGGCTTTGTGCTTTTTGAAACAGGATCTCATGAATCCTAGGGTGACCTTGATCTCCTAATCTCCCCCCATCTTAGAATGCTTAGGGTAACGTGTTCTGCCACACTCAGCTCTCAGCGTAAATAAAGTGCTGTCAAACTGCCAGAGTTTATGATGGCTAAGGCAGGAGGATTATTATTGTCTGGCTGGATGTCTGAGGTCTGTGTATGCCTGGGATGCTGCCTTCTGGTCTTCTGGGAACAGGAAGGAGGCCATCCTGAAGCACCCTGGAGAGAAACTAACAGTCTTTAGTTCTGACCCTGGTTTTTAGACTCACTGGACACCTGAGTAGAAGATACCGTGAGGCCTGGATGGAGTTAGTAGGCATACAGCATATTCCATGTGGTGATACCTTGTTTTTCACCTTCAAGAACCCTCCCCACTTGGTTCCATGACAGTACTGCATGTGAAATGGAGGCTGGAAGTATCTAAATAAGGAAGTGAACACTTGACTCTAAGAGATTCTAACCCAGAGAACCAACAGAAATATGAAGGGTGTGGAGGTGACCTTGAGAAATGGTAGCAGGTAAAGATTGAAAGGCGAGAAGGTTTGAGAACTAATACCCACTGCCGTTCCCCTGTCCTGTGCATCCCAGCATCCATAGCCCAGTGACTGCACAGAGCACGCCTGCAGGAGGGCCCTGAAGAGAATTCTATGGTTGCTGGGAATTGAACTCAGGACCTTTGGAAGAGCAGTCAGTGCTCTTAACCACTGAGCCATCTCTCCAGCCCTCTTGGCTTTTGAGACAAAGTTTCATGCACCCAAGGCCAGCCTGGAACTCCTCATTCTCTCACCTCTGCCACCTGAGTTCTAGCATTAGGAGTAAAACCACCATGCCTTGCTGGCACTTAATCTTAGGACAGTTAGTTTTCCACGTCAGTAACAGGTGCCTGGCTGGCACAGCGTTGTACAAATGCACCAGCTCCTGTCGCATGTCAGAGAAGTTATTGAAAGCTCCTTCCTGCTGACAAGATCTAGTGAGGTGGGTCCCTACTGTGGGTACTTGGCCTGATGGGTTTTCCTTATGGCAAATTCCTGGACCTATTACAAAGTCGTGGTGCAAACTTGATAGTCTTGTCAGGAGAGGAGTGAAGTTTGTTGACTCTGTGATCCATTAAAACATTTACTTACTGTCATCCTCGTCCTCTGATATTTATGTGGGCCTGGTGCCATGATGTATGTATGGAGGCCAGAGGGCAAGAAGAGGAGATGCAGAAAGGGACTGGAATGCTTTTAGAGGGACCCAGGCCTGCCAGGCATCTGTGACATGTTCCACAGCAATCCCACTGAGTGCGTCCATTCAAATACATTCCTTAGGCATCTGTGGCCTGGCTGCCATGGGCCCATAAATGTCCCCAAACCCCTGCCTCAATACTCTGGGACTGAGGAACAGCTATGGTTGGGACACCTGAGGAGCAAGTGTGGAAGAGACTTTCAAGCAGACATCTGGGGCCTCAGCTCCTCTGTTTGGAAGGCTTCCCTCCAGTTACCCTTTGTCCGGACCCATGGCCTGCCAGCCAGCCAAGCACTGGTTGTCACAGGGCTGCCCCAGCTGGGTGAAGGGTGGCAGACAGGGCTCGTGAGGAGATTCTGAGCTTGTATAGACTACTGCTTCCTACTTCCTTGTTTGTGAATATGTTATAGTGTCTAGCCCGGCATCCAGCTAAGAGGGCATCCTGGCCCAGCAGTGGGCCTAAGGAACTTCCTCCTGCACAGCTGTAGCCAGAAGGAAGAGCCTGTGCTGCCACAGGCCAAGTGTACAAGTGTTAGGATAGTTAGCCTCTGACTTCTCATCACTGCCTGTCCTCAGAGGATGTGATGGCCTAAATTATATACACAACAAGTAGTACCTAGAGTTGGGAGGAACAGGGAGAGGGCCTGACATTGGTCATACCCGTTCTACTTACCAAGAAGCAGGAATCACATGCACCCACATGGGCCAACTGGGTCTGCCCACTGTAGCTCGTGTGTGGTGTCTGGATGCTCAGCTCCTAACGCATTCTACCCCACTCTTTCCTCTAGGCTCTCCCCCTGGATGCTCAGACCCACCTTCCCCCAGCTAGTTCTGGGTCAGTCAGGCGCTGACACGCTCTCCCTTGCTCTGTATTGCTGGAGCAGGTTCCTTCCCTTGAAGCCTTAAGGCAGCAGCTCAGCTGTTCTTGCCAGACACATAGCTCACAGAGAGGGGTACATACTGTTTTATTGACCAGTCTCTGAGAATTCAGCCTTGGGGCCTTCTGTGACTGTCCTAGTATATATAGGCAGCTGTTGGTTCTAGGATAATCTAAACCTGTCTCCTCCTGCCTGAGGGCTCAGTGGGGCTTTTGAGTCTGAACTTAGGAGCCATGTAACAAGAGCGTGGGGTAGATACAAAGGTCAAAAATGGCTGCACTGAAGAATTGCCAGGACCCATGTGTGGAGACCCACTTCCTGGGGACTGCACTGGCTTTGATGTCGTAGTGTCTTACCTGCTGTCTTGCTTGCTCTTTACAGTCATGTTTGTTCTGTAGCTAGACTGAGAAACGTATCCAAAGAAACAGCATGAAATGTGTCAAGCTCATTCCCCTGTTAATAATTTTTCAGACTAGGCATCACTGTTGGCAGAGTTTACATAGGATGCCTGAAGCCCTGGGTTCGATCCCCAGCCCTACATAAAACAAGCATGGTTGCTCACTTCTGTAATCCAGGTACCCTTCAGTTTTGAGTGCTAATCCTAGCACTCAAAAGGTAGACGCAAAATAGGACCAGAAATGCAAGGTCATTCTTAGTTATATGGTGAGTCAAAGCACCCTGAGATTCATGAGATCCTGTCTCAAACTGAGCCAAAACATCCAAAGGCCTTCGAGACGGCTCAGCAGGTGAAGACACTTGTCTGCCGAGCCTGAGAACTGAAGTGGTGGAGGCACAGGCCCAGCTCCCACAGGTTGTGCTGTAACCTCATGTATGCCAGAGCGTGCATAAGTGGACACGTGCGCACACAAAGTATGTTTTTAAAAGCGGGGTTCAGCCAGGTAGTGGTGGCGCACGCCTTTAACCCCAGCACTTGGGAGGCAGAGGCAGGCAGATTTCTCAGTTCAAGGCCAGCCTGGTCTACAGAGTGAGTTCCAGGACAGCCAGGACTACACAGAGAAACCCTGTCTCGAAAAACCAAAAAAAAAAAGGAAAAAAAGGAAAAAAATAGTGGTGTTCAAATCCTAACATGTGGTCCACATGGAGCCCTGACCTGCAGAGAAGATGGGCCAGGTGGTGATTTCCCATTTCTAAGAGCAGAGCTGATGCTTACAGGTAAGTAGCTGGCCTAGGCTCTACCAAGTGACAGCCTGGTCGGCCATAGACTCTGGCCAGATTCACCTGGCTCCTGCTGAGGACTGAGATGAGTAGCTGTAAGTATGTGCTGACTGGCTTCTCTTGCAGGTACGCTGGTACTCCTCGGATACCCTTCAGCAAGGATGGAAGTATCATCGCCAGTTCTGTTAGCTCCTCAATAAGTGTTGGCTCTTAGGGTCAGTGTCCTTGGTGCTGGCTGCTTACAGCCGTGGATCCTCTCCCCTTCCTGGGTGCTTGCTTGGGCTGTAGACTCCAGAGCCTGTTCACGGTGGGGCGCGGGGGGGGGGGGGGGGGGTGGGGGGGGGCGGGAACCTGACTGCTTCATCCTTCTGTCTTACCCTTACCCTGCATCCCCTTTTTCAGCCTCCCATGGCCAGTTCCCGTTCCACTCTGCTGATGGCTCTCTCTCTCCCTTCCCTTCAGGTGTTGTCACCCTGGAGTTGGTCCTGGGTTGTGTGGGGCCAAAGCAGGGCTCTGCCATCACTGCCACCCGAGGCCTGTGCAGAACTGCTGTTTCCCTCTAGACACTGTGAATCTGAAGCCTGACTTTTTTTTTTATATATATATATATACACCAGGTATAAAAATACTTTTCACATTTTAGTTGGTTTTGAAGTTCAGGAAGGATGAGGCGTAGTGGCAGAGTGGAGTGCACCGGGGAGGCGAGCGCAAGGAAGGCTTCTCAGACTGGAAGCTGGTCAGGCCTACTTGCCACTCCCAACCCCTGCACCCACCCTGCTTCAGGGGAGCCCAAGCCTGTGGTCACTTCTGCCTTGGGGCCCCAGCTCCTAACACCACACACACACACACACACACACACACACACACACACACACACACACAGACTCCATTCTCGCCCAGCAGCAGATCCACAGCTCTGAATTCCACCTCAAATCAGAGTCCTGCATCATGTCCTTCTCCAGGCCGACAGGTGTCCAACCAAAACGTGAAAAGTATTTTCGTACCCTGTGTAACAAAATATTTATGGATCATAAAGGGTTTTTCGTGTGTTTACCATTAATTATTGACTAGACCTTGTTCAGCCTGTCAGATAAGTTTAATGTTTCGTTTGAAGCCCGAATAAGAAAAGGGGTTTCCTTTTAGCAGTCGGCCTTTGTGCTGGGCATTGGTTTACGAAGAATGAGATGAAAGATACATGGTGCAATTTTGTTTTATTTTATGAGCATGTCTGTGCTTTGCCTTTAACCTCAGCTCGGATGTCTGGCTACTTGGGAAGATGATATTTGGAGGTGGCTGTTATAATTGGTGACCCTGTGAGAATGTGAAACTGGATCATAAATGAAATGAAAAATAAAAACCTAAAGTGACTGTGCTGAGTTTTTGCTTCTGTGACCCATGGGATGCAGGCTGCTGGGCTGAGGGATGACAACAGGGAAGGCAGAAACAGTCCTGACCTGGTGGCCATCTGGGTGGGGACACCTCAGAGCTGCCATTGTATTGCCTTCTGTACAAAGCTGAGGAGCCTGTCCAAGAGTGGTGAGTGACTCCGCCAGGGTCTTCAGGTGCTTGCCTCCATCATCCATCCATCCTGTAAGATCCTCAGGGAATTCTGAAGGTGTAGAGCCTAGTCCCTGCACCCAGTCAGGAACCCGAGTGTGCCTTCATCTGCTCACCTTCACCCTTCCGGCCCCTTGGTCTTCTCAGGCTCACTAGTATGGAGATACTGAAGTTGGTGTGCTAGCTTCTCTCTCTAGAGTCTGACTTTGTGTACTGCGAGGTTGGCCTGTAGGAACAAAGAGGATCCACAGAACCTTGCCCATGATGGGTTAAACTAACCCACGCTGTTAGCTGCGGACTGCAGCTGATTCCTGGGAACAGAATAAAAGATCTTCAAAGCTAGGTCAAACACATGACATAAAAAGCTGTTCTGTGTTTGACAGCCCCCTCCCGGGGCCATACCGTCGTCTGACATATGTCAGCTGTGTGAGGATCCGTTGGGTCTTCCCAAGGTGCGGGGAGCCTGGGTTGGCATGGACAGGGTGCCTGTAGCTGCGCTAATTCTACTGTGACATGGTGTTTTAGTCTTATATGAGAAGTGACTCCTCCTGGAGGGAGCTTTTAGAGTTTGCTTCTTGTCCACCTGGTCCTGGAGGGCAGGGCCAGTGAACAGAGCCTGCATCTGATTGGTTTCCTCTGAGCAAAGGGGCCGTGGCTGGCTCCAATTGAACCTGGATGACTGGCACCTCACCCCTTCTCTCCCGTGGTTTGGGTGCAGGAGTGACATGCATCTGGGTGCTAAGTGGGCTGAGAGGGGCCCAGGCAAGTACAGGCTTTGGGGTAACTCGACCTCTCACTGCTGTGTGATCTTCCCGTGCAGGCAAGGGCCTTCCCAGCCTGCAGCTCGTTTGAGCATGGAGAAAAAGCTGTTATGTGTTTGACAGCCCCCTCCCGGGGCGCTACCATCGTCTGACCTACTTCAGCTGTGTTAGGATCCATTGGGTCTTCCCAAGGTACTAAATTATTTAGTTGGGGCGGTTGGGTCTTCCTAAGAGGGACAGAGAAAGCTACTCCATAATTTAAAGGCCCTTATGCCTGTGGCTTCAGGGAAAGACAGTGGGTGACTCCTTCACACTTTATTGAGCAGGGCCCAGGCATTGGTCTGAGAGAGGAAGGGAGGGTCCTGCATCGTTTCCAGCTGGAGCTTTGCTGAGGGCAGGGCCTCTGCAGAAAGGCCTCGATGGACAGTCACATCTGGACTGGGGTTGAGTTCACAAGCAGAGCCATCCATAATCAAGGAGCTGTGTGGCCTTGTTGGAGTGGGTGTCACTGTGGGTGTGGGCTCTCAATCCTCACCCTAGCTGCCTGAAGTCAGTCTTCCACTAGCAGCCTTCAGATGAAGCTGTAAAACTCTCAGCCTGCACCAGGCCTGCCTGGAGCTGCCACACTCCCACCTTAGTGATAATGGACTGAACCTCTGACCCTGTAAACCAGCCTCAATTGAATGTTGTCCTTATAAGAGTTGCCTTGGTCCTGGTGTCTGTTCACAGCAGTAAAACCCTAACTGAGACACCATGTACATGACTGGTACCTGCAGAGGCCAGAAAAGGGCATCAGATTTCCTGGAACTCTCAAGTTGTGAGCTATCTGCATCAAGTACGTACACACACGCACACGAGTCTTTTGAGACAGAGTCTTACTGTGTAACCTAACTGACCAGGAACTCACTATGTAGGCCAGGCTGGCTTCAAACTCACAGAGATCCACCTGTTGACTTCCGAAGTGCTGGGATTAAAGGCACCTGTGATTCTCCCTCCTGGGAAGAGTTAGGTGTGGCTGTCAATCTCCCTCTTGGCTTCCCAGGACAGGGTCACTCCAATTCGAGGCGTCTCTGGTGAGTCTGTTTCTATCTAAATTCAGATTCACATTCGTAGAATCTGCAATGTGTCTCCTGGAAATCAGCTCAGCTCAGGGAACAAAGACTGGAGGAGAAATGCTGACCAGGGTTTGTGAGGTGCAAAAGGTGGAGCCAAGGTCTCCAGTAAGGTTTCCTCAGGACTGCACTCTCTGGTGGTGTGTATACACTGCATACTGATGACTGGAGTCGGCCCAACCTGGGCTGACTACAGGGCGGGATTTGGCTTGTGTTCACTGTAGATGGCGGTGCCTTCCTAGTGAGAAACTTCAGGGTGATCCTACTGTAACTGTTACTGCCTGTGTTTGTAGGCATGGCATACTCTGGCCCCGGGAAGCTCAGTTTAATTTATTAGGGTTTTTTGTTTGTTTGTTTGTTTTTTTGTCACAGTGTTTGTTTGAGACAGTTTCATATAAGCCCAGGATAACTTTGAATTTACTGTGGAGCTGTAGGTAACCTTGGCCCCTGATGCTCCTGCCTTCTGGTGCCAGCTTACAGCCATGCCTACCTCTTACCCTCTTCCTGCCTCTATTCCGCACCCTCTGTCTTTGTTGCGTCTTGTCTCCGGGCCCCTGGTCTTGCCCTGGTGGAGGGAAGATATTTCTCTGTTCCCTTGACTTTGCCTTTCTGGCGTTGGCTGAGGCGCCATCCAGACCATGAGGCTGGAGTGCCCTCTTTTGGTGAAAGAGCTCAGCGCCACTTGACTGCTTTCCTTTGGATCCCCTGCTCCAAAGCTCTGAGTTGAGAAGTCACTCACAAACATGGACCACTCTCTGGATATGTGTATGCATTCTAGACAGTTATGCGGGCGGTGGTGGCGCACGCCTTTAATCCCAGCACTTGGGAGGCAGAGGCAGGTGGATTTCTGAGTTCGAGGCCACCCTGGTCTACAGAGTGAGTTCCAGGACAACCAGAGCTATACCAAAAAAGAAAGAAAAAAAAAAAAAAAAAAAAAAAAAAAAGACAGTTACATAAACTACTGATCCTGGGGACACAACTGTGTTATCGGATTCATTCAGCAATCTTGGCTCATGGGTAGAGGAGCTTCAGCCCTAAGAAGCAGAGAGATGTGTCCAAGTGCATTCAGATATACAGAGCTGATATCAAATTCAGGTGTCACAGATTGGGGTGGGTGGGATATGTCAGCGTATGCCTGTAATCCCGTCACTTGGGATGCAAAGGCAGAGGAATATTTGCAAGTTCAAGGCTACCCTGGTTGACATTGTTAGTATCAGGCCATCTGGGTAACAGGGTGGCCTCTGTCTCATTCTACCTCACTGACGAAATGCCTGGACATCTTTAATAATAACTGGTTATATGCCTTCTAACCATAGGTGATACTCCCAGAGTTTATATTTCCTTGTTATAGCCAGTAGACGTTTTGCCCACCGGAATGATGTAAGTAGACCCCTCTGGTACCTGAAACTTGGAATGTTCCCTTCCAGCCTCCCCAGTGCCACTAGGTGTTGTTAATTTCATCTTTGTAAACATTCCTGGTCACTGCCTGGGAGAGTCCAGTGCACTTGGCAGTACCTGACACATGGCAGCTAACTGGCTATTTTACTTCTGAGACATTGTTTAGGCAAGTCTCCTCCCATCTGGGCATGTGTTCTCAGGGGAACCCCACTTCCCTGGGAGTCCCCATCCAGGGAAAGCAGTGGGAACATTCTGTGGGCACTAACGTTCATGTTCTGATGTTTTCCAGGGTAAGCTGGCTAATGTTAGAGGGGCTATTCTGAGTCAAGAGCTGGATGTTTCCCAGTGCAGATGTGTGCCACCAAGTCCCAGGCTTGGCCAAGGGTGGCACACACCAGGCCTGTAGGGGCCAGAGATGATGAGGCGGAGGGAGGCAATAGTAACTGGAGGCAGGACCCATGCTGAGCTCAGCAGGATGGGCCCATGCAGTTTAATATTTGTCTATAGAAAGACACTCAGAATTTAATGTGAAAATTCCTAATTTGTAGGTAACTAATCAAAGAAACTAACAAAACAAAACAAAAAACCATGAAAGCAAGCTGGGCGGTGGTGGCGCACGCCTTTAGTCCCAGCACTTGGGAGGCAGAGGCAGGCAGATTTCTGAGTTCTAGGCCAGCCTGGTCTACAGAGTGAGTTCCACTACAACCCAGGCTATACAGAGAAACCCTGTCTCAAAAACAAAAACAAACAAACAACCCTTAACAAATCTTAGAAAAAGAAAGGTCTAAAAAGAGCCACCAGGGGGCAGAGGCAGAATGCTTAGTATGATTGGCTATTTATAGTGTGTATATATTTGTTTTGTGTTCTGGTTTTTAGGGGCTGAGATGGGGTAGTTGAGATAGGATCTCACAAGGCCCAGGTTAGCCCTGAACTCACTTTGTAACTGAGGATGACCTGAACTCCTGATCCTCCAGCCTTCATATCTCAGTGCAAGGATTAGAGGCATGCCCTTTAAAGAATTGTATTATTTTGCCAGGCTTGCTGGTGCACACTTTTAACCCTGTGTTTGAAAGGCAGAGACAGATCTGTGAGTTCAAGGCCAGCCTGATCTATATGGTGAGTTCTAGGACAACCAGGGCTCTCTGAAGACACTGTCTCATGGGAAAAAATTATATTTCTATCATTATTATTCTCATAAGGCTCTCATATTGTAACCCATGTTGGCCAGGAACTCAAGGCCATCTTTATTTAACCTCCCAAGTGCTGGGATTACAGGTGTGACCCAACACACGTGTTTTGGATGGGTATGTGATTAAAAAAAAAAAAATCTAGGGTGCATATAAAGCAAATGATTGAAAGACTCTGATGGTGACCGGGTATGATTGTGTATGCTTCTGAGAGAAGGGCTACGGGGGACTTGATAAAGGACAAAGAATAGGCATTCTTCCCAGAAGGAAGAAGCATGTATGGAGGACAAAGCAGGGCATGATGGGAATTGCCAGTAGACCCGATCACCAAACAAATTTGAAATGAACTGGAGAATAAGCTAGCGTTACGTCACCAGGTCTGAGCTCTGGCATTTCAGGTTTTGTCTTTTTTTAAGATTTATTATTTGTATGGGTATTTTGCCTGCATGTATGTATGTGCACTGTGTACATGCCTAGTGCCCTAGGAGGTCAGAAAAGAGCATCAGAGCTGGAGTTGGAGACAGCTGTGAGCTATAGTGTAGGTGTTAGGAATTGAACCCTGGTCTTCCGCAGAAGTAACACATGCTCTTAACCACTGAGCCAACTTTCCAGCCTTTTACCTTATTTAAATATCCAAGTTATGCACAGGTATAATCTCATAAAAATTACAGCTTTATCATAAGCTTAGACCCCTCACCAAAGTCTCAGAGTTGCCTTTGGATATAGGGTATAAACTCAGGTGCATTCCCTTGTGTCCCAGTCACAGCTGCAGCAGACAACAGCTCAGCTAAGGAGTTGCAGCTTGGGGCTGGGGCACTGTCAGACTCTGACTCTTGCGCCCCTTGCAACTGGGATTTCTCCCTGAGAACATGAGAGCTGTCGCCTGCATTGCCAGGGAGGTGGGACCAAGTCACAGCCATGTCTGTTTACAGACTGTGGTGTCTACAAACAGGTGTCTCTCTGGCTTTTCCTGTATTCTGTGGATTATTTTCATTACCACCACCGTCATCCTCACACTCATTTCAAGTCAACAAGATGGTACATCGAGTAAGATTTCTGTCCACCAAGACTGAAGATCTGAGTCTGATGGAGTCCCAAGTGGTGAAAGCAGAGAACAGACTCTCAAAGGTCGTCCTCTGCCTGAACGTGTGCACGTATGTGTGTGGAATTGAATCTCTCTTTCCACCCTGTGGGTTCTGGAGATTGAGCTCTCGGGTTGTCAGGCTTGACAACGGGCATGTTTGCCAGCTCTGGACTTGCTGGCCCTGTTCTGTTGTTCTGAAGCAGAGTGTTATGTGGCCAGGTGGGCCCCACAGTCACTCTGTAGTTGAAGATGACTTTGGACTCCTGATCCTCCTGTTTCTAATACACACGGTTACACGAGTATCTACTACACCTGGTTTTGTGCCCTAACTTGTTTTTAGATTTATTAATTTTTCGTATGTGAGTACATGGTAGCTGTCTTCAGACACACCAGAAGATGACATCAGATCCCACCGCAGATGGTTGTGAGCCACCCTGTGGCCGCCTGCCCCTTTCTAGTGTCGTGCTGGGACTAAAGGTGTGTGCCATCACTGCCCAGCTAAAGATTTATTTTTAAGTGTGTGTGTGTGTGGTCTTTATGTAGTTTAGTACGAGTGAGGGCAGGTACCCATGGAAGCCGGAGGTTTTGGGTCCACCGGGAGCTAGAGTTGCAGACAGCTGTGAGCTGCTTGATTTGGGGGCTGGGAGTCAAACTCTGGTCCCTTCTCTTAACCACTGAGCCTTGAGTAGATATTACTACGGAGTCAAATCAGCTGCTTTTGTTTGTTTTTTGTTTTTTAAGAAAAGGTTTTGCCAGGCAGTGGTGGCGCACGCCTTTAGTCCCAGCACTTGATTGTCAGAGGCAGGAGGATTTATGAGTTTGAGGCCAGCCTGGTCTAAAGAGTGAGTTCCAAGACAGCCGGGGCTACACAGAGAAACCCTGTCTCGAAAAAACAAAACAAAACAAAACAAAACAAACAAACAAAAAAAAAAAAAAGAAAGGAAGAAATAAAAGGTTTCATGTAGCTCAGGCTAGCCTTAAACTTCATATGTGACCAGGATGACCCTGAACTTCTGATCCTCCTGCCTCCACCTCCCCAGTGCTGACATTACAAGCATTCACCATCACTCCTGGTTTAGCTGGTGGCTGTGAATGACTTTCTCTGAGTGAAGCAATCGCTATCGTGGAGAGTTTAGCTGCGTCCTCTTTCAAAATGATTAGCTCAGCTGGACTTGTTGGCTGTCATTTATTTTGGGGGTTTTCGAGACAGGGTTTCTCTATGCGGCCCTGGCTATCCTGGAACTCTATAGATTAGGGTGGCCTTGAACTCAGAGATTTGCCTGCTTCTGCCTCCCAGCTGCTGGGATAAAAGTCTGCACCACCACATCCGGGTTTGTTGGCTGTTATATCCAGTTACAGAGAGGCAGGAGGGGTCTGACACCCTCGCTTGAGTCAGCTCTGCTCCCAGTTCGTGAAATTGCCTCAGTCGTGAGCACAGAAGCGAGGGCAGCGGTTCTCAGTCTGTGAGTCTCGACTGCTTTGGGAATCCATATCGGATAATCAGCATCACAGATCTTTAAATTACGATTCATAACTGTACTAAAATTACAGCTATGAAGTAGCAAAGAAATAATGTAATGGCCGTGCTCACCACAGCGTGAGCAGTCGGGTTAGAGGCTGCAGCATTAGGAGAGCCGAGGACCGCTTCACAAGTGTGAGGCAAGCGCTTTATCAACTAAACGATGTCCTCAGCCACTAGTGAGGTTTTCTCAAACAGAGTCTATTGTTTGGTTTTCTTCTGAGACAGATTCTCCTGCCTCTGCCTACTGAGTGTTGGGCATAAAGGTGTGTGCTGCCACCACGTGGCTTGAAACAGGATTATGCAGCCCAAACTCCAACTCAATCCTTCCGCTTTAGCCTTCTGAGTGCTGAGATTACAAGTACCGGGTCTAAGAGGAATGGTGTGAGCCTTATTTTCAGTGTTCTGATTTCAAAGACAGGGTTTTACCATGTAGACCAGGCTGGCCTCCAACTCACAGAGATCTGCCTCCCTCTGCCCAGTGCAGAGGTTAAAATGTGTACCACCATGTCCATCTTAGCCATGTCTATTTTTTCCTGAAACAGCATTTTTCTGTGTAGCTCTGGCTATCCTGGAACTTGCTCTATGGACCAGGCTGCCTTTGAACTCATGAGATCCGCCTGCCCTGGCTCCCTAGTGCTGGGACTACAGGCATGTGCCACCACCACCTGGCTCTATTTTTCATTATAGATTACTGTGTGAAATCTGTTTTGAGTCACCAAGTTCTAAATTATTGTGCTGGTCAAAAAAGCTGGGGCTGGAGCCTGTGTGTGCTGTTCTGTGATTTTTCTTAGAGCTTTTTGATTGGGCCCCTGTCCGTCCATGGGCACAGGCTTGGCTCTGCCATCTCAGTGGATACAAAGGGTTCTAGGTGCTCTCATAGAAATAGCTGATTGGCCTCTGGCTCTCATGGGTTTCCACCTGCTTTTTAACATCAACCTAGTAATAAGAGTTCTGCTGGGAAGCTAGGAAGTTCTAAAGGATCCCTGTTAGTCCAGAAAGGTCAGGTGATCTGTGTTTGCCAGGAGTGAGGAGATCCCCAGGGAGTTGGTCCAGTGGCCTCCAGGGCTTTGGGGCTGGTTTCTATGCTGCTCTCTGGACAGAGCCCAGTGGGAACAAACATACCCTGGTAACTAGTTCTCAAAGGACAGAGTCCTGTGGCTAAAGTGGAAAATGTGTCTAGTGCACATGCATAAACACACACACACACACACACACACACACACACACACACTCATAGTTACTGTACTAGCACTCTCAAGACCTTTTCCCACGAAGTCCCGCAGCCCCAAGCAGCCGGAAGGGCAGCCAGTCTTGGGAATGAGCTGAGGCCCCTTCCCTGTGAGGCCCACCCCACCCTGCTCCGTGGACTCTTGGCCATAGGAGCCCTGCTCCCTGTCACTATTGTCACTATTCCCCGCTCTACTTTCAGAGGAGGAAATTGCCGAACAATGTGGCAGATCAGGGAGCGCTCACAGCGCCTGGAGCCCAAGGCCAGGCCAGGTCTTCAGCAGGCCGTGGACTCTGACTTCTGGCTGCCCTGCTGCTCCTGGGTGTTCTCCCAGTTCAGGCCTCCTCCTTGCTGGGAGACCTCCCCTGAGGAACAAGTCCTCCTCTTCCTTCCATTTGTTTTATTCCCCAGGGTGTGGTAGCCCACAGTGTCTTCCTTCCCTCTTTCTCACCATGTCAAGGTCGAATTCCCTTCTAGACCAGGCAAGTCCTCCCACCGGGCATAACGGAAGTGCTCACAGGCACTCAGAGGGACACTTGAAGTAACCTTGTCATTTCCAGCCTCATGCTGGGAGGATGGTTCTGCCTGGGACTGGGACGGGAACCCTGCTCTCATCCCTGACTCCTCATCAGTCCCAGGTTCAGTGCTCAGTTCCCTGACCTCAAAATGTCTGGTTTATTACTGGTGCGGTGGCACACACTTCTCACTGTGGTACGTGGTTGTGAGGCAGTAGGATTAATAGAACCCAAGGGTCCCAGGCCAGCCTGGATTACAGAGTGAGAACCAACTGTAAAATTAAATAGCCTTCATGGAGGTGCTCACCTGTGATCTCACACTTGAGGGGTGGAGGCAGGTTGATCAAGAGCATTGCTGGCTGCTTAATAGGTTCAAAGCCAGCCTCCAGTAAAGACTTTTAGCCTGCCATGTTGGCACACACCTTTTAATCCCGACACTCAGGAGACAGAGGCAGGTGGATTTAGGTAAATTCAAGGCCATCCTGGTCTACAAAAGCAGGTTCAGGATCGCCAGGGCTGTTACACAGAAAAAATGCTCAGAAAAACCCTATCATGGGAAACCAAAGCAAACAAATATTAAAATAAGGTAAAAAAGGTGGATGTTAGGGCTGGGCGCGTGTAACCATATTGGTAGGATGTTTGCCTAACACGCATGAAGCCCTGGGTTTAATCCCCAGTACTGCAGAAACCAGGTGCATGTCTGTAATCCCACACTGAGAGGCAGGGTGATCAGGAGTTTGAGGTCAAAGGCTTTAATTACATAGTAATTCCTTTTTATTTTTCAGTCTTGGGGCTTCCATTCCAAAAGTCCTGAACAAAGAGCTGATGACACGTGTGTGGACTGGGGCCTGGGCCTCTGCCCCGGGGGAGCCAGCCTTGGTTGGTAGAGCAGGTAGAGGGGTACAGATGCTAAAGTGAGCTAAAACTTACGAAAGTCTGGTTTTGTAAGAATGTATTCTCCCTCTGACCCTTCTCTTCCTTACTCTGTGTCTCTTTTCTAGAGAGCAGAAGGACTGGTTTATTTTCGTGAGGTAGCTCCTAGACACTGAGTAACTTAGTGTCCAGCTGAGAACTCGCTCAGGTGCCAGTTCACTTGATTTTCACACTGGTCAGAAAGGGCGTCAGAGCCGGGCGGTGGTGGCGCACGCCTTTAGTCCCAGCACTTGGGAGGCAGAGACAGGCGGACTTCTGAGGCCAGCCTGGTCTACAGAGTGAGTTCCAGGACAGCCAGGGCTACACAGAGAAACCCTGTCTCGAAAAACAAACAACAAAAAAAGAAAGGGCGTCAGAAGACCTGACCAGTTCAGTCACACAGCTGGCAAGCAGACTGGTTTAAATTTGTCTTACCATGTTACACCATAAGGTATTTTGGTTTGGGGATGGAGCCAGCCCAGGGCCTCACACATGCTAGCCAGCATTTCACCACGGAGCTACGCCACAAACCCTATTGATTTAAGCTAATGGAAATTTAAATGGCTGGGAGCAGTTGTAAGGGACAGTGTAGGCAGAGGAAGGCTGATCTCTGATGTTCTCACTTGCTGGCCGAGTTGCAGGAAGATGGTCACCTCCTAAACTGCAAGCTGTGGCACATGCTTCTGACTCCTTCTGTGCAAATCTAGACAACCCTGGATACAAAATCTAACTTCATCTGATAGCTTTGAAATTGAACAAGTAAGTTTCTTGCTGTAGATGGGGTCAATAAACATTAACAGACAGTAATTATCTTCATAAAATAAAAATTAAGGCTGGATGGTGGTGGTGCACGCCTTTGATCCCAGCACTCCAGGAGACACAGGCAGGTGGATCACTGAGTTTGAGGCCAGTCTGGGCTAAAGAGAGAGACAGAGAGAAAGAGAGAGATAGAGAGAGAAAGAGAAAGAGAGAGAGAGAGAGAGAGAGAGAGAGAATGAATATGTGTGTGTGTGTGTGTGTGTGTGTGTGTGTGTGTTCCAGGATAGCCAGGGCTATACAGAGAAAAACAATCAAAAACAAAAACAATCAAACAAACAGAGCTGTTGTAAGAAATTAGTGCTTTAAGAGCTGTGGAGATACCTTAGCTAGTCAGATGCTGCCTTGTAAGTACCTAGACCTGAGTGTGAGCACCCTCCCCAAAACCTCCCAGTATGAGTGCTGGTTTTATTCTAGCTCTAGGAAGATGGAGATTCCAGGGGTTTTGTGGGGGGAAGGTGGGGATCCCAGCCAGCCTAGCATACTCGGTGAATTTTAGGTCTCTGTCACTCACTCATTCCATCAACCAAGTAGCTGACACCTGAGGAGTATGACCTCAGGTTGTCCTCTGGCCTCTACATGTATACACATACAGCCCAGATGCACCTGCACACACATGAATATGTACACACACATACATTCTATCTAACCTCACACAACCCCACAAAAATGCTTAGTAAATGGTTGGTATCAATGTCATAATGTGCTCTTAGTATTTGTCAATTGATTAATCAGAAAGTGTCCTTCAGACCACAGGGTAGCTTGCTTAGGATGGTCTGGCAAAGCCTGAGGCATTCTCTTCCAGGGCCAGGAGTGTTGGCCAGGTGGGTGGAGTGAGGTTTACTAGTCCACTTCTGGTATGTACTGATGTAAGATTTAAGCTGACTTGAATTTGGAAGAGTAGGTACAGATGGCTAAGGGTGAGAAGGTAGAGGACAAGGTTTCTCTGTGTAACCCTGGCTGTCCTGCAACTCACTCTGTAGACCAGGCTGACCTTGAAATTACAGAGAACCACCTGTGTCTGCTTCCTGAGTGCTAGGATCAATGGCTCATGCCATTGCTGAAGTTTTGTTGTTGTTGCAGGGGTGGGGTGGGGTTGGGATGGGGGGTAGTTTAAGAGAGTTTCTCTGTGTAGCCTAACTGTCTTAGAACTATGACAGCCGAGGCTGGCCTCAGCCCAGAGATCTGTCTGCCTCTGGCTCTCCAGTGCTGGGACTAAAGGCCTGTACCGCCATGCATGCCCAGCAACATGAACCAGAGTTAGAGAATAGTTCTGAGTATCTAATGATCTAATGATAACCATAACAGTTATTTTTCTTTTTTTGTTTTGTTTTGTTTTGTTTTGAGACAGGGTTTCTCTGTGTAGGCCTGGCTGTCCTGGAACTCACTCTGTAGACCAGGCTGGCCTCGAACTGAGAAATCCGCCTGCCTCTGCCTCCCAAGTGCTGGGACTAAAGGCGTGCGCCACCACTGCCCGGCAACAGTTATTTTTCCACTTCAAGTTTTGTTAAAAGAAAAAAAAAAAAAAAACCTTAGCTTGAAAGCCCCATCTTTCCTTCTGTTCCATTTTGGTATCCCCGTGATCTGAAAACTAAAACCTTGTGTGTGTGATACAGTCCTTAGGTCCCGAGGGGCTCTGTGATTTGGGATTGGACTGCAGTGGAGGTCACTGTGACCACTGCATTTTGGAGTAATACCAAAGTGAAAAAGTACAGTGTTTTCAAGCTGTCTCTCCCACGTGTTGCTTTCTCTGCAGTGTCCTTCAGACTGAGTACTTACCTCACATTGTGATGGCCTCTCTCTCTCTGGCCAGATTGTGACATCCAAGGTAGGTGCGTTGCCTGGCCCACCGTGTAATGTTTCTGGACTCCTGCCCATTCTAGAAGCATATAGTAGGTAGCTGTTTACCAGATGAATGGATGGTTTGAGGTGACCACTGTGCTCTGAGGGACCGTTCTCTCCCTTTCCCTCTGCCTGTCCCCCGCCCCCGAGATAAGAGTCTTACTGTGTTGAAGCTGGCCTTCAACTCACAAAGATCCACCTGCCCCTGCCTCCTAGGTGCTAGGATAAGGCTTACACAGTCTCTTCTATTTACAGTCTAAGTTGACTGTGCACAGGTTTGACGCCTAGGGTTCTCCTTTGAGTGTGGCTGGGATTTGAGGGGTGTGTACGTTGTTGACTGACCTCTTGGCACTAATCTGTGAATAGAGGACCAGTCAAGACAGTGGCAGTGCACTAGTGCAATGATCGATTGAAGTAGCTTGCACTGGTTGACTGGAAGCAACTGTCAGCAAGGTAGTGAGGAGCCTGTGACCGTGACCTATAAAGATCTGGCTTCAGATGACAGTGCGCTTGGTCAGTACCTGGTGTCGGGGGCAGGGGACTGGGTCCAAATAGGGAGACATGGTTATTTTCAACTGACTGGGGGACCAGCAAGATGGCCGGGGCAGTAAAGGTGCTTGCTGTCATCTGATTAATTTGTACTATGAAGAAAAAGATTTGTGAGATTGGATTCGTATGGAAATGGTGGTGATATATGAGTATTCTTCTATTTCAGATCTTGTTTTGTTTAGTGATATATACCCCCCGGTTTCAGTTTGGCCACACACAAAAGCAGCAAGTGCCCAGCGTGGTGAGGCACACCTGTATTCCCAGCACTTGGTGGAAGGACAGGAAGTGAAGGCAGGAGGATCAGTTATCTCCCAGTGGGTTTGAGGCTAGCCTGAGCTTCAAAGAGTGTTTCAAAAAAAACCAAACAAAAAGCGGAAATGAATGAGTGGAGAGGGCTCAGCAGATAAGAGCACTGGCTGCTCTTCCAGAGGACTTGGGTTCAATTCCCAGCCCCGACAGCTCACACTGACTCCTGTTCCGGGGGATCCGACGCCCTTACACAGATACAAAACACCAGTGTGGGCAGAAAATAATCATACACAAGTTATTAGGACAAAAGCAGCGATGAGGACCTGGCCAAGCCGACCCCGCGCCCCCAGACCTCCCTCCCCGCTCCTCACTGGCTACCGCCCCTCTTCCCGACCGCAGCTCGCCCCGGCTACGCCTGCGCCTAGGCGGGGCGGCGCTTTGCCCTTTGTTGTGGGCCCCAGTTTCCCAGGACACCAAGCGGCGCTGGGTGGGGCTATGCAGATGAGGCACTCGGGGGCGGGGCGGTTGCGCGGCGGCGGCCGGGGAGGGTCAGTTGGAGGCAGGCGCTCGCTGAGGCAGGAGGAGCGCACTCGGCCCGCGGCCTGACAGGGACTTAGCCCGCAGAGACCGGCCCGCGCGCGCGACCCCACACCCACCCACTCGTCCACCCACCCACTCCCCGCGCCGCCTCCTCCCACCCTGAGCAGAGCCACCGAGGATGATAAACACCCAGGACAGGTAACGGCCCGGCGCAGGCTCCCCGCCCCCACCCCCTCCGCGGCCCGGAGGCCTCCCCCCCCCAGCTCGCCCGGGCCCCCGGGGGCTCCGTCCGCTCCCACTGCTGCCCTTCGCCATCCCTGCCACCCGCGTCCTGAGATCGGGCCTCCTTCCGTCCTTTAGCCCCTTCCTCCGGCCCGGCCCATCCCCCTCATCCGGGTTTCCTCCTCGCCGGAGCCCCCCCCAACCTGGACGCAGCCTCCCAGTCGGTCGCCCCGTTTTCTGAAGCCCAGCGGAGCGGTGCCCAGAGCCCCGGACTGTGCACTTTCTCCCAGATTCCCCGGATTGGTTCTCACCTTTCCGAAATGTTCTTACTCCGTCCTCCACAAGTCACTTGATCGCCTTAATCCATTCTCCACTGAAGACCGCTGCCCCGCGGACTCCTCTGTCAGCCCTGCCTGGCTCTCCCCAGGCTCTGCCCGGCAGTTCTCGGCTCGTCCCTTTACCCCTCTGCCCACTTTCCTTCCCCACCCTTCTCAGGTAGGCCCCGTTTTCCTGTCTGGGAAACCCCACTCTTTATTTCTCTGACACTGTGGGTTCCATTCCTGCCCTCCTTCCTGTTTTCCCAATGATGTCGCCAACACTTCTACACAGTCCCTTTAAACACTACAAAGTCTCGTTGGAACTCATCTTACCCCTCCCCCCATTTAAAATCATTACATCGCCCGACTTAGCCGGTCCCCTTTCCTGGGAAGATCTTTAAGTGCTACCCCCTGTTAAATTTTACCCCAGGGCCCCCAAAACAAGACTCTGGGCCTTTGGAAGTTACCTACCTCAAGACGCAATACCTGTTTCCCCCAGGATTTGAAACGCACCATTCTTTTGAAATGGTGTGAGTTTCTTAACTTTCAACTAAAGTAGGCAGAAGTCATCCCTTTAGTTCCCCTCTCTTCTTTCCACTTCTTCAGATATCCCGCATTTCTGCCTCAGACAGGTGCTCTTCAAAACTATCCCAGAATTTCCGACTCCTCAGGATTTGTGATGCCCCTTGCTTATCTATTATCATGGCTTCATTAGCGATTCTGATGTGATTCCTTTCCCTTCCTCGGTAGGGCTTGTTACTAAACCCTCCAAAACTTTTTGAAACCCATTCAATCCCCATACTAGATTTTTTATCCCCACATTGGACTTTCATGGCCTCCGACCCTGAGTGCGGATCCATTCCTTAAACTGCCACGATCCCTCTAAAATCGTCTTTCTTGTGGCTGTTCGTCTAGGGCCCTGCCATTCCAGGGTCCTCTAGAAGCCTGGGCGTCTTTTTCACTAAGTGATCTTGGTATTCTCTCCTTTCTGCTTCTCCTTCTAGTATCATTTTTCTCCAGCTATGTTTTCCTCACACTTTAGTGTGTCTTAAACCTAGCTACACATTTAAAAAGCAAACCAAGTAAGCCAAAAAAAAAAAAAAAAAAAAAAAAACCAAAAAACAAAAACCCTCCAAAAAACAGATATCTGTTTTCCTCGATTACTCCAAATGGACGTAATGGGTGGAGCCTGGTTAGTGGTGTGTATTTTTAAAGCTCTCCAGTTCTCATGTGGAGCCTGGGTTGAAAAATACTCTCACCCCAAGAAGGCCTTAGTCTTTCCCCTCACATTCCTGCAGTGTCAGCCCCTCTACTGACAAGTGATTTCTTGGTCTTCCTCTGTTCACAAAGAAACTCTTAGCCTGATAGTGGTGTGGTGCACGCCTTTGATCCTAGCACTCAGGAGGCAGAGGCAGGTGGATCTCTGAGTCAAGACAGTCTGGTCTGCAGATGAAGTTCGATGACAGCCAGGGCTGCACAGAGAAACCCTGTTTTGTTGTTGTTGTTGTTTGTTTGTTTTTAAACTCTTCTTTACCTTAGATAATTACTGCTCCATTTCTGGCCATTTTCTATTCCAGCATTATCTCTGTATAAGAAACTCACTTCCCATTTCCTGGCTTGTTATGGTTGTGCTTGAGCCAGTGTCACCAAACTACCAAACCTCCTTTGCCTGTAGTCCCATCCTGCCTTTTCATTTTCCTTTTCAGAGACTCCATGTAGGTTCCAGTAGCATTCCATTCTTTGATTCTATCTGCTTTAACCCAGTCCTTCACAGCTCAGGAGGTGGAGGTGGGCGTATCCTTGGATGATGCAGGAGGCAAAAGGTGCTGTTGTGGTCTGGAAGACTGTGTGTGCTGAGGATGGAGAGCGTGTGAGATGCGGTTTTTCTCCGGGGTTGGAAGTGGGGCGTTTTAGTGGTCATTCCTAGGAGTCCTTTGGACTGATTGGGTCTAGGTGCCAACCAAGTCCTTTTCAGCCTGAGCCAGAGATTTGAATATTTGAGACCAACACTTACAGGTGTTCAGGACCTGAGTGTGAGTTCTCCGAGTTCTAATTGTGTTGCACTTAGCCAGTGTGCTTACACGTTAAAAGAAGGGGGTTGAAATAGCTTAACTTGGAAGGTTCCTTCTAGCTGCCTAAGTGGCAAAACAGGCTCACTTGTCTCCAGGGCCCTTGCTTTAGTGTGTTGGTAATTTGAGGGGCTTGGCTGTGTGCGGCAGGTGGAGGGAGGAGTCAGTTGGCCTGCCAGGGCCTGGGCAAAAGCTGGTCCTTGGATCAGGCTCATCTCCTTTGGCCTGGGGGTGGGGTGGGGTGTACATGGTGTCTGGTTTCTTTGCTTTATGGCAATCTTGTTTCCATAGTATGCTTCCCAGCCTCCTCTGCCGGCCCTTAACTTTTTGAAAGGAATCCTGTTGGAGTCTTAGCTGGGGTTCTGATAACAGCCGGATGTTCTTCCCAGGAGTGCTGGTATTTTTAATGTGCAGTGTAGGGAGCTGGCTGAGAGCTTAGTTCCCATTGGGTGGGGGATGGGCTTTCCAGCTTCCCAGGCTCCAGAGAGGGAGGCCTACTTCCCTGGAAGAAGTGGTGCAGAGGAGCCAGCAGTGTTTGGAAAACAAGGCTCTTCCTTTCTAGCAGTCAGACTAGTGTCTCCAAAACGTCAGAATTCCTGATGGCCGTGCAAGGAAAAAGAGCAGGTGCAAGACCCCTTCCTTAATTATGTGTTTTGAACAATAGGTTTAAATTGAAGAGGAAATCAAATTTTGTGACCTTACCTTTGCCTGGATTTGTAGGGGCTGGGGACACAGTATCTGTCCAGGGCTTACTTGCTACAGTCGACTACAGTCAGTACTGGCTTGGTTAGCTATATTATAGTCAGTCTGTGTGATGGGCTCGAGAGAAAAACATTAGGTTCCACAGCTGTTTTTTTTGGGGGGGGAGGGGGTAGGGAGCTCCTAAGAGCAATTCAGGGACTATCTATAGTATTTTCACTGCATGGCTTCCTCTGTATGGAATTTCTGTCCCTTTCCAAATAATTTGGTATTGTTAATTCCCCTTTCTCATTAGTTTGCTTGATGAGTGTGAGGCAGTAGGGAGACTGACAGCTAGTATAGTCAGAAACACCCCTAAATCGGGTGTATGCTTTAGAAAGCAATAGGGACTAATAATAGCAATTCCCCTTTCTGCCAAGAAACCCAAATTTAGCCCTAGAGCTGTGCTTATATATGAAGGAGACTGAGGAGTAGGGCAGAGGTATGTTACAAATGAGCGTTTTCATTCCCCTCTGAACTGCTGTGCAGTGGTTAGATTTGGAAGGCCCACTGAAAGTGATGGGGGCTGGACTGAAGACATGGCTCAGTGGTTAAGAGGACTGGCTTCTCTTTCAGAGGAGCTAGGTTCAATTCCCAGTGTCCAGCGTCCATATGGTAGTTTAGAATCATATGTGATACCAATCCTAGGGAATCCAGAGCTGCCTTCTGGCCTCCAGAGGCACAGGTGTTCATGCAAGTAAAATACCAACATACATAAAATAAGCCAGGCATGGTGGCACACACCTTTAAACCCAACACCCAGAAGGCAGATGCAGGTAGACTCTTCAAGGCCAGCCTGGTCTACAAAGCAAGTTCCAGGACAGCCAGAGCTACACAGAGATACTCTGTCTCAAAAAAGCAAACCAACAAACAAAAGTGTGATGACACAAGACTTTTTTTTTAATATTTATTTTATGTACATAAGTACACTGTAGCTGACCTCAGAGACCAGAAGAGACCATCTGATCCCATTACAGATGGTTGTGAGCCACCATGTGGTTGCTGGGAATTGAACTCGGGACTTCTGGAAGAGCAGTTAGTGCTCTTAACTGCTGAGCCATTTTCCAGCCTGTGACACAGGCTTTTAATCCCAGTAGGCAGTGGTAGTCAAATTTCAGGCCAGCCTGGTCTACATGATGAGTTCTAGACTAGCCAGGGCTACATGGTCAATAAGACTTTGGTAGCAAACTACAACAGAAGAAAACCAAAACAAAACAGGAAGGAAGTTACTAATGGCTCAGTAGAAAAGCAAGATAGTTCCCTGCAAACAGCAGCAGCAACAAGTGTCTTGTGTAAGAGAGGCTTTAAGATGGTCTCCTAGCCTTTGGTAGTACATAAACAATGATGTAATCCTGCCCTCGGGGGCTGGACTGTGATGAGCTAACAGTATAAACTACATTGAAGACTTTAACTACAGTGCAGTCCTATTAGCTATCCAGCAACCACAAGTGGCAATAGGTTGTGCCTGTCGTTGGCAGATGTACCAGTGTCGGTTGTGTGATTAGCAAACATCGGGTACAGGGATATTCGGGTTGCCATCAGATGTTTCTTGTAGAAAATCAACCAAAACCTATTTTTGCTTTCAGCCTATGATTCAGAGTGGTGATTTCATTTTGTTAAAATCATACTGATTGAGTAGACTCCCTTTGGAGCATGTAACAGCTCTGGTGAAGTGACTTAATTGACTGCTGCATGGCAGCATGCATGGCTCTCACAGGTGCAGAGAGGAATCATCTGTGGTCACTTTAGATGGAAGGTGCCTGACACTTCCTACGTCCTCATGGCTAAGTGTGCTTGTAGTTCTGGAGTAGGCTTGCTTTATGTAAGGATTACTCATCAGAGATATTCCTAGCCCTAGAGTACAAGCAACCATGTGAGGAATTGAGGATCTGAGACACGAGTGGGTCAGAAGAAGCAGAGGAAATGAATGTAGAACACTGGGAGTGCTACTTTTGTGTCTTTTCATTTGATACTACCAAGGCCAGCTGATGATCCTCTGACAGGCAGAGGGAATGAAAAGGAACAGACCTGAATCAAGGGTTGAGGCCACTGCATTTGAGTGAAAAACTAAACTATTGGAGAATCTGAATTCCAAATATTTATTAGATTAGGTTGTGTTTTGAGCAAACTAAAATTTAAAAAAAAGGGGGAAATGACAAAGTCACCTGGAAGTAGTTGGATTGTTTTGAGACAAGGTCTCACACCCTTAAATCACCACGTAGCTTTGAACTCAGAGCAGTTTCCTCCTTTAGCTTCCAGAGACCTGGGACTACAAATAAACACTGGTTGAGTGTTTCCTTGTGACTCTGGGTTCACTGAGACACATGGCTTCACATTCTAGGCAGGTGGCCCACCAGTGAGCTACCTCTCCAGCCCTGGAGTCCTTTGTTAAGATATTTGATAGATTTTGTGTAGAGGTGCATACTTAATCCCAGCACGTGGGAGGCAGAGGCAGGTTCAAGGTCACCCTCATGTCCATGGTGAGTTTAAGGCAGGAGCTAAGTAAGACCCTATTAAAACACAAATACACTTGAAAAAAAAAAAAAAGACTGATTCTTTTAATTAGTAAATGCCATCAAGATCTAAAAATCTGATTTCAATGATAAAAATGTGACTTCGCCTCATCTCCCTTGTATACATCTGCTACATACAGTGCCTGCTGATAGTCACCAAATGAAATTGTGGCTTGCTAGGGACATTTCAGAGAGTAGATTCACAGCCACAGTGATGGAGAACTGAACCCAGGGCCCTGTCTATACGAGGCAGATACTTCGCTGTATCCCAGTCCTCACGGAGGCTGTGAATTATCAGCAGTATATAGGTGATCTGAAGTGTGTCTCCTTTAACAGCCGAGGCTCGAATCAGCTTTAAGCTCCAGTGTGTTGTCTGCCTTGGAGGTGGATACCAGACTCCTTCATTTCTAGTATGGACTATTTGCTCTTCTCAAAAGTAGGATGGATCAGCTGGATGTCTGGCTGCAGTAAAATACAGTTGACTTCCCCCCCCTTCCCTTCTCCCTCTTGCTCTGGCCCATAGGTTTCTATTTATTTATTATATGTAAGTATATTGTAGCTGTCTTCAGACACCCCATAAGAGGGCATCAGATCTCATTACAGATGGTTGTGAGCCACCATGTGGTTGCTGGGAATTGAACTCAGGACCTTTGGAAGAGCAATCAGTGCTCTTAACCACTGAGCCATCTCACCAGCCCACAGTTGACTTCTAACCCATCTTTTTAAGTCTCTGGCCTTAAACTTTAAAAAAAAAAAGTTTAGGTTACATTATTTATTGTGTGTGTGCATAGAGTATGGAAGCCAAAGGCTAGTTTAATTTTTCATGTAGAATCAAAGGATTAAGCTGGGCAGTGGTGGCGCACGCCTTTAATCCCAGCATTTGGGGGGCAGAGGAAGGCGGATTTCTGAGGAGTTTGAGGCCAGCCTGGTCTACAGAATGAGTTCCAGGACAGCCAGGGCTACACAGAGAAACCCTGTCTCAGAAAACCCAAACAAAACAAAACAAAACAAAACAAAAAAACAAAAAAAACAACCCCCCCCACCAAAAAAATTAAGGGTTCTGGGGTCATCAGGTTTGGTGGCAAGTCTTTGTCTGTTGAGCCTTCTCTTCCATCTCATGATAGAATAATTTTTGGTGTAAGGCATTTCTGCCCCCTAGTGGAGTGACTAAAATCTGTGGAAGGATTGGCAAAAGCTGAAATAAAACTAAATTGAATACGAAACCTTTTCTATTTTGTTAGAGATTTGTCTTTAAGAGGACATTCTCCGCCAGGCAGTGGTGGTACACACTTTCAATCCCAGCACCCAAGCGGCAGGGTCAGGTGACCTCATGAGTTCAAGGCCAGCCTGGCCTACAGAGTTTCAAGACAGCCAGGGCTACACAGAGAAACCTGGGGGTTTGGGGGCAGGCAGGAAGGGGGGCAATTCTCTTGTTCTTAAATTCTTTCAAATTCTTTTAAATTTCATTCATCGTGTGACTGGCAGCTAATTTTGATGCATCATTTGAACAATATCAGAAAAGGTTGTTGCTAGGCAATTTCATGTCCCATAATTGCTATGTGCATCCCTCATCCCTTCAGAGATGACAGATACCTTGATATCTGTCATTCACGTCAGTGACTAATCAGTGTATTATAACGGGCAGTGATGTCTACTCAGTTGTTTCTCTTAGGGAACTAGTGCTAGACACATGCCACCTTCTACAGGGTTTTTAGAACAGCAGAGCTTGTATGTGATGATCCTGTGTGTGTGTGTGTGTGTGTGTGTGTGTGTGTGTGTGTGTGTGTGT
>JANHMN010000024.1:35039907-35117636 GCA_030674055.1 Rhabdomys pumilio
TGTGTGTGTGTGTGTGTGTGTGTGTGTGTGTGTGTGTGTGTGTGTGTGTGCGTGCGTGCTTGTGTGTGTGAATGATGTGTTGAGGTGTGGACTTACTTGTTGCATTTACTTGGAGATAAGAAAACCAGAGCTATCACAGGTTTACAATCAGTGTAGGAAAGAGCCCAGCTTTAGGGATTATTTCTAGGAAGACAAAGGGTTGTGTGCCCCTGCCCCTCCATTGCTGTACTGCGATTCTTCGTAGGGGTGGCCTCTTGTTTCTGCCATTTCTGATCATGAATTAGTTAAGAATTGGAATGTAAGGCTTACGTCCAGTTAACTCAGCAGAATTCTAGAATTTTGAGGGCCTTGGTGATGTAGTGTTGTAATCCAAGCAGTTCTAGTATGCAAGATGTCTTCTTACTGCACAGACAGGATTTGCCCAGTCCTTGGGATAGTTCTGCCAGTGTATGCTAGCCAGCCAGTCAGCTAGTTTTCCCAGTAGCCCAGCCTTTCTGGTACCCCTACAGAACTGCAACAAAGGGCTAAGAAGGGGAGCCTCTCATATGGGGTTTGGGAAATTCCTGACCTGAAAAAAATTTCTGGACATGGTTATTCTGTTATGATACACATCACAGTTCCTCTTTCCCTGTCATTAAGCCAGAATCAAAGATGGCAGTAGTTTTGTGTTTTCCTGAAAATTAACATGGCCTTCAGCTAGGCAGTGGCGGTGAAAACGTTTAATCCAGCACTCAGAAAGCAGAGGCAGGCTTACCTCCTAGTTCAAGGCCAACCTGGTCTAATACTGAGTTCCAGGACTACACAGAGAAATCCTGTCTTGAACAAAATGGCTGACACATGTGGTGGCAACAGAGCGTCTAGAGCCTTTAAACATTTGTGAGCTGGGGTCTCCTTATCTTATATTTTATATTATAAAATACTCAGGCGCAGCATGTACTTTTCTTGTGCCTTTGTCTGTTTCGACAGTGTCAATATTTCCTGTGTTCTCATGCTTCATTCATAACCCTAGAGCAATTGGGAGCTTTTTTTTTTTTTTTTTTCTAATTGCAGTTCCTTTGCTGAGATGGAGGTTGGGAAAGTGAGTAGCCTTGGTAGTTCCTCAGCTCATGTTGACACTTCATTTGAAGCTTAGTGATTGTGCTATGTTGGTGGCTAAGGCACAGATGGCTAAAGAGACTGATTAGGGGACATGATGCTGGAGACTTAGCAGCCAAGCTAGGTAAACCCCATGTTAAGAGCTTACTGATGTTTGATAGGTGATTCTCTGGCCAGATACATCCAGCAGGACTCCCTTGGACTTCTGGGACTATATGCCTCTTGATTAAAGCAGCATTTGTAGATGGTGAAGAAGGCAGAGCTTGAGCAGTGGAGAAACCTTAGAACACTCGTGCAGGCAGAGGGAGGGGCGGGGCTGGAGGGGTATGGGCTAAATGTCTTGGTGCTTACTGTCTGACTTTCTGTCTCTTGCAGTAGTATTTTGCCTTTGAGTAACTGTCCCCAGCTCCAGTGCTGCAGGCACATTGTTCCAGGGCCTCTGTGGTGCTCCTGATGCCCCTCACCCACTGTCGAAGATCCCCGGTGGGCGAGGGGGCGGCAGGGATCCTTCTCTCTCAGCTCTAATATATAAGGTAAGGAGGACGTTGGTACAGAAGCTTGGGTGGAGTCTCCTGGATCCCACTGAGCAGCTGCTCAAATGCTTAATCCTTTCCTGGTCTTTTAGGCAGAAGTAGCAGGGTGGCTGAGGGAGAACGGGAATTGATAACTTTTTTATTGGAATCCTAGAGGGAGAATTATTAGTACTGTTTGCTGCCTTTTAATCTTCTGGAGACTGAGGCCCAGGACTCAGCTCAGCTTCTTTCCTAGGTTGGGAATGGAAAGTTAGCAGGGCCTCAGAGTTGTGTGTATAAGGACTTGCATGCTGGGATCACGTGTACACTCCATGCCTAGCTGTCTTTTACTGAAAGGCAAGGCCTTCGGCCACACACAGTAGCTTATGCCTTTAATTACAAGGCTTTGGAGCAAAGGCAGGTGGATCTCTAGGAGTTCCAGGCCAGCCAGGGCTATATAGTGAGATACTGTCTCAAAAACAAAATAACAAAAGGTCTTATGTAGTCCAGGTTGGCCTTTAACTCATAATCCTCCTGCTCCAGTCTCCGACGAAACAACGCTAGAATTTCGTGTTTTTATTATTTTTCTCTTAGAGAAGGTACAGCCCCGACAAACTGTCAGGTTAGGAATACCTAGGTTTTAATTTTAACTTTGCATTTGTTACTTTAGGAACCTTGGGCCAGTTGCTAAATTGCTCTTACCTTGTGAGCTCATATTTAGGGTGGTGACATTAGTCACCGGTTGATTTCCTTTCCCATCTCATTCTGGCTTTTATCGACAGCAGCTGTTCTTAGAAACGGCTGTCGTTAGCTGACCTATGCTGTAGGTCTGTATTTCTGAAATGACCCTGATCCAGGCTACCCTGAGAATGGCCCAAGGGACGCAGCAGCCTTGGTCTAGGGCACATAGGACGTGGTTAGTGGTAGACAGTGTCCTCTGCCCTAACTTTCCCTCCTAGGACGAGAAGCTCACTGTGACCCAGGACCTCCCTGTGAACGATGGAAAGCCTCACATTGTCCACTTCCAGTATGAGGTCAGCGAGGTGAAGGCCTCTTCCTGGGATGCAGTCCTGTCCAGCCAGAGCCTGTTTGTAGAGATCCCAGATGGATTATTAGCTGATGGGAGCAAAGAAGGGTAAGGAACCAGTGAAGTACGTGCATGTCTGTCTGTCTGTCTGTCTGTCTGTCTGTCTGTCTGTGTAGCTGCTCACAGGGGAGTCTGTGCCTTCTCCCTTCGATCTAGTAGGTGATGTTTTGTTAAAAGTTGTATCCAGTAAATGAATCAGGCCTCCTCTGGGTTATAATCAAAGCAAATTGTTAGCATATTAACCAGCCCCCAGCTCATCCAATTCCCAGAAGATGTCAAGTTCCTCTTGAGCCTCCAGCAAAGGTCCAATTCCAAAGACCAGGGGATGCAGGTAGAATGGTGGGATTTTATTGGATTGGGCACCGTTCATGAAGTAGCCTGTGTGTAAAAAGCAGTCCCAGGACCTTCGCTTGACTGACCCCAGTTTCTGTTTCTCTTTTGAGACGGGCTCTCAGTGTATCACTCTGATTGTTTTGGAACGGTGTACACCAGAAGACTAGCTTTGAACTCACAGAGATCTCAGCCTCTGTCTCCAGAGTGCTGAGATGAAAGGTGTGAGCCACCAAACCTGGCCTTAGCTTACTGAGGAAACTGGGCTCAGAGTATTCCTGTCCGTGTAACGACAGTAATAAACTGGGCTCTGTTGAAGGCCCCACAGTGTTTTGTGATTTGCATTACTTTTAAGACAGTATTACTATCAGATGAGGAACTCAAGTTATAGGAAAAGAGAACCCTCCCCTCCTTCCAGGGTCTGTGACTTTAGTTTTCTCTTCATGTAGGGCTCTAGGCTAGGGTCTTCTAATGGAAAACCTTGTTTGGAGATTCTATATTAATTTTGCTGGCTTTAGGCTCAGAAGGTCCTTTTAAGGGTGCGGTGGGGAGGAGGTCTGAGGAGACGGGGTGGACCTGAGCAGTCTGTTTCTGCAGATTGTTAGCACTGCTAGAGTTTGCTGAGGAGAAGATGAAAGTGAACTACGTCTTCGTCTGCTTCAGGAAGGGCCGGGAAGACAGAGGTGAGCAGTCTGACACCTGTGCAGGGGCTGTACACTGGCCTACGAAGCCGGAGAGCTGTGGCTAAGGGGAGATGCCTGAGGACCTAGTATTTGATTGATCTTTGGAGTTTCCCCCGGATTTGAGCCTCATCAGAGTCCCTTCTATGCTTCATTTTCTGCAGCTCCACTCCTGAAGACGTTCAGCTTCTTGGGCTTTGAGATTGTGCGTCCAGGTCATCCCTGTGTCCCCTCTCGGCCAGATGTGATGTTTATGGTTTACCCTCTGGACCAGAACTTGTCTGATGAGGACTAATGGTCACAGAGGATGCTTTGCCCAAGAGCCACAGTGGGGGAAGAGGGGAAGTTAGGCAGCCTTGGGACAGAGGAGAGGGTTTCTGGCTGTCTAGGGAAGGACATTGAGGGGCTCAGGTTGAGGGTTGCCCATTGTGTTCTCGGAGTTGACTCGTTGAAATGGTTTTCCATAAAGAACAGTATACGCATATTATTCACATGTAATCACCAATAGTAAATGAAGATGTTTATGAACTGGCATTAGAAGCTTTTTAAACTGCGCTGTGATGTGCTCCATCTGCCCTAGGGGAGGGCACTGCCTGGAGGGGGAGGGGCTGCCCGGTCCAGGACGAGGCTGGAGGGCAGGGCTGTCAGGCTCAGGTCTCCTTGGAGTTGGGCTTTCTTCTTTGGGTTTTTAAGACTTAGGTATTTTCTTTCTTTGCTTCTTGTCATCCAGGGGCTCCTGAGTACCGGCTTTAGCTCCTGGGTGGTGTCCTTGGGTTGTTTTGACACTCTACCTTGAGCTTCCAGGCATTTTGTGTCTGGCCTGGTGTAAGCAGGTCGGACCTCGCTTTCTTTACAGTTTAGTGTTATTCTGGCATTTGGTTAAGCTGGCTTAATCTGTTTAATGTCACCAGTACATTTTAAATAGGGGCATTGAAACTTACTCCCCCACACCAGGGCTTTTTTGGGGGGTGTCTGGGCCTTAAGAAACTAGCCAAACTACATCTCAAGTTACCACTAGAGTTCTTGCCTCTGTGGCCCAGGCCCCAAGATCTCTTTCCTACCAAGAGCAGAGAGGAGAGGAGAATACCCAACTCAGGGCCTGGGGCTTGTGGGGGAACCTGTTGTTAGCGACTGGATGCCTCTGGCTGGCCACGCTCAGCACTGCCTGCCTCCTCGTAACAGGTTCAGAACAGTGCCTACGCTGCAGGGCCAAGCGGCGGGTAGGGCTGGGCTGCAGAAATGGCCTGCCCTTTCCTGCTTTCACCAAACAGCTTGTTCTAAAGAGAAAAGGGAGAGAGATCTACATTGGGTGTGGGGGTGTCAGGGAGGCAAGTGTGTTGTGTTACTGTGTCAATAATAAACTGATTTAAAGTTGT
Organism: Rhabdomys pumilio; assembly: GCA_030674055.1. Lineage (NCBI taxonomy): Eukaryota > Metazoa > Chordata > Mammalia > Rodentia > Muridae > Rhabdomys > Rhabdomys pumilio. The sequence goes on from JANHMN010000024.1 coordinate 35,044,988, forward strand.
AGTCGGCCTGTTCTTTATCCCTGTACCACATCCAGAGGTGAACATAATACAAGTGGGATACACACTACCCAGGGACAAGGCTGCTTGGTCTCTGGAGCCGTGTTACTATACTGTGAAATTCAGGGCTGCTAGGAGTGGGACACACTAAGTGCCCACGGAGAGAGAGGCACATGTGGAACACTTTCCTGTGTGCTGTCGACCAACTCACAATTCCAGTTGTTACACTGTACAGGGCTGGGGCTTAAAATTTACTTTTTATGGTACAGTTTATGCCTAACTGTATCCCTAAAGTCTTTTTTCCTTTTTGACACAGTTGCTATCGCCCTGACCTAAACTTGTGGCAGTCTTCCTGCCTTAGCCTCTGCAGTGCCATCATGCCTGGCTCTAAGGCTCTAAGCAGCACATTCTGTTCCGTTTAGTTCTGTCTTCCTGGAGCCCAGCGTTCTACTGTGTGTCTTCTGGTTGCTTTGTGCCATCAGCACGAAGAATCACCTGTGGTCCCACTGCCTCACGTCTCAGATTCCTCACAGACATCCCTTCCCCTCAAGGCAGTGTTGCTTTACCTATGGCTTTACGACTGCCTTATAGTCAGCCCAGAGTTCCCTTACAGGTTTTGCCCAATTTTCAGCTTGTTTTTCATGAAGCTTACCTGTATTATATTTAGCCAAGTCACTAAACTTAGGTTCTACCTGCACATAGTATTTCTTCAAAGTGATTCACTTGAAAATACCTTCTATCAAACAGATGACTCCTAGAGGCAGCCTAAAGGTCAAGAGTCTAATGTAAAACCTGAGATACCCATTCACAAATATACAGCTTTACTTTCAGCTCACAAAGCAGAGGGAAGCACACAGTGTTTCTTCTCCTGCTGTATGCTAACACTTCCTACGTACAGCCAGTGAAAAGACTTGGAAACCATATACCTACCCAAAGAGTTCCCTGTCAGAGAGAGAAAGAGGGAGAGTGGGAGGGAGGGAGAGGGGCTACTGAAGACTACCACTGACATAATCATGGTGAGCAGGCAGCAGCGGTTAATTTAAAAAAAAAAAAAAAACAACTTACAAAGTAGAAATTTTGGGGGTGGTAAGAGGGATAGGAGAGATACGTGAAAGGCAAACTTTAGTCTAAATGTAAGAACAGGGACATTAAAAACTTTATTCAATAAATACAACAAATAATTTAAAAATATACTTCAATTCCAAAGCCAATTAAGAAAAGGAAGTAGAAACAAAGGGTGAGGGGGAAGAGACGGTAAGGAAAGAAGAAAAGGATGAACATGGTTTGGCTGGGTTGTTTCAGACAGTATCACTATTTGAGTCTCAAAAGCTCTTACCAATAGATCCTTAGCCCTTGATATCATAGGGTAACCATGGGAGTCCAGGAATAATCCTGGGACCCTCAGACTTCTGAGGCTAGGATGGGTAGGGGTAGTGTAGGGTGGAGTGCTGGGTGGGTGGGTGGTGGGTAATTTCCCACTTGTTCCTAAAAACCTTTCATTCTAACACCCAGGCAGGTTTAAGTAGTGCAAAATCTCAGGCAGAGAGCTCCCAGGTGCATAGTTTCATAGATGAATGAATGTCCAAAGCCAAGGGCCTCTGGGAGGCAGGTCCCAGAGCACCCAGGGGTCCAAAGCCACTTTGGTGAATGAGATCTAAGGGTTAAAAAAAGAGGCCAGGAAGGATACAGGATCAGCCAGTGGCCAAGCTGGAAAACAATGCTGGGCAGGAAGATGCTACAGGGCAGGCAGTTGGCACACTGGGTTCAGCAGCTTGCTGTCAGCCAGGAAAGGTGAAGCTGAGGATGCGTACGGAGCCGGGCTAGAGAAAAGACAGGGAAGCTGAGGGGAGGAGGCAGCAGCTCAGCAGCAAACTCCAGGAGAAATAACCAGCAGCCCTCACAGATTTGTGATTGTCTCTTAAAAAGATTTATTTTCTCTTCTTGCCTGAATGTACAAAGGCAAAAAGAGTACAGTTTGTATATATATATATATACTTTTATATATATATATGTATATAAAAAACAAGGAACTTGGTAATGTACACTTTACAGAAGGGAAGAATCAGGAAGACTGAAATTAAATTCAACAGAGCAACGTCAATGGAACAAAAGCTATGAACAGCAACACGGTCCCTCCAGCCCGGGCCTCCAGCTTGCCCCAACCTGCTCCCAGTGGGAGGGCTGAGCACCAAGGCAAGCGGGTGGGCTGGGGCAGGAGGGGCTGGGGACGAGGCCTGGGAGGGGCCCATGGCAGGGAATCACTGGAAAGTTTCCTGGGATGTCCTAGTAATAAATGACAAAGGCCCAGAGTTCTGGGCCAGCTAGCTGCCCAGCTGAATCTTGGGGGGCATCAGAGTACAGATAGGGTAAGTGATGAGGCCTCAAACCTATGCCTAATTCTCTAGCCCTTCTGCAGTCTTAACTCCCTTAAACTGTAAGTCCCCCCAGCCCCGCCCTGGAGCTTGGAGAGGAGGTCCATGAAACAGTCATTTCAGAGGGTACCCTCTTACCCTTCTGTGTGTGTCTTTAACCGTGAGATGTGTGGAGAGTGTAGGCTAAGTGGAGACTGCACGTACAAGACAGAGAAGAGCCGAAGGGAGCTGGCACACCATAAATGAGGAAGCAGGTGCGAGTCCTAAGCGGCAGCTGTGAACCGGTAGCTGCCCTTCCTCAGGGTGAGGCCCCTACTTCCTATAGCTTCTCTTCCACATGGGTCTCGAGATCATTGACACCCAGAGCATGGGGCAGGGTGGTTGAGTGAAAGGCTCGGTTTGGTGGTCTGCACCACATCTTGTCTTCCTGACTAGGTGCCACAGGTAGTTCCCACTGTGGAGTGTGGAGGTGGACGGCTGCAGCTGTGCGATAGTATTTCAGAGAGGGAAGACTGGACTCAGACTAGGGACCAGGAGGATCAAGCTGAGAACATAGTGTCATTTTTCTACTGCTAAGCTCATTTCAGAGCAGCGCCTGTTCTTCAAGGGGCACTTGAGTAGAGGGAACAGAGATGACTTTTTCTCAGGGGAAGAGGGGAGAGAGACAGACGGAGGGAGGGAGGGGAAGGGGAGAGGTGAGAGAGAGAAAGCTGTTCCTTCTGCAGAATCTTAAGGCTGTCTTGCAAATACGGACACACCTCTGTTATAAAATGAAGTGGAAAGGGCAGGAACGTGGGCCATGCCTACCCAATGAAAAACAAAATTGCTCCAATGGTTTTTTTTTTTTTTTCTTTTTTTTACAATATGTACAAAGCACACTGTAAGCCAGTGCCACAGCTACATACAAAACCAGGAACAGATGGGAGCATGGCTCACTGGAGTCTGGGAAGGAGGTGGGGGAGCGTGATTAGGCTGACAGTCACTGTCTTAGTAAGGGTAATGTATTAGGTGAGATGGTGTCCTCAACATCTACCTTTGTGAATAAAAGGGGGGTCACTGCCCAGACTACTGCTTAGTGGGGCAGCATGTGGCAGGGGACGATGATGGTGAGGAGGCTGTTTGGAGTCCTGCAAACAGGAAAGGTTTGGAGGTCGGAGGTGCTAAGCCTGATTATATACAGGGATAGCTCACTGGTTCTTGAGAGCTAGCTTCCCTTGGGTTTGTGCTTACTGAGTCCCATCACCCCACTTTCCCAAAGAAGTTAGAGCTACCTGCCTTCCTGCTCTCACACCATCAGTTTTGACGTGCTTTTTACCAGCTCCCCATCAGCCGAGGCTGGTCTCTGTGCATCTTTCTCTCTCTCTTGCAGTCCAAAGAGCAAAGACAGGAGTAGAGGGTTACAAAGGGAAGGTGCCCTGCAATGGCGGAGAACTGAAAACATTCCACATGCTGGGGAGAAGTGACTCCATCACTTTCCGCTAACAGGACTTTGCAGCTCAGGAGAACAGAGAAATGCCTGACACCTCAAAGCCTTATCCAGAGTCCACTCTGACTTGGGCATGCAATGCTTGGATATGCTGTTTTAGGGTCTAAGGAGCAAATCACCTCCTTGGCCCGTGGCCCCTAAAACAAAAACGTGTGTTACAAAGACACTCTTCAAATTGGCACATATGGAGGTACAGAGTGAGCTGTAAAGTCATGTACCTGTAGACAGAGGAGCGGGATGTATGGATTTGTGAGGATGTATGGATCTGTGACCCTAAATGAGAAGGGTGCTCGGGTAACTGAATGTCTCCAAGAACAGCCTGCCTTCTGGTTGCTGCTCTAAATTGATGTTGCAGACTCCAGAGTAGGAGCCAAGCGGCAGAAGAGGTGAGGTCAGTAGGGGACTCCCCCTGGGAAAGGCACCAAGGGGTTAAACAAGAAAGAGAAAGGGCAAGGAGGTGGGAGATGAAAAGCAGCAGAAATTTTGGTGAGGAAGCAGATTCAATTTCACAGACTCCATTTATGCCCCAGTTCCTCCCAGCATCCCCCGGGAGCCCTGTGCTGGTGCTAGAACCCCTGTCTTCCGTCTAACCGGAGCACAAGGCTCTGGTGGGGTAAGCGCCTTACTCTCCCCTTTACAGGTTAGGCTCTGAGCATTTATCTGTGCTCATATCAGAGGGGGATGTCTCCACACTTGAAGGCCTTGTCTTTGCAATTACAGAGAAAACAGCTCCCTACTTCTTTCCTGAGATTCTAATTTCTCCACGTGCTGCCAGTTCCCAGGGCCCAAACCACTGAGATGTGGAATCTGGTTTATGGTGGTGATGACAGTGAGGGTATGGCTGCTGTGCTGTCCTCGGGCCTTACCCCACGCTCGGGGTCCCTCCCAGTGTGTGTGGTGCTGCTCTGGCAGTAGACCAGGGGCTAAGGTAGCAAACAGAGCAGTGATTTCTCTGGGATGAGGCTGTGCTGTCAGCTCCTATGCCTTCATCTCCTTAGATGCCACAACAGAACTGTGGCTGAGAGAATAAATATTTTTGCAAAGTACCAGTTTTCCAGCTCCTGAGGAAGGGGGAGGGTCAGGGGGCCGGAGGGTCTAGTGGAGGTGAGACAGCCAAGGGTCTGCCTTCAGTCACGGTACGAATGGCAAACAGATGATCAACACCGTAACTGATGGTGAAATGGCACCTCCAGCATCACCTCGAATGAGCCAGACTGGCCCATGAAGCTGGCTTCGTCTGGGCACTTGGTGTTCTGCGAAGGAAACACACAGGTAAACGGCTAATCGTGGGCTGCTGGTATCACAGCCACAAGATGGTGCTCTAGGAAAATGAACTGGGGCTAGCAAGATGGTTTGGTGAGTAAGGCTGCTTGCTGCCAAGCATGAGATCAATTCCATCATCCACAATTCGAAGAGGGAACTCCCTGTAAATTGTTCTTTAAGCTCCGTTCACAAGCACTACCCTTCAGAACAAACTTAAAAACAAAACACAAAAAAGAACTGCAGCACCGTCTGGTGCTGGCCCTCCACAGGCCTTCAGATGCACACAGCTTCACAAGAGGCTGTTGTCACAGGCCTGGCCAATTGTCTCCCTTTTCCAGATCAGTGACATCACATAGTCAACCCTCACGTGCAGGGATTCTGTGAACCAAGTAGCAGCTGCCCTGTTCATTTGTTACTGCAAATTAACAAAATCTACTTACCATTCTCACCTCCGGGGGGGTGGGTAGAGCGAGGGAGTTGAGCCTTGCTGGCTGGCAACAATGGCTGTAGAAGAAAGCCCTGGGCAAGCAGAGAACGAATCACTACAGCACTCAGGGAATCACCCTTCCTTCACAAGAGGAGCCTCCCCTTAAGTTTCCCTACCTCGTGCCGTTGGATTTTTAGGGGGCTGACAGAAAAACAACCCTGATACTTGGCCAGACCCATGTTCAGCTGCTTCTTTCTCTCTAGTGGTCTCTTATTCTGCTGAATAATGAGAGCTCCCAAGCTCCAGGGAGGAAGTAAGTCCCAGCCTAAAGCAAGGCACTTTAGGACTCAGGAGAGTGTTTAAGACAGGGTCTCTGTGTGTGTGCGTTGTACATATGTGTAGAGGTCACGGGACAACTATCATTCTTAAAGTGCCTTCTTCTGTCTTTTGTTTGAGACAAGGCCTTTCACTGGCTTGGAACTTGGCCAAGTAGGCCAGGCCAGCTGGCCAGCGAGCTCCAGGGATCTGCCTGTCCTCCCACCCGACCACTGTAGTTACAAGCACACCACCACATCTGTGTTTTTACATGGATTTTGAGGACTAAATTCAGGTCTGCTTGTAAGGCAAGTGCTTTACTAAGTCCTCTTTCCACCCTGCCTTGTATTTATTTTTATGCCCCTGCTTCAACCCTGAGTGGTGGGAATCATCTCAAACTAGAAGTCTGGGGGTTGGGGGGAGGGCCCTTGCTACCGGTACACTGCTGAAACCGAGACAAAGCTGGAGGACGCCTTACCTGCAGCGTAGGGTAGGCTGTACTGTGCTGGGAGCAAGGAGTAGCCCAGGTGGTGGTGGTGGTGTGTGGACATCAGGCGCTGGGAAGGGGATGTGCGGGGCCGGTCGGCACTCCTGTCAGCACCTCCTGCTCCCCCAACACTGGCACAGCTGCCGCCACCCCCAGCCACTCCACAGCCTCCCCGATCTCTCTCCTGAGAATTTTTATCACTTATCTGGAAAGGAAAGGAGACACATCAAGGCACTATAATGAGATATATATACACACTAGTGATCTAACCAGTATCATGATTCTAAAACTGCAGGGTATCTACAAATAAAGGGGGAGCCCTTATGAAGCCAGCAGTCAGTCGGGTGGCATCTTGGTCAGGACCTCCCATGCTGTGGACAAGGACCAGGGCTGCCCTCCACCTACCGTTGGAGACTTGCTCTTGTAGTGACTGGCATGTTGCTGCAAGATGTCCAGGGCTTTGGACTCTGAGCTGGCTTTACAGCTTACACTGGGGCTGGCACGTGCCTTGTCAGCATCCTCGCCACCTGAGACCTTGCTGCCATACGGGGAGAAAGAATAGCTGGAAGGCAAATAGGAACCTAGGAAAGGAGAAATCAAGCAGTGAAAGAAATGAAGGCAGAAGAAACTGCTCTAGTGAATGCCCAGGCGGCACCCGCTCTCCGGCACAATCCGAGACACGTTCACCACAGTGCCTGGCTTCCTCCTCTTTTCACAAGCTCTACAGAAGGACAGGTGAAGGGGCAGCACACAGCACTCGGTTTCCCAAAGCTGACTACTCAGATCTGTTCTCTCAGTCATAAGATAAAGTGGAAAGATCCAAGGATTTAAAGTCAGGCAGCCTTGGGCTTCGTGACCTTGAATAAAGTGACAGCCCCTTCTGAGTTTCAGTTTGTCTTCAAAATGAAGACATCAGGCAGGGACGATGGCACACCTGTAATCCCAACACTGTGGTGGCTGGGGCAGCATTCTGAGCTTAATGTCAGCTTACACTACATTCGATCCTGTTCCTCAAAACAAAACAAGGGCTGTTGAGATGGCTCAGTGGGTAAAAGCTCTTGTTGCCAGGCTTGATGACCTAAGCTTGATTCCAGCACACAGGCCAGAAGCAGGCAGACCTATGTGACACTGAAGCCAGTCTGATCTATTCCAGGCCAGACAGGATTACATAATGAAACCTTGTTTTTATTTAAAAAAAAAAAAAAAAAAGGGGTGGGGGAGTGGTCGGCCAGATGTTTGAGTGCACACCTTTGACTCCAGTACTGGAGAGGCAGAGGCAGGCAGATTACTGAGTCCAAGACCAGCCTGGTCTACATGGTGAGTTCTAAGTCAGCCAAGGCTGTTTCAAAAAAGGGTGGTGGTCCTGGAGAGCCTCAGTATCTGTTAAGAGCACTTACTGTTCTTCCAGAGAACCTGGATTCAATTCTCAGCACCCACATCAGGTGGATGCCTGTAACTCCAGCTCCAGGGGAGCTGGTGTTCTCTGTAAACACTGTGATTACACGCATGGTCCCCATTTTTAAATAAATGTAAAAACTAAGCAAAAGAAAGACACTAATACTAACATGAGCGCATATAATGCTCCAGTCCAGAGCCCGGGAGGCAACAGTGAGAGGACCGTTCCAAGGAAGATAGCCTCAACACAGTAAATTCTAGTACAGAATTTACAGACTCTAGTTCCAGCAAAGTCCTTTCACAAACAAGCAACATGAAGCTAGCTGTAACACACCTGTAGTTTTAGCTACAGGAAGATGAGGTCAAGGCTAGCCTGGGCTAGATGGCCAGACTTTGTCTCAGACACTTAAGCTGGGCCGAGAGACAGACCAGGGGTTAAGAACACGCGCTTCCATTGCAAAGGACCCAGATTTCATTTCTGGCACCTACATAGCTCACAACTGTTCATAACCCTAGCCCCATGGTATCTAACACCTTTTCTGGCTTTCTTGGGTATCAAACACGCACATGTGCACATATGTACATCCAGGCACACACACAAAGACACCATCATGCTTGACATACAAGCATGAGGACCAGAGTTCAGATCACCAGGGCTTACGAAAAAGGCCAGGCGCAAGTACCTATAATTCTAGAACTGTGAAAGTACAGACAGGAGAACCCCTGGGTGTCACTGGCAAGTCAGTCTAAAACAATCAAGAGTTCCAGGTTCAGTGAGAGACCCTCTTTGAAAAAAAAAAAAAAAAATCAGCGAAGAAGACAAGTGACATTGACCTCTGACCTCCACGTGGACACATGCAAATACATAGAAACACAAGCTGGGTGTGGTGGCATTTAATTCCAGCACTTGGGTGCTGAGGCAAGAAAAAGGAGGAAAGCTGGTTAATTATAGGCTAACGAGGGCTGTGTAATAAGACCCTGTCTCAACAATGAAACCAGAACAACAGGAAAAATGCATAAATCATTCCAGACAGTGCAGGGACCAGAGAAAGCCTCACAGACGGAACTTCTATTTGTATAAAGACGGACCACCATGAGGATGAGGTGATCTTATCTGTTTGAAAAGCTTACTTGTATTTAGCATTTATCCCATAATAATACCAGCAGATTTCAAGACTAGCTCTAGGAGGCTGGGAAGCTGTAAGGAGTGAATGCTCAGGCTGATCTAAATGGAAAATAGGGATTACCAGAAGCTGAGAAGGGCAGGGTAGGTTAGATAACAGATGCCCAAACACAGAGGTGTCAGCTCTCGAGTACTGCGCTCAGCGGAGTGGCTACAAGTCACGAAAACCTATTACGTATTTCATCATTACCGTGATTGGATCAGCAAACACTGAGTGTGTGGTGAATGGCCATGTCGTGGCCAGGCACGGGGGTGCAAACTTTTAATCCCAGCACTCGGGAGAAGCAGGCGTCTCTCTACAAGTTAAGAGCCCAGCTTGTTCTACACAGCGAGTTCCAGGCCAGCCAGGGCTACAAAGTGAAATCCTGTCTCAGGAAAACAAAAATAACTAACTAGCCCTCAACTCTCAACCCTCAGCTCTCAACCCTCAACCCAACCAACCAACCAACCAACCAACCAACCAACCAACCAACCAACCAACCAAGCAGCCAACCAACCAAGCAGCCAAGCAACCGCGAAGTTCTGGATCCCACAAAGGTCTTCAGGCAACAGAAATTAGTGTGTAGAGTAGAATATGAACATTTTTTTTTCTAAGAAATTAAAACATTTAAACCTTGACCCACTGAGAACTCACTGTCAGCAGTTTAAGAACTAATTCTTCTCAAGCTGAACCTACTAGACACCCCCCGACTGACTTCAAAATGTTCTCTGCATCCCCGACAGCGTTCTCATCTCACAGCTGAGCACAAACTCAAAGCTGAGCCTGCGTTGCTCGGGTTGGAATCTTAGTTGCCACATGTATTGCTCCCTCCCGCTGTATTAACTGTGAAGCCCTCTACGGAGGGAACTGCTCTCCTCTCTTTCTCAGTGTTCCCCACAGTGCCTTGCATGCAGCAGAAATCAGAGTGTGTGTCTAAAGAAACCCCAGTGGAGAGAAGATTGCTGTCACGTACATAACTTTCACCACTGATCATCAAGAAAAGCTGAATGTAGAAGCAACCTTAGCTAAAGCAAGGGAGAGGTGGTTTTTCTGACTGTAATTAGGGCCATTTAAGGTTAGAGTGGCAGCTTCACATCATGGACACATTCTATGTAAAAAAGTTAGGTTCCCTGAACCTCAGAGCCAAAGCCACCAAGCACAAAGCTCTGGACTTAAACTGCCTCAGCTCCTTTCCCACGAGCAGCACGGCCCCAGCACTGTACCTGGGTAGTTCTGCATCATCACCGCAGGCATCCCCCGGTAGCTGGGGTGGCTGGGGTCATATGACTGGCTGTAAGAGTAGCCATGCATGTAGGGGATGTAGGACTGATGCTGGGTGAGCGGGGAGGACACGGGCACATGGACGCTTGGGCGCTGCTCCTTGCTCCCGAGGCGGGGTTCCTCAGATGGGGGTAGCTTGCAGTCACTGCTTGTGCTCTCCTTCCCGTCCTCCTTGGGAACAGAGTCCTTACTCCGGCCCCTGTCTTCCTTTAGTTTTCGGTCCCGTTCCTCTTTCCACCGATCATCCTCTGACTTGATGTCTGAGTATTTGGCAGGATAAACATATGTCCACATCCGGGGCTCTGTCTCCTGCAAAAACCACAGAATGAGTGCCAAGTAGTATTAGACACAAAAGACCCTTTTCAAACCCAAGGTCTGAGGAGAAGCAGCAACAGACTATTACAGCACCCAAGGCAAAGTGGGATTCTGACTTTTATAGATTTTGTTTACAAAAACACTGTTAATTTCCACACTGAGGAGGAAGATGCAAATAGAACTCTAAGTTCAAGGGCAGCCTGGTTTACAGAGTCTAAGCCAGCCAGGAATACGTAGTGAGACCCTGTCATGACAAAACAAAACACCTTCTCAAACCTAAGGAAACAAGATGCTGGGAGAAAAAAAGCACAAAACTTCCAGGGCAGCGACTCAGGAATACAAGCTGCCTCCTGCCGAGATGTCTGTGTTGCTTTGCAGTTAACACCGCCCCCCAGGAGGAAAGGGAAGACCCTGTGAATGTGTGCATCGGGTGTGGGTGTCTGCAGAGACCAGGAGAGAGAATCAGATCCCCGGAGCTGGAGTTACAGGAGGTTGTGAGCCATCTGACGTGGGTATTGGGAAATAAACTTCAGTCCTCTGGAAGAACAGAAAGTACTTTTAACCACTGAGCCATCTCTCCAGCCCCATTAGTTTTAACTTTAAATATTATTTTTTTATTATTAAGGGAACAGAGTCTTGCTAAGTATATGTAGCCCAGGCTACGTAGCTCAGTGTGGCTATGAACAAGATAATCTGCTTTTAGCTTCCCAAGTCCTAGGATTATAGGCATGTGTCATCATAGCTGACATCACAAAGTCCTGTTTAAAGAAGCCTGTTAGGTGAGTATATGCTTCCATTCCATAGAAACCACACAGCGGAACACTGGGCTAGGGGTCAAAATGTCCAGGTTCTTGTCTTGCTTTGCTAATGAAGGCTCAACTAACTGTAGACAAAATAAGTTGTCTTATTAGTCCTTCTCCATTTACGGGAAAAATTCCTTTTAAGGAGGTAAAAGTGCTTTTTAAAACATAAAATGTACAGGTCTGCTAAAATTATACAACTGCCCTGCTAATCTCAATTCTACGGAGCCCTACACAACACCGTGCCGGTCTGTGGGCAGAAAGTTTGGTAGACAGCATCTCTCCACTTCCCTACACACAACAGTTACCTGTCGGTACCAGAGTATTGGATCCACCTCTGCCTGTCGGCCACACTCAGTGCCTGTCTTAGCCTCAGACGCCTCCTTGCCTAGGTGGCTGGCCTCACCCAGCTTCCCTTTAAGGCCTTCAGGGGGCTGGCTGGGGAGTTTTGATGAGTCATCTAATTTGGGAATGATGACAGACTTGGCAGGGTCAGTCCCTGGCTCCTTGGCCTTGCCTGGTCCTGACTTCACCAGGTCTGTCAGGCTGGGAGCCTTGGTGAGAATTGGTGGAATCGACGGCTTCTGCTTCCACTCTTCCTTGAGCGATGCCTCCCGCTCTTTCAGGCCCATCTCTGTCTTCTTGTCGAGTCCCCGCTGCTGCTGCTCCAAGCTCTGCCGCTTCTGCTGTTCTTCATACTGCTGCCGATAGGCGGAATTGGTGCTCAAGAGGTGGGTGTGGTAGCTCTGGTCGCTGTAGCCGTAGGGAGGCACGTAGGCGTACTGGCTGTAGTACAGGGATTGCATGTACATGCTGGGCCGCTGCTGGATGACAGACGGCTGCTGACTGGAACTGCTCAGCTCGGGTTTCTTTTCCTCACAGACATCATTTTTTACTTTCCCTTCTATGCTCTCAGGCTCCTCATCCTTTTTTGTCTTTACAGCCTGGCCCTCCATTCCAGCCTGGCTGCTTGAGGTGAGAGCCCCTGGGCTGGACTGTGCGTAAGCTGGAGAGTAGTAACTTTCAAAGCCTTGATAATATGGTGAGTCTTTGCTCTGTGGCTGAGGGGGAAAAAGTGTTTTCTTAGCTCCTTCTTTAGCCAGCTGCTCAGGGTCCTTGGACTTGGCACTGTCCACCTTGCCCTCCCCATCCTCCCCAGCGTCAGAGATGTCAGAGTAGGCAGGGCTATTGGTTTTGACAGAGCTGGCTTCAGCTCCATTCTGGGTCACTACATGTAGGGGAGTTAGGGGCTGGGTTGGGGTAGCACTATCTAGGCGGCTGCTGCCTCCAATCGAAGGGCTGGGGGCGTTGTCAGTGAAACTGTAAACCTTATCAGCTTCAGCCTTGATACTAGCTAACCGGCTTTGATGGGACTCTGAGGAGCCATTCAGAAGGCCCTCCATTTTTATTCCATCTCCTGTTGATTCTCTGAACGGGCTCTTACCTTCTTCTGCTCGGCATACCTTCCCAGGGGTCAGAGGACTTTCAAGTTCCTTTGATGAGTCCTTCTTTTTTTTGTCTTTCTTTTTCTTGTCCTTGGCGGGGGTCAGGGCAGGGTTGACTGTGAAAGGTTCTCCCATAACAGTGGGCTTGGGCTGAATGGGCTTGAGTTGGGGGCTGTTGGGCATTGCTTGGACCACAGTGGTGGTCAAGCCTGAGGAGGACCCTGGGCTTGCTGCTGTGAAGGTGGCTGTCTGCAAAGTGTAGATCTGTTGTGGGGGGATGGCGGGGGCGATGGGGCGGGCTGATTTTAAGCTCTTGGATGGAATCTTTTCAGGTTTCAAGCTGGAGGGCTTTTTACATTTTTCTTTTTCCATACACTTCCTTTCCAAAGAGTCGAAGGCATCACTGCTTGTCTCATCCATTACCAAGGGCCCATCGTCAGAGCCATCATTGGATAAGGCTCCAGGGTCTGTGTCTCCCTCCCCACTCAATTTTTTCTTACAGAGGCCTTTTGTGCTGAATTTGCTTGAAGGGGAAGGGCTGTGAGGCTCAACAAGCCGAACTTTGGGGGTAGCTGAGCGGGCAGGGGACAAGGATCCTTTTTGTGAGACAGGCGCACCGTTGCAGCTGCTGAGGTCGGCATGGAGGGCGGGCTCTTCTCCATACTCACTGTCTCCGTCAGCTTCTGGTCTGCTGTCGTCATCTGTGTGGGCATGGGCTTGGTGGTACTTAAGTCCATTAATGTGCTTGTACTTTTTGTTGCAGTTTGGGTGGGGGCAGTCAATCAGGACTGGGGAGGGACAATTTCTGTCCACAACAGTGGGTTCTACCTTGGTCCCAAGGAGGGGCCCAGTGGCTGAGCCCATGGAATTTGTACGGACACGCTTGCTCCCTTTGGAGTCCTCTGAGCTAGAATTCAGCTCCATATCTGAAAGGGGTTTGTTTTTCCGCTTATTGGCTGAGGAAGGGCTGGCCTTGACATCCTCAGAGGTGCTGCTGGCAGGAGGGCGATGCTCTGAGGAGTTCTGGCTACCCCGACGGCCTTTGCTATTGGCTCCTGCTCGGGTCTTGCTACTGCTGCTGGTCCCTTTGCTGTCAGAGGCCGTGGCTGTTTCACTGACAGGAGTGTTACTGTTAGGACGCATGCGTTTGCCTCTTCCTCGACCGTTACGCATTTCCAAGTCACTGGTAGGAGAGTCACAGAACCTTGGAAAAGGACAAACAGGACAGGATATTATTAAAGGGAAAACACCTTTGTTTCTGTGAGGCAGGGCCTACCAGTATGAACTACACCCAGCTTTCTTTTTTTTTTGAAGCCCAGGCTGGTAAGGAGCTCATTGAGTAGCCAAGGCTAGCCTCTAACTTGGAGCAGGGCTTCTGCCCAGCTTCTGTTTTAATAACTGTGGTTTCCTAGGAACCTGCATGGGAACTGTACTGAGAGGTAGACTCCTAGGGTGTCATTTGCACACTAGCTCTGGATCACACCGCCATATTTTAGGCCTCTCAAGCCCAGCACACTGGGTACCAACGTTAGGAATAAGGTGTAAGAAGTCATTGAAATATTGGTGGTTTTTATTGTATTTTTATTTTTGTGGTGCTGTTAGACAACGAATCCATAAGCCTCATGCAATATCCCAGACTCAAAATGTTAGTGTTATCTATCACCCATCTGAGACAAGGCATGTACTCAGGGTTAGCGTCAACTCCCTATGCTGCTGAAGGTGGGTTTGAACTTCTGACCCTTCTGTATCTACCAGACCTGGGATTTCAGGTACATACAGCTGTGTCTGCTTGATATGTTAACCTAAAGATCAAACTGCAACTTGAAAGTAAGGCCAGGCCCAGTGACTCAGACAAACACCGGGAATCCCAGCACTTAGGAAGCTAAGGTAAGATGGTCACTTTGAGGCAGCCTGGGCTACGGAAGAACCCGGTCCCAAAGAAGAAGGGAGGAAGGGGTAGAGGGAGGGAGGGAAGAAGGGAAGAAGGGAGGAAAATGGATATAACCCTGGGGTGGTGGCTCAAGCTAGTGATAAAAGCACCCAGGAGGCTTCAGTCTGAGGGCAACTGCAGTAAGCTGAGGGTGTAACAGTTCACTGAGCATGTGAGGTCCAGACTGATATGAAGGTATCTGTGCGTGCTCACCTTGGTGGTGCCCAGTCATGCCGTGTGCAGTCAAGAAGTGTACCTACATACGTTTTGTTTCTCCATGTCACATTCACCACCAACATCCCTGAAAACGACAAGAAAAAAGTACTGGGTGAGACAAGTCTTCTGGCCACTGCAAAGAATATTCTTTATCTGCGAAGCACTGACTCCTCCTGTGGAGGTTTAAATGCTTTGGCACCAATGGGCGACAACAGGTCCATGGGAATTGCCTATGGTGCTCCTGGATCCCTACAGACAGCCAATAGTTCAGATAGCCCGATCAAGACATTTTTCATTTTTCTGAAACAGGGCCTCCCGGGTCCCAGGCTGTCCTTGAATTTGTTATACACCTGAGGATGAGGTTGAGCTTCTGAGCCTTATTCCACTACCGCCTGACGGGAAGGCCTGATTTTCGAGACAAAGTTTCTCTGTGTAGCCCTGGCTGTCCTAGAACTCACTCTGTAGACCAGGCTGGCCTCGAACTCAGAAATCCACCTGCCTCTGCCTCCCAAGTGCTGGGATTAAAGGTGTGCGCCACCACTGCCCGGCTTGATATATTTTTACTTTAAATCATTTTTAGTTATGTGTCTTTGAGTTGGGTATGTGTCATGTGACTGCAGATGAAGCCAGATGTGTTGGACCTCCCTAGAGCTGGCAGTGGTTGTGAGTCACCTGATGTTGGGGTTGGGAACTGAACCTGGGTCCTCTAAAAGAGCAGTACACCCCCTAATCACCACGCTTTTTCTCCGGTCTCACTCTTAAACGATGCCACGATAACTTATTAAAAGGGGGGCAGGGACTGGGGGCTGGGAATGTGGCTCATGTGGCAGAGTGCTCATCCAGGACACACAAAACCCTGGCTCTATCCCTAGATAAACTGGGTATTGTAGCAGAAACCTGTAAGCAAAACACTTGGAGGGTGGGATTAGAAGCAATGTAAGTTCATGTTATCCTCAGTTACATAGCTAGTTCAAGGCCGGCCTAGGATATGTGATACCCTGTTCCTCATTCCATCTCCCAACAGGGAAACAAGGTTTTTGAAGATGTGGTACAAGCGCTGAAATCCAGGCGTGGTAGTGGTAGGCACATCTGTAATTCTGACATTTGAGGGGTGGAGGCAGGATGATCAGGGAGTTCAAGGCCAGCTGGTCTACAAAGTGAGCTCTAGGGCTCCACAGAGAAACTATCTTGAAAAACAAAAATGGGGGGTGGGGGGGGGGCAGCGGGAAATATGAGTGCAGGGATGTCGCTGGTGGTGTAAGATACACACAATATATAAAAATATAATACAAAAAAGATCAAGGCCATTCTCCATGAGAGGAGACCATGCCTAAAACAAACAAACAAATAAAAAATAATTGAAATAAAAACTCAAGTCCAATAAGGGTAAATATTTTATTGAAAGACTAACGGAAGCCAGATCCTTCTGATTCTAGGATGAGCTGGCTATCTAGTAGATTTATTCTTTCCATACTACTTTCTTAGACTACCTGTTTACCTCTCTCTTTATCTGTGACGAATGACATATAAGTCTACAAGGGGACAGATATTCAAAGGGAAGAAAGGACGGGATTCCTATCCCTTTTCAAGACCCTGGCTTCTTAAGGGAATGGACTATCTTCTAAGAAAATAATTGAACTAAATTTTCTCTATTACCAAAGTGAATTCAAGTGATAGGCTGCTTTGCTTAGTTTAAACAAGAACAGTGCTTGGCATGGTGGCACATACCTTTAGTCCTAGCAGAGGCAGAGGAAGGCAGATCTGAGTTCCAGGACAGCCAGGGCTACGCAGGGAGACTCTGTTAAAATCAACCAACCAATCCACCCAGCCAACCAACCCACCCCAAACCCAACAGTGTCCATTTGTTTCTAGTCAAGGTAAGTCTCAGTCAGACAGGTGCCACATTCATAAGGGAGGGAAGCACAGCTTCAGAGAGAGAACAGACACTCGAGTAAATGATGCTATTTCTATTCTTGAAACAGCTGGGTGGATCACATGTTTATAAATATGGCTTCTTTCTCTGTCACACTCTGCAAACCTAACAGTACTGAATGAGTTGAAGGGTAACAGGGAGGGAAAGTGGAGCACTCCTAACACGGAAAGACAAAGTGGAGACTTGTTGAAATGTCACAGGAAACACATTTGCTGAAGTGTAGTGCTCTTCCTACGAGGTTCTGAGTTGAGACAGCTGGAGAATAAGAGAGGGAGGAAAAGAAAGAAATAACACTAGAGACTTACAAGCTTTAGGGCAATAAAAAGTAAGAAAGCAGGCCTCCGTCACGAAACAAGGAAAGCCTTGGCACAATTACAGAGCAGTTCTGTTATGAGGTGTGCTGTGCGTCTCTCTGTGCAGTCACCTCACCTTCAATGACACAGACACAAGAAAGGCGCCAAGGCACCCGTCCCCGCAGGGACACTGGAACTGGACCCATCCCTTCCCCTTTCTGATTTATTTTCAGAGATATTGTTTTGTGTGTTTTGCTTGAATCTGTGTGTATCTACACGTACATGCCTGGTACCTACACATACATGCCTGGTACCCACAGAAGCCAGAAGAGAGCACTGGATCATCTGGAAGTCGAGTGACAGTCGTGAGCCACCATGGAGATGCTGGGAACAAGAGCAGGCAGAGCTCTTAATCACTGGGCCATCTCTTCAGGCCCTGCTCATCTGTGTTTTTGAGACAGTCACTGTGTAGTCCTGACGGCATCACAAAGATCCCTGTCTCCTACGTGCTGAGATTAAAGGTGAGTGCCTCTATGCCTGGTGGTGGCTGCTGCTGATTCTTCTTCCTCCATTATTATTATTATTGTTGTTGTTATTATTATTATTATTGTTGTTATTATTTTACTGTATATAAGTGGTGAGTGTGCTTCTGTATCCACCTTCAGAAGCCCCAGAGGGTGTTAGGTGTCTTCTTCTGTGATATTACATGTTATTCCTTTGAGGGAGGGTCACTTCCTGAACTTGGAGCTGATGTTTTTTCAGAAATCTAATTGTACAGTTTTTCTATTTCAAGAATTAATTTCTTCATTCCTTTCTTCACTGTGCCCCACCACCCATCTCCCCCTCTTTTCTGAGTGGTATGCGTGCACTAGGCACCAAATTCTGATTTATCCCTGTTGGGCAAGCACTCCACCCCCCAACTCCCATGCCCCCAACAGGGTTTTTCTATATAACAGACTTGGTTATCTTGGCACGTGCTTTGTAGACAAGGTTGACCTAGAACCCAGAGATCCTCCAGCCTCTGCCTCCTGAGTGCTGGGATCAAGGCGTGCGGCACAACCGGCTCTATGCCCTTAACTGACCCTAACTCCGTAAGAGGAACGACTGAGGATTGTGTAAGCTGGAGAGCAGGAGACTTGGGGCATGGCACAGTGAAAATGTGGGCTGCAAAAATGAAATAAAACTGTATTTCTGTGGTACTTGGTTGGGTAAGAACCAGGCACCCTGGCCTGTCTTCTCTGCCTCTGAAATCTCTCAATAATTTCTTCCATTTCATCTGTACCATAACCACTGGAGGTCAAGCCCTCATTAACTCACCTAAAGACCATTTTAACATCTTTGAATTAGACTGCCTATACTAAAGCCTGCAGGCTTCAGTTCTGTCTGCCCAGTTCGTCGGCTACTGTCAGACTGATGTGCTTCAAACACTGCCTTCCAGCCGCTAACCAACATGTGATTACTCACACTCCAACATGTGCCAAGTACTACTTGGAGATTTAAAACAGAACAGATACATGGTTACTGAACTAAAAGCCTCATTCTATTTTCAGGGTACAGAATGGATAAACATAAATCATTCTTAAGACTGACCACCCAACCATAAAACCAACTGGCTAGATGTGTTAGAATAAGTTAGTCCTAGCTGCTTAGAAGGCCATGTGAACCCACTGTTAGTATTCTGTCTAAACTTCACCTCCACAGTTACCGGGCAACAGCCAGGTAGGCCTGGTCCACGATAAAAGGGGCTGCTTGCCCCCTCCTCTCTCTCTTAATCTCTTACCCTCTTGCCTCTCTGTCCCTCCCCGCTTCCTCTCTCTCCACGTGGTCATGACTGGCCTCTACTTCTCGTCTTCCCCTTCTCTCTTCTTCTTCCATCTTCTTCCCCCAACCTTTGCCGTACCTTCTGAATAAACCTCCCCCTCTTGGAACTGTGTGGTCTGGAGTGGTCTGTTTGCTGCGGTCTGCCGTCTGAGCTAACAACTAACACCCAGGAGTTCAAGGAAAGCCTATAAAACATAAAAAGGCCTTTATCCTAAACCAAAGCTAAAATTTAAACAGTCTCTGAAAACAACAAGATGCCCCCCACCCCAAATATATGCAGAGGGGTTTGGTCACAGCTCACAGCACAGGCTTAGCACTGCACGCACAAGGCCCTGGGTTTTCTTCCTAATACAAAACCCCAAACCATACCCTAGGTGTTGTGGTAGCCATGGTCTGTAGCAGAGCAGAGAAGAAGGGGAGGAGGGGACAAGACATAAAGAGATCACGCTGTGCTGGGTGGGGCAGTGGCAGCACAGGGAAAAGGCTCCAGGGCTTCCTCAAGCACTCATTCTAAACAAACTCTTGTGAGCTACTGATTTGGGATTATTGCATTCAAATAAATCACAGAAAATAAGAAACTTGTTTTGTTTGAGACACTGTCCCATTACATAGTCTTGGCTGGCCTTGAACTCAGAAATTCACTGGTCTCCCAGTGCTGGAACTAAAGGCATGCATCACCACACCAGATGATTTGTTTTTAATTTACATGTTACGTGAGGACACGCACACAGTGTGTGTGTGTAAGTGGTGACTGGTGACCACGGAGGCCAGAAGATCATCCCAGATCCCTGGGATTGGAGTTGCAGACAGTTTAAGTTATCTTGTGGGTGAAGGAAATGAAACCTTGTCCTCTGCAAGAGCTCGACTTGAGATGTCCCTTCACTCATCTCTTTAGCCCCTAAGAGAAACATTCTGACTTTTGTGCTAACACACACCAACAGCTCCTGACAGGTGGTCCTCAGCTACTCACTTATTTTTATTAATGTTTAACAGATAAAGTATATATTTTCCAAATCGGGTAAGAATACAGGCAGATTTCAGCTTCCATGTTACATACTTAGCCCATGTCTACAGCCTCAGACCTTTTCATGTGTAATATATATTTTTGTTGGTATATATCCTTATAAAGTACACATTGTTTTTAGTTCACGTCTTTCGTCACTGAGCCATCCCATCAGCTCCATGATCTCATCCTCTTTTTCATCTTATTTCCATTTTTGTTTTTGAGACACAGGGGTTAGGGGAACGTCTCAAGGATAGACCAGGCTAGCCTTGAATTTGCTAGTAGCTTTGATGTTCTGATACCCTACTTTCATCTCTCAAATGCTGGGACTGTGGGTTTGCACCACCATGCCTGATTTATTTTATTTGTGTGTACATGCATGTCGTGTATGTGTGTACACCATAGCACAGATGGGGGCCAGACGTCATTTCTCGCTACCTTGTGGGTCCTGGGGACTGACCAATCTATATTGCTATAGTATATCTAGTTTGTAATATCTATACCCATCATTTAATAATTAACAATTAACGACTATTGATCATAACTATAATAAACTATCCATAGTTGGTGGCTAAGAAAAATGACATGGCTTGTGAGCTGGTTGAGTAACAGTGCTTGCTACTCCAAGCATGAAGATATGAATTTGGATTCCAACACACACACACACACACACACACACACACACACACACACACACACAAAGCCAAGCACAGGCCTGTAACTCCAGCATGATGAGGGAATGCTGAGGCTGCCAGCCTAACTCCAGGCTCAGCAAGAAGAAATTGTGGGCATTATTAAGAAGTTAAGCCGGCGGTGGTGGCACACGCCTTTAATCCCAGCACTTGGGAGGCAGAGGCAGGCGGATTTCTCAGTTCGAGGCCAGCCTGGTCTACAGAGTGAGTTCCAGGACAGCCAGGGCTACACAGAGAAACCCTGTCTCAAAAAAACAAAACAAACAAACAAACAAACAAAAGAAAACCACCCCCCCCAAAAAAAAGTTAAAATCAGAGATAATGTATACTGCAATATATTAAGTGAAGCACCATTCTACGTGTGGTGTTTAAAATTTTATCATCACCACCACCACCACGTATGTGGGCACACACATGCCATGGCATGTATGTGGAGGTCAGAAGACACCCTGTAGTCAGTTCTTTCCTTGCTCCACACGGTTCCCCAGGATCAAACAGCTCAGCAGCCATGCATGGCTGTGCTTTCCCGGATGAGCCACCTCTCAGACCATTTGTGCGGTTCTGAGGCTGTAAACCTAAGACTGAGTGATTCTGACTCTGCTTTCACAGGGTTTATAATACAGAATGAAAGAATGGAGAAAAAACAAGCAGATGACATTACCACAGGCAGTGTCTCCTGACCAGGTCAAGAGACGAAGAGGGTGCACCGGGCAGCTGATATTCTAATCTGTCCAGGTAGAGAGGCATTTTAAAGACTCGTACACGAGTTGTTTTTATTTATTTTTGAGACAGAGTCTCACTGTTTATCCCAGACAGGTCTCAAACTTACGCTTTTCTGCCTCAGACTCCCAACAGTTGGGATGATGATGGTTACTATTATTTATTATTATTATTATTACTATCATCATCATCACCATCACCATCATCATCACTACTGTTATTATTATTTGAGGCACGGTTTCTCTGTGTGGCCTGGGCTGTCCCGGAACTCACTCTGTAGACCAGGCTGGCCTCGAACTCAGAAATCCACCTGCCTCTGCCTCCCAAGTGCTGGGATTAAAGGCGTGCGCCACCACCGCCCGGCATAATCTTCATTTTCAAAAATGTGTTTGACATATTTGCTGCATGTACTTGATTGTAGCTACCCTTATCCTGATTATTTTGGAAATCTGGAGAAAGATCGACGTCCAAGTTTCCAAGTAGTGTGTGGACGGGTGCCCAGTCAAGGAGGCACTGCAGTGCACATTTGGCACTAAGTACAGGTACTGTAGGTAGTATGGACGAATGACAGGAAACCGTAAACTGATTGTGCCTTATGTTATGACAAAACAAAACAAACAAAACACCCCCCAAAAAGAAACCAAATGTGAGCAAGCATGAGTGAATGGCTATAACTCCAGTACTTAGGAAAGAGCTAAAGGTCACTGTGACTCACACAGTTCGAGGCCAGCCTGGACTACAAAGAATCCAGTGGCACACGCCTTTAATTCCAGTACTTTGAAGGTAGAGGCAGGTGGATCTTCGTGAGTTCAAGGCCAACCTGGGCTGCCTGTCTCAAAGGTTTTGAGAACCCGGTCTCAAAAACACCAAACCAACCAACCAACCAACCACAACAACCACCCCACAAATCTTAAAGGAAGCAAGACTGTTTGCTATTACTTGGTAACAATGTCACAGGGAACAATTTGTGTCATTCTGCCCATTTTATGGTAAACATGGCTGAACATGCCAGTAATCCTAGCAATCAGGAGGCAGATGAAAAAGTTCTAGGCCAGGCTGTGCTATATAGTGAGACTGTCTCAGAATACCACCACCACTGCCACCATCACCAAAACCAAAACTGGTCAGCAGGATGGCTCAGCAAGAAGAGGCAAGCATGATGGTGTGAGTTTGGAAGTGAGACCCACATGGTGGGAGAGAATTAACTAAGGAAAGTTGTCCTCTGACTGCTGAGTGTGTGTACACGAGTGTGTGCACGCCTATGAACTTCCCGTCTCCGCTCCAGTGTGCTTGGTTGACAGTAACTGTGCCACAACACCTGATTTAAATATTAAAAAAAAAAGTGTTGCACACCTTTAACCCCAGCACTCAGGAGGCAGAGGCAGGTAGATCTGAGAGTTCGAGGCCAGCCTGGTCTACAAAAGAAATTTCAGGAGAGCCAGGGTTGTGACATAGAGAAACTTGGTCAAAAAACAAAACAAAACAAAACAAAACAAAACAAAACAAAACAAAACAAAACCCAACCAAACAAAAACTTTACTTCTATCATTTACCTTTGTGGACGTTGGTGCCGGCGCCCAAGGAGTTCAGGGCATCAGATGCCCTGAGCTGTAGTTTTAGGATGTTGTGAGATGCTTGACACGGGCGCTGTGGACCCAGATCAGGTCTTGTGCAACTGTAGTATGCACTTTTAACTGCTGACCCATCTCCAGCCTCACTGGCTTCAAGTTCTTGATTTTTATTTTGTCTGCTGCCAGACAAGATTTGTCACATGTTCTGTGATAATTCTTTACCGTGCTGTTCCCTCACAACAGCAGTTGTCAGCCTGCGGTCATGGCTCCTGGGGTAGTGGTCAAGTGACTCTTTCATCTCACACATCAGATATTTATATTACAGTCCATAACAGTAGCAAAATCATAGTTACGAAGTAACAATGAAAATAATTTTTCCACTGGGAGCCACCACAACGTGAGGAACTGTATTAAAGGGTCACAGTATCAGGAAGGCCAAGAACCACCGCACTATGAAATGATGCATTAGAAGATTTTAGAACTTAACTGTTCTCACACGCAGAGTGCGTCTATTCAGGATTCAGATCCCAGTATAACAACTCAAGTTATGAGAGGGGCTCCACAAGCCCAGTGATCACAAAGGACACATGTGCAGTTCCAGACAGGACCCTATAAATTATACCCAAGCGTCTTCTCTTACTTCACACGTAATCTTAATGACCCAACAGCACTGTTATTCCCACACTGCAGCTCAGAGCAACCTACATACAAGTCACGGAGGCCATGCTGCTCTGTATAAGACCCAATTTGAATGTAGCCTAACCAGTCAGATCAACCCAAATCAGTACGGCTCCGACTACCGCAGCTGTTTTACCTGTGCTGCTCACGGGGTAGAAACGCTCAGCTCTCAGGTGCTCATCACTTCCTGCTGTAAAACACGACACATTCTATGGACTACGGCTGAGAATACAGTTGTGGACTAGTGTGAAAGACATCAATACCCATAGGTTTATTTTTGGCTGAGAAGCAGCTATTGATTTTATGTTTGACTGCTCTCTACCAGAAAAGAAAACAGCAGGAACAAGGCTGCACCAGGTGGCAAAGGCACAGGAGGACATAGGAACAAAGAAGAAATAGCCACCTCAGCGAAAAGCAATACAGGACAGAAAGAGGAAAAGGAAAGTAGGGAACAGAACCCTGCCGGTCAGAGCTGCGGTCAACCCTGTGCCGCCTCTGTCTGTGTGGTGCCTGTTGATGGTGCCTGTTGATGACGTAAGAACAAAGCAGGGAAAGGATGGAGCTCCGTGGGGAAGACACTGCCTTAGCAGGCATGCAGTCTCGGGTTTGACACTCAACATCAGGTCATCTTTATCCCAGTGCGGGAGGTTCAAGGTCAGCCTCTGTTACAGGAGTTCAAGGCCAACCTGGGATACGTGAGAGCCTATCTTTAAGGAGAGGGAAAATAAAAAGGAAATAAAGTTCAAAATATGAAGTGCTAGAAAATCGTAAAGGTTATCTTAAAAAAATATATATAGAGAGAGAAAGTAATGTAATAACTAAGCTAACCCTGATAAATCCTTAACATGGAATGTTATGCACTTACTGAAAATGTCACCAGAAGCTACTTAGCCTTGAGAGAATGTTCACGGTGTATTCCTCTAAGTAAACAACGACTCAGAACATAGCGGAAAGGCTCTTTAATCTGTTAAAGAGAAAACATGTGTATGGAATCTCTGGGTGACTTTCTTTATTTAGTTTTTGTAGACAGGTCTCACTTGGTAGCATGGGATGGTTTTGAACTCATGGCAGTCTTCCTGCCTCAGGCTTATGAAGGAAGGATAGGAGAACAGGTGAGAGACACCACATCTGACATACATTTATTTATTTATTTATTTATTTATTTATTTATTTATTTATTTATTTGGTTTTTCGAGACAGGGTTTCTCTGTGTAGCCCTGGCTGTCCTGGAACTCACTCTGTAGATCAGGCTGTCCTCGAACTCAGAAATCCACCTGCCTCTGCCTCCCAAGTGCTGGGATTAAAGGCGTGCGCCACCACCACCTGGCTATTTATTTATTTTTAAATACCACTACTCTTCACAAAGCAAAACAAAATAGTCAAAACTTTTCATTTAAAGATCAGTAATACATGTATTCAATAGACAATCAACGACTGGTAATAGAAAAATAAAAAAAAATAAAAAAGGTTCCCTAGAACACTCTACTTGCTTAGCTGGCCAGAGAAACAGAAAACACTGAGCCGAGCTAGCACCAGTGATGGAAAGGCTGGAGAGACGGCAGCGCTAATGCCTGCTGCTGACATACATACACAAGTGTCAACTGTCATGTAGTGCACTCTTGTCTCTTGAGGTTAAAAATGCTGTCAGCTTTGATTTCCTAATAAAACACACTCTCCTCGCCCGCCTTTGTGTCTTATAATAGAGATCCCTCTAGTCACAACACAATCACCAAAATCCCATTTACGATGTCTGTGTTGTCCCAATTCTTAATTTCTTTTTACTTTTTCATGTGTATGGATGTTTTGCTTATGAGTATGTCTGTTGTACCACACGTGCGCACGTGTGCCTGGTACCCTTGACAGCCAGAAGAGTCAGGTTATGTAACGTGGTTGCTGGAAGTGAACCCAGGTCAACCGGAAGAGCTGCCATCTCTCCAGCCTCTCCAGTTTCTTTCTAAAGAAGAATGGCAGCATATCTGTTTGCCAGTGTCAAGAGGAAGAGATGAAGAAAAGGAGAAGACAGCCTAAAAAACCTCTCTTTCCAATCAATACCAGTGACAAGTTTTCTGGTTCTCTTGAGACACAACACAGGAAGAAGAGGAGGAGCTAACCCACAGTTTCTGGAACCCAGAGCCATAGGCTAGCCTTGGCTTGGAGCCAGGAATGCTGTGTGTTAGGGGCTGGATACGAGACTCCAGGTACCACTACTGCAGAAGCCCCAACAGGGAAGCCGAAGGATGCTTCATGCTCCATGGCTCTCTCTGGTACGTTTTAATCTAACATTCAACTGTGATATGCCAGAGAATGTACAAATTTCTCATCTCATTCCTTCCCTGTTGTGATAGGGTCTCACTCTGTACAGGCTGTAGCTTGAACTCACTTTGTCTGGCTTAGAGCTTTCTGACAACCTTCTCACCTCAACATCTTCAACGCTGGCTGACACTAGAGGGGGGGCCACTATGCCTGGCTAATACTGTATAGACTTCTGAGCATCGTTTCCTAGAACAAAAAGTTCAAAGAAAAGATGTAAAGAAAATACAGCCTTAAAGTCACAAGAGTGAGTAGCCTTCAGAAATGAAGAGTTTTGCACAAAAGTAACCAACACACATCATTTTGAAACCACTGGCACACTTATCTGAAACTATACTTTTTTTTTTTTAAACAGGTACTACCAGGGTTATAATACGGCAACCACCGGGACTGCCATGATTCAGGGCAAACTCTAGTTTCAAATTTGTCTACTGCAATTAAATTATTAGAGATAATGTTTTTATCATGCTGTAAATTCTTTCTGTGTAAATACAGCAAGGTTTATTAATTTTTCCTTGCAGGTATGTTCATGTGTGTGTGTGTGTGCACATGTGGTATGTTCATGTGTGTGCACATGTGTTATGTTCATGTGTGTGTGTGTGCACATGTGTTATGTTCCTGTGTGTGCGTGCACACGTGGTATGTTCATGTGTGTGTGTGTGTGCACACGTGGTATGTTCATGTGTATGTGTGTGCACACGTGGTATGTTCATGTGTGTGTGCACATGTGGTATGTTCATGTGTGTGTGCACACGTGGTATGTTCATGTGTGTGCACATGTGGTATGTTCATGTGTGTGTGCACACATGGGTGGGAGCCAGAGGACAATCCTGGGCGTCGTTCCTCTTTTTTTATTTTTATTTTTCAACACAGGGTTTCTTTGTGTATAGCCTTGGCTGTCCTTAAAGTCACAGAGATCCTTCTGCCTCTGCCTCACAGTGCTGAGATCAAAGGCATGTGCTACTACTACCCTGCCTCACCAACCTTACTTTACATGAATTCATGGGATAGGACTTGGGTTCTCATGCTTGCACGATGGTCACTTTAACGATGGGGACATCTTCCTCAGGCCACTATGCAGCCACAAACTCAAATTAGCAACATCTCTAGGTTTTTACCTCATTTATTCTGGCAATTTATCCATTTCAAGTCATAAGTCTGTCAGGATGGGTCTCCCAAACTTAGAAATCTAAAGGTGTGGCCCCTGTCCCTTCAGAGAAGATGACTTTCCCGGAGAACCCGCACTGTCCAGGAGCCCTTTACTAACGTCCTTAAAGAAGTCTCTGAGGAGACCCAGAAAGGAGTTTGGGACAGTCTTCTACAGAAAGTTTTTCACCCTATGAAGAGGGTGAATAACAAAGGTTTTCTGCACAGTGGAAGCATGTGAAGACCTTTTTTTTTTTTATTGGATATTATATTTACATTTTAGATTTTATCCCCTTACCCCCCCCCCAACATGTGAAGATCTTAAACCACAGTGACAACACCTGGTCATGCCCTAAACATTTGACTGAGCTAACTGGGTAAAACTTACATTAGTATTTATAATTCCTGCCCCTGTGTAATACACACGGAACCTGGAACACTGCTGTAGAAAATGGTGTATTTAATATAGCTTACCTTCAGATCTAGAGCTGACAGAAAACAAGACCCCTTAGCCTCTTATTTCTGGAATCTTCTCAAGTTGGAAAAGGTAAAGAAGGCCCTAAAATACGAAGCAGCCACTACTGTCTTCTCTTGAGCATTCTAGGCCAAAGACCGTTTGGAAGCAGGGGAGGTCAGAGCATAACACACTAAACGTAACCTCTCCCTGCTGTGGGACGGGCAGGCAGCCTCTGGAAGAAGGCTCAAGACCCAAGGCCCTTCTTCCTTTCATCTCTAAGTCTTTACACTGGGAAATTTGGCAGAAGTGCATCATGGATCAAGTCACACAACCGTCTTCACACTGCATGCCCTCCCTCCTCTCTTGCTGAGGCATAAATACACTGTAGCCACGCTGGAGGCCGTCCTATCAGCTGGAATCTTTCTCTGAAAATCCCTAGAGTAAGAAGGGTCAGAGCTGAGTACAACTGCTTTGAAGCAATAGCTGTCTGGGATTGAGATGGACTCACACTGTCCACAGCTTTACTGCTTTATGACCTAGCAGGAAGGCTCAAGGTGACAGCACGGTTGGGGCTGGCTTCCACAGGCACCTTTTTCTTTTTTCAGCCAAAGCCTAAGAGGAATAGCAAACTTCAGAGACCAATTTCTCTTTCTGTAACCTCTGCGCGGCAGTTTCAGAGTTTGTTAAGAGAGCAGCATTTAGTAGAAGCAGCAATTCAGGGGCACAGCAATGTGCGGTCAACTGGCTGGGGTCTGTCCCTAGGGCCTTGGGAAGCCATGGCTCTCCATATCACACACAGAAGGACCATGCCAAGTTTCCGTGGTAGGAAGAGGAACCGTTTCTAGACATCCTTTCTCCAAACTATGACAACACTTACAGCTCCTGTTATGGACTAAATTCTGCTTCTCCCCAAATATATATTCCAATCCAAGGCACCTCAAAATAGCATCTTTGTTGTTTTGAGACCTTTCATACAGCCCATGTTGGCTCTGAATTCACTATTTAGCTGAGGCTGACGTTAAACATTTACCCATCCTGCTTCCATCAGACAGTGCTAGAATCCACCACTAGCTATTAGTAGCCTTATAAAAAGAGGACTCTGGACACAGACACAGAAGCGAGATGGCACATGAATGAGTGATACCTCTACAGGCCAAGGAATGTCATGGATGGCCAATAACACCAGAAACAAGGAGTGTTTCTGTGAACAACTGGGAGAGAGGAGGCCCTAAAAACATTTCCAGAGTTCTAACCCCCAGAATGGAGAGCGTAACTCGTTCTGAGCCAGCCAGTTTTTACTAGTTTGTTTCAGAAGTACTAGGAAACTTATATAGCTTCACGGTTAGATCAAGTGTCAGTGAAATCAGTCACATTTTATCTTAACTCGGCCTCATTAAATTGTGGTTTTAAACAGAAGTCTAGGTCATGGCAGGTGGAGAGTATCGGTGATGGCAGCAACCCACATGTGGAGGGCATCTGCACAGGGAACAGACCGTCATCTCACCTGCCGGTCCAGAACACTAGGGTGGTGGGAAGAGCTTGGTATCTAACACACGCTCAATTAAAGCTGCCCAAATGCTATCAGTGACTGGCTCTGATCCTCAGCCTGGCTCTCAGTAACTAACACTCGCTGAAGCAGGATAAAACTTTGAATCTTCTTCAATTGTGGACTCAATGCAACCCCAATCCTTCTACGGTAGGCTATTTTCATTAAAAAGTCACAAGCTAATCCTGACATTTGTGTGGAAACAGCAAATGAGAACAGCCAGGTGATCGCAGGCAGTAGAACGCGGCAGAGAGAGGACTTCCACTACTAGGTGTCAAGACTTATAGGAAGGAGGGCAGGTCAGCTGTGGGCGCTCATGGAAGCCCAGAAACAGCTCCACCACATCTCCCCACTAAGGCAAATGTGTCTCCTCTGTGCAGTGCGGGAAATGTGTTTTCTATGAGGTGCTGAACCACAAGATTAAAAAACAACCTTGACTCTCAATTCAAACCCTAAATAAAAAAATCAGTTAAAAAAACCAAGGTTCTCAAGTGGGAATTTGGGAGAGTATTATCTACGCTAAACTGTTAAACATGACACAGAAAACCACTAATAACAAAAGGGAAAGTAAAGACAAACTAGATTGAATAAAAATGACGCTTATATGCATGAAAAGATTAACATTACAGAAAAGGCAAGGCACAGAAGATTTCTACAACACGTCTGATGCAGACCCACGACCACTATACACAAACTACAAATCAATAAAGACATACAACCTAACTCAAAAACTGACAAAAGACTTTAAAGCAGATTGCAAGTGTTAAAGGAAAAGACAAAGGCAAGTGCTGGCCAGGGATGCAGAACACCGGCCTTCTAGCCTTCTAGCCTTCCTTCTAACATGCCTCTGCACTGGGGAGGCAGGGGCAGAGGGGCAGAGGGGCAGAGGGGCAGAGGGGCAGAGGGGCAGAGGCAGGCACAGTTTAAGGACAGCCTGCTCTACCGAGCAAGTTCCAGGAGCTACACTGAAAAACCCTGTCTAAAACCACCCCCTCATAAAATGTAAACTAAATTACTATTTTGGAAAACTGGAAATATACATTATATTTAGTTGTATGTATACCTTCTGACCCAGTATAGCTAGGAATATGTACATATATTTCCTTAAAGACATGTCCAAGAATTTTCATAGCAACTTTTTTTTTTTTTTTAAATAATAGATTCAAACTAAAAATAATTTAAAATGCTCATAAACAACAGAATGAGTTTATTCACGTAGTGGAATACTCAACTAAAGAAAAGAGTTAATTATAAGTCAGGTGTGGCAGAGAATTCCTTTAAACCCAGACCCCAATAGACAGAAGCAGGTATCTGTGAATCCCAGGCCAACCAGGGCTACAGAGTGAGACCCTGTCTTAAAATTAACTAACTACATGCAGCATGGCTGAATCTCACTGGCATAATGCTGAGAGCTCGACATCAGAAATTGCATACTACAAAGATTTATGCACACAAGCTTCAAAATGGGTAACACTGACCCGTGACATCGGCAGTCATACTGACGGGAGGGACCATGAGGTATTCTGATGACGCCGCCTTTCTTCATCGTAGGCCCAGTAACACTGCAAGTTCAATGACTGTGTGCATGCAGTTCATGACCTATTATCACTGTTCAACGAGACCGACTGATAAAACCCAAATATCCGGGTTTACGACTCCTATGTGCTAGTGAGGAGTGTGACAAAGCAGGCAGTGGCAGACCTGGTGAGACAATCGGCCCAGCCCGCAGGCCAGCAGCAAAGCAGCCCAGCATCTGAAGTGACAGCACGTGGTGGGAGAGCAAAGGCTTCATTTTTCTTTTTTTTTTTTTAAATTTTTTTTTTATTTTATGCATATGAGTACACCACCATTGCTCTCCTCAGACACACCAGAAGAGGGCACCAGACCCCATTACAGATGGTTGTGAGCCATCATGTGGTTGCTGGGAATTGAACTCAGGACCTCTGGAAGAGCAGTTGGTGTTCTTAACCGCTGAGCCATCTCTCCAGCCCCATTTTTCTTTTTTTAATCCATTCTTTACCCACGGTGATATCGATTCAAGAGATTTTAAAATGTAATTCTAAGGAGAGAGTTAACCACTGGAAAATAGAGGGAAACTTGGTAAATGATAAAATGTACTATTCCACAAAATTTAATGTTAAATCACCTGTGAATTCCTAAGAGGTAGGGGTTTCTGGGCAAGCTAGTCCCTCAGTCACTTTAGGGTTAAACATTACATTTTACATTTGACTATGAGCTCAACAGGAGTAGAAAATTATTCTAGTCGTTTAAGCTTTTTAAGGCTATCCTAAAAAAACAAAACCAAAAACCAAAAACCAAAAACCAAAAACCAACCAAACAAAAAAAAACCAAAAAAACCCAGAACTGGATGGGGACCGGGTGGGAGTCCACTCAAGCCTACCATCAGCCTTGGCCTTGTTGCTTGTTGCTATGGAGAAGCCGTGAAGGCAACAACGGGAAGGAGTAAGGGCCTGGCAGGTGCCAGCCCCAGGGCACGGGATTAAACACAAACTCCTCAAGCAATTAGCAGACCTAAAAAAAAAAAAAAGTCACACTTTCCATGTTTTCCAAATCTTGCCCCCCATGAAAGTACATGGGCCTGGTTCCTCACTATAATTTAACTCAGAAACAGAGGCCCGAATGGCCCTAACAAAGCCTAAGCCTTGGCAAACATACCGTGAGGCCATTTAGCAATGCTGTCTCATGCCAGGAGGAATAAGCTACCTACCCACTCTATCCTGGGGAAATTATCTCCAGCTGCCTAAATTATAAAGTTGATGCCCTGTGATTTCTTTGTTCTGTAAAGCCTAAGGGAGAAGGGGATGATGAGGAATCAGAAGGGGAGGGGAATGACCTCCAGTTTCAGATGGGAAAAAGAAGGGAGGGGAGAGGCGATGAGAGGGCAAGGGGGGGAGGGGGAGGGGGCGAATCAAAAATCTCCCCCCTCTCCTCCCCCCTCCATTAAGAAACAGTGACATGTAGCAGCAGTGTGGGAGCAGAGCTCTGCCTGAACTGGTTTAAACCTGCTGCCCTGGGAGAAAGGGCTAGTGGCCAAGCTTGTTGATGCTTCTGCCCATCACCGCACAGCAGCTTTATCAGTGGTGCAGCCCAAGACCTGTTTTTAGCAGTGTGAGCACTAAGACCGATGAATTCGACATCTAGATCTCATCACAAAAACACCTGACAAGGACCATGTTGTCTTCTGTCCCACACAAGTGATCACAGAGCATAAATACTGAGCTCTGCAGGGAGCACACACATCATGTAGTCCAGCCATCTCTCTCCAGCAAGGGGAAAGCAGAGCACAGACGAGCTAAATGACCTTATCAACAGAGCAAGAGAACAGGAGCTCTGAAGGTGCTCAGACCCAGGCCATTATCAGGACTGCACTTAGGTCCAGGCTTCCCAGGGTGTGGGATCGTGGGTGCTAACGACCCTGAGCACCTAGGCGTCTGCCACTAAGTGACTGGTACAAACTGGCCTGTGTTCCACGGAATCTGAGGGGAAATTTCACAACTTTAGCTATTTGCAAGCCTACAGCCTTGCCACATGCAAGGCCCCCCTGTCCTCTGCCAGCGTGCGTGCATCTGTGGCATGGGGTGAGAAGAGGCGGGTTACACTGAAGGAATATGTCTCTTTCCCTTCAAGATTAGTACTCTATTTTGCAATTCATAAAATAAAATGCAAAAGAGTCTATGATTCAGTTTTTTCTTTAAAGCTTCAGGACTAACTATATGATAGTGGACAGATAACAGAATCCATTTGGGTATAAACACATCATGCCCTGAAGCACCCTGGGAGGAAGCCTTTAGATGGGGAGAACGTGTTGACTGTCTTTTTTTTTTTTTTTTGGTGTGGGTGGGAGAAAGTATGTATTGAGTTATCTAATGTTTCCTTTGTGTGGCTGCTGTTGCCATGTGCTGGTCTGTTGCTATCAAGATTTGTGGTGCAGACAATGGCTATTAGCCTAAGTAGTGGGGAAAGTGTGGCCATTACACACCTTTCTCCAGGCGAGTGCTGTCTAAAGCAAGACTGAGGGGGAAGGTGATGAATGTGAGAAGAGCCAGTAGCTAAGTACAGATGTTCAAAGTTCAGCATTTCACAGCACACACAGACTCTCCCACACCAGAACCACAAAGGTTAACTACCTATTTCCTTAAAAAAGAGTCACGGAGGGAGGGCTCTCTCCCCTCTGAGGGGGCTAAGGGTCACCGCAGGTCTGAGGGGGTGAGCACTCAGAAGCACTGGGTGGTTTCTTAGAGGAGTTACACCAGCAAGCTAAACTTCATAGTAAACCACTGCCCAGTGGAGAAAAGGCCAACCCACAGACAAAGGAGCAAGGCTCAACCCTGAGTCTGAAACAGGGCCAAAGGTCTGCCTATCAGACGCTGTGGAACAGAAGTCACCCTGGGTCTGTAGAGATGTCGGCCCCTTACCAGCCCTCACTGTTCGTTCTTTAACACACACATAAATAAAATGAATAAATACGATCCGACTTACTTTGACTGTGGGAGGTGTGGGAGTGTGGGTGCTAACTACGCAGTGCACGTGGAGGTCAGAGAACTATGATCAGGTTTGGTTCTCTTCCTGCACTCTGGGTTCTGGGAACTGAGCTCAGCTGTCAGGCTTGACTGCACTGAACCATCTTGCCAATCTAACTGGTGCTGTTTTGTTTGTGACAACACATACTTTCACATATGTAAACACACACACCTTCCAAAGTTGTAAGCTATCAGTAATATTCAACTGTTAAAATTAAATTTTATTTATTTATGCTATTATATTTTGAGATAAGTCTCGGTGCTGGACCACTGCCTATGTACTACTCATGTCTGGGCTCCATTAGATAATTTTAATACATTTTTATTCATTTTAAAAGATTATATAAATATATACACACATACACTGTTGCTGTCTTTAGACACACCAGAAGAGGGCATCAGATCCCATTACAGATGGTTGTGAGCCACCATGTGGTTGCTGGGAATTGAACTCAGGACCTCTGGAAGAGCAGTCAGTGCTCTTAACCACTGAGCCATCTTTCTAGCGCCCGCAGTTTTGTTTTCAATAGCAGAATTTTTAAATAAAAATTTCAAAGGAACATAGTACACAAATCATCCACAAGCAGAAGCAGGTTCTGAGAAGCAGCTGGGAAGGCAGCATAGCCAGGGACGGGGTGCCTATTCAACACCCGTACTTCCTTATCTGCCTCTGAGGTCTCTTTATAGTCATGTTTCTGAGAGCACGGCACCCCTGAAGATCGGCATCCCTGAAGATCGGCAGCTCTAACAGAGACCGGCTGGAGACACTGCTCAAAGGTCAAGAGCTCTTGTTGCACTTGCAGAGAACTCAGGTTCCAGGCCCCAGTACCACATGGAGCGTATAATCCCCACAACAGGGGACCCAACACCCTCTTCTGACCTCCACAGGCACTGTGCACACGATCCACATACATACATCAAGCAAAATACTTATTTTCACAGAAGAGCAGCAGACCAGCTCTAGAATTATCAAACTGATTCTTCAGACAGCAGTGAACAGTGGACTGACACCTCGAAACCAATCTGGGTAAACACAATAAACTGTTAAGTTCTTTCTGAAGGGACAGTTAACAGCTCAAAGACAAGAACCTTAGAAATGTGTGATATGGACTAACACCAAGGCTAGACTGACAACCTTTTCCAAGGAAAGCCTGCTGTGCTCTGAGGGTGAAATGACACCCACTGGCTCATGCATCGAACACTTAGCTCCTGGCTGGTGGTGCTGTTCTGGAAGGTTGGGGCACTTTCAGGAGGGGGGGTCTTGCTAGAGGAAGGGTGAGCCTCGGCTTTTCACAGCTTGACCACCTTACTTCCTGTCCACTCTCTGCTTCTTGACATAGATACAAGGCTCTTGCCACCACAGCTTCTAGCCAATGACTGTATCCCTTTTGAAAATGTAAATCTCTTATATTTTTGGTTGTGAGCCTAGCTTTTAACAGCAGAAACTGGAGGAGGGAGCGGTGCAGAGGGTTAGGAAGTCAAATAAAAATAGGTGGGGGGAGGGGATGAGGACCTGGGACTAGCCATTGGAGGGTCCCAGGATCCAATGAGATTGACTTTAGCCGTAATGTGCAGAGAAGGGGCCACCTACCCATCTCAAAGTTTTTTAATCCAGAAATGTTCCTGTCCATAGAAGATCAGGGACAAAAGATGGAACAGAGACTGAAGAAGGGCCAACCAGGAACGCCCCCACCTGGGGATCCATCATGTCTGCAGACATCAAACTCAACACTGTTGCAGTGATCAAGAGGTGCTTTCTGACAGGAAGCAAGTGCGGCGGTTCCTTGGGCGGTCTGGCCAGCAACTGACCAATGCAGGAGCCAACCAGCCGACTGAGCTCAGGGAACCTGGTGGGGAGCTGGCAGAAGGACTGGAGGAGTGGAGGGAGACTGCAATTCCATTGGAAGAACAACATAGGCTGCCTGACCACCAAGGTCTGTATCTGGAGGGATCCATGGCTCCAGATACGTATGTATCAGAGGATGGCCTTGCTAGACAGCAATGGGAGGTGAGGCACTTGGTCCTGGGGAGGTTGGATGCCCTAGAGTAAGGGGATGCTGGAGAGGTGGGGCAGGAGAGTGTGGGTGGGGGAACACTCTCATACAGGCAAAGGGGAGGGGGGAGGGCAGATGTGGGATGGGGTAAGTGGAGGGGTAACCAGAAAGTGGGATATCGTTTGAGATGTAAACGAATGGAATAATTAATTTAAAAAAATGTAAATCTCCCCTCCCCCACAAATAAAAAAAAAAACCCTGTCTCTTTTAGGCTGCTGCTTCTTTTCTGGTTACATCTATGAGAAAGTAACCAGCTCAGGGTCAAGAGTCACAACAGTGACGGCAGGCGTCTTTTATCACACCGGCAACTCTTGTGTAAAGCATGTATGGCAAAGAGACCAACACGTCAGCTTAGTATTGCTGTCTACAAAAGGACAAACTATGGTACCTTCTGGAATTCCTATCTAAAGCCAGCCTTGCTGTCTTGGAAGTACCTCAGGTACAAAGAAATCATTCTAGGTAGCCAGGTATGGTGATACATGCCCAGTCCCAACACCTAGGAGGCAGAGGCCGGGGACTAGGTGTTCCACGCACAATGATGAATGCCTGTAATCCCCATACTCGGGAACAGAGGCAAGAGGAACGGAAGGAAGTTCAAGGTCACTCTAGACTGCATGAGACACTACCTCCAAACCAACCAACCTACCTACCTCTCTCAACACTCTAGGAAATGTTTAGATCTCTTCTTTCTTTCCTCTGTACCGAGGCAGCTGGAGAACAAAGCCCAGCGGCCTGCAAGTGTCTTTACAGAGTCTGTCTGCAGGTCCTATGGCTAACAGGGTGACTGACTCAAGAGTCTACATCTTGAGTTAATCTTATTTCTTGAAGAGACATGTGCCAAGTGTTAACATAAAAGATTCTCCCAGGTAGCCAGGAAGCAAAGTACAATGTATCACTCCAGCACAATTTTTGCCCCCTCAGAATGAAAGGAAAGAACGAAGGAAAGCATTCACTCAGTGTTAAACACAAGACAAAATGGGAAAAATCTGACACTAAAATATTAAAAATAAGGCTAGCAAGATGGTTCTGAGGATAAAGGTATTTGCTGCCAAAACATCTGCAGACTCGAGTTTGGTCTTGGCTTCCGCATACAGTGGAAGGAGGTAACAAACTCACGTGTGTGCTAGGTCACATTTCCCGGGACCTGTATCATGCATACGTACAATAGCAATTAATTTAAGAGCACTTGTTTTTGCAGAGGAATTAGGTTTGATTCCTAGCATCCACATGGTTGCTTACAACCTTATAAAACTCAAGTTCTAGAGGATATGATGCCTTTTTCTGACCTCTGTGGGCACCAAGGACGCATGCGCGTGTGCACGCGCGCACACACACACGCACACACACACAGACACGCACATGCACACACAAACACACGGCAAAACATTCTCATATGCAAAATAAATCTTTAAAAAAAGGACATATCTCAACATAACAAAACAGAACCACAAATCTTACATGTTTAAATAAATAAAAAGGATATCAAATACTCTAAAAGCAGTATTTATTCTTAGAGAAGTCTGGAAAGTATTCTGACGTAATTAAAGAATGTGTGTATTTGTTATCAGAAGCAGAATGACACAGATGTCATTCATTCAAACAAAAAGATTTTTCTTTTCTTTTTGAGATAGGGTCTTCTAATATGTTCTACAGTGACTCAGAACTTACTATGTATCCAAGGCTGGTCTTGAGTTCGCCGTCCTATTGTCCCAGATTATAGGCAAAGGTTATTATAGCAGCTTTTGCTCTTGATTCTTTTTGGCCGAAATTATTTAAGATTTTTATTTTACTTATATATGTGTATGTGTGTTTGCATGTACAAGCCTATGTCCATGTGTATGCTGTGTACACAGGTGCCTGAAGCGGCTAGAAGAGGGATCAGGTCTCTTGGCATTAGAGGTAGGGTAATCTGTGAAACCTGATGCTGGCTCTAGGATCTAAACTCTGCTTCCCATGATCACTGTCCATCTGTCCAGCCCCTCAAACAATTGCTTTTTACTTGGGAAGTGGAAACAGGAGACCAGGTATTCAAGCTCATCCTTGGCTACATGCAAAGTGAGTCTGAAACCAACCTGAACTCCGTGAGTCCCTACTTCAAAACCAGAAACAGGCAGACGAGGCCGTCTGTGCCTGTACTTCCAGCCCTGGGAGGCAAATGCCAAGAGCTCACTGGTCAGTCGACCTCGCAGACAACTGAGCGTCTCGTGCGGTGAGCTGCCTCATCTCAAGGCGGTAAGGCGGACAATGAAAGGGGAGACACACGACAGTGTCCTCTGGCCTCCGCACATGCAGCATGTGTGCACAGCTGCACACCCGTGTGCACAAAAGGCCAAGTGTTGGGATTCAATGGTGAGCAGAGTCCCTGAGTTTGTTGAATTTTGTAAACAGCAGAAAATATGGACAACAGAGAAAGGATACAGTTCAGTGGTATAAGTTTGTATAGCACATATATATATATATATATATATATATATATATATATATCTCCTGCTGTCTATATGTATTTGTCATTCCAACACAGTTTGTCTGCTCAGATATTTGGCCATAGGCAGGCAATATCTTTTTATATTTTATTTATTATTTCAAAGCTTGTTTTCTGTGTATAGATATTTTGCCTTCATGCATGTCTGAACTATGCATGTGCCTGGTGCATAAGGAAGCCAAAAGCAGGGCTTTCCTGGGACTGGAATTACAGATGGTTATAAGCTGCCACAGGGGTGTTGGGCATCAAACTTTGGTCCCCTAGAAGAGCAACCAGTGCTCTTAATGACTCATTTCTCAGCCTCACATTTAAAATTATATCTAATTTTTTACTTCCAGATTCCACACTGTAAGTGAACACCCAGAGTACATCTTTTTTCTTTGTTTTAGTTGCTATAACCTTTTTACGTGAAATACATTATCATCGACTGCATGGCGGGCTTTCAGTAATGCCGAGTGACAACAGAATACTTATGAGAACAGCGTGCTGCTGGCGGACTGTCCAGAATGAA
Source organism: Rhabdomys pumilio (assembly GCA_030674055.1). Taxonomy (NCBI): domain Eukaryota; kingdom Metazoa; phylum Chordata; class Mammalia; order Rodentia; family Muridae; genus Rhabdomys; species Rhabdomys pumilio. Next base: position 35,083,638 of record JANHMN010000024.1, read on the forward strand.
ACACAGACTAACAACTTGGTGCTGTAGTGTCAGAGACAATTAGCCGTGCTCCTGTGGGTCTCGAAGCACAGAACGAGGACTCTGGTCTTGGTACTGTGCAGAGACAGCAGGACTCATGCCTGTGTGCTTCAGCCACAGGTACTTTGATGAGAATTTCAGTATTTTTTTTGCGGGGGCGTGGGGTGGGGGGGAGACAGAGTCTCTCTGGCTGTCCTGGAACTCACTCCGAGGAGCAGGCTGGCCTGGAATGCAGAGAGCCAACCCGCCTCTGCCTTAGAGTGTGTGTGCCAACCCCCCCTCCCATGTTGAAAACTTAGTTCTTTATTCTAAATGTTATCAAGAGATCTGAGTAACTGGTTAAGTGCCTTTGTACTCCCATTCCTTTTTGTTTAGGTTTGAGAAATTTCAACACAACAGTTTCTGTTCTCCAGGGCAAATGGAACATGTAAAAAGTCTGTATGGCAGCTAATAGCAAGCCAGGTAAAAGCCTCAAACAAGAAGGTGTGAACATTTCCCCACTGACAAGGCCCATAAAGACTGTATGCACTGAGGGAAAGATACAGACATGTAGGTGGCTGGGCAATGAGGTGACCAGTGAGAGGAAGGAGTTGGCTGTTTACCTGGAGATACTTCAAACTCACCGTGCCAACATTAAGTCTATTTAATCGTGTCAGGTGTGGTAAAGTAGTACACTTCTGCAATCCCAGTAATTGAGAGGCAGAGGCAGGACAGGAGGAACCAAACCAGAATTTAAAGACATTGATAGTTACATATCAAGTTTGAGGTCACCATGGGCTACATGAGACCATGTTTTTCAAAAGAATAAAATCAAGACCAACTTCCCCCACCCCATGTCTTCATGGCAGTTTCCCTGGCCCTGTTCTCTGAGGCTGGTGAAACCACCCAGCCAAGAGCTGCCCTCAATAAATCTGCCTTTGTACTCAAACAAACAAACAAACAAACAAACAGGCTGGAGAGAAGGCTCAAACAGCAAAAAGTATTAGCTAAGTTACAAGAAGATCCTTAGAGAACACACCATTTTCTGTGAAGAGCGATGGCTGCTCTTCCAGAGGACCCTGGTTCAATTCCCAGCAACCACTTGGCAGTTCTCAACTATCTGTAACCTCAGTTCCAGCTGATCTGACATACCTTGCACAGACATGCTGGTAGATCACCAACACACATTACTGGTCTCCATTTCCTTGATTCCCTCAAATGCCTTTTTATTAGTTTCTCTTAAAGTTGGATTGAAAGTTCCACTTGTTATCTAAATCCCCAATATGAAACATTAAGCAGGGTATAGAGCGCAGACGTAGTTTAAACGACACAGCAAGCACTTGTTAAATGACTGTGTACCAGCTAAAAAAGGGAAATAATGTAAAAAGCTGGCACTGGAACGAAGGGTGCACACAAGGCCTACTCACAGTCACCAGAACTACAACAACAAACAGAAAAACCATCTCTAGGAATGGTAAGACAGTAAATAGTATGCTACCACTCTTTCCAGCCTTCGTGTGGGCATGGCCAAGAGGAGGGGACAACGAATACCCTTCCAGGTGCTTGGCAATGTTCCCATTTTGTTGATGGCAATATATTTATACCACTAAGTCTCTAGGGACTCTTCTGCAGAGGCAACAGAGCTGGGATGGACTTACCGTCTTCTGTTTCCTGCCACACGATGCCTTCGAGGTTGACGCTGGTTCCAGGCTCACAGGGGCCTAAGCATTCGGGCTCCGTGGCTAGAGCCACGTCGCACGTGTTGACTCCAACTGATCGGGTGCGGACCATGATCTGCTCGCAGGGCGAGGAGATGTCATTGTTGACCACTGGCACTAACAGGTGCAGCGGCAGCACCCCTGGGGTGGAGACCGGGGACTCCATCTGTAAGAGATGAGAAAGAATAGCTGAGCTATAAGAAGACATTAGAGGATTATGTTTAATATAGTCCTACTTGTAGTTTCCTCTCAAGTTCTACCTCCTGATCCATTACAAACATCTCAGATTAGAAGCTATGTATTTATTTACTTATTTTTGTTTACTGAAAAGAGGGTGACCCAGCCTGGCCTCAGACCCCCTACGCAGCTCGCAGCGGATGCCCTCGAACTCCTAATCTTACAAATACAGATATCAAACACACACTATCATGATTAGCTTTATTTTTCTTTTATTTGAGAGAGTCTCACTTTGTAGCCCAGGCTGGCTTTGAATTCATACTACTCCTTCTGCATATGCCTCCCTCTCCCCAACCAAGGTCTCACCTGGGTAGCCTTGGTTGGCCTGGAACTCCATGCAGACCAGGCTCCCTTAAAACTCACAAAGACCTGCTTTGCCTCCACCTCTGAGGCAGGAAGAACCTGAATTCCACTACACAAACAAAGCAAAACCAAACCCGACAAAATGGCAAACAGACTTCTACTTTCCCAGCTTCTGAGGTAAACATTACGGACTCCACTGTACTTCCTACGGGCACTCAGTCTATCAGGTTAGAATGAATGGATGTAGGCTGCGGATACAGACCCCGGATTTAGGGACGCCATTATTCCTAATTATCCTAGAAGCTTTAACACACCTTTTGTCAGGAGAAAGTTTACAAACTGTAGGAGGGCCGGGAGCAATCTGACGGGAATTTCTGAAACTAGAAGTAGCAGTGGTCGGTCAGTGAGCAGAGCATATTTAAATAGGACACCAACAACAGTTGTCTTAAGACACAGGAGCTGATGCTATTATGCACAAGTCACACCATCCTGAAGATTCAATTGATTGTGCACACACTAACGCTGAACACTAGTAATCTACTTTGAAAGTTAGGATCTCACAGAACATAAATTATTCCAGTTCCAGAATAAAATACTTGGGAGTAACAGGGTGGATGGTGGTCATTTGCTACTTATTTATGCTAAAGATTTATTTAAAAAAGATTTAAAAATTTTTATTGTATGGGTATGAGTATTTTGCCTACATATATGTGTACACCACGTATGTGTTGCTAGGAAAGGAGCAGGTGTCTTGGAACTGCAGTTGCGGATGGCTACGATTTCCCATGAGGCTGCTGGGACCAACCTAGAGTCCTCGGTAAGAGCAGTGAGTGCATTTAACTGACGAGCTGTCTCTCCAGCTCCTAACTTAAATATTATTTCCCCCGAGAACTGAGGACCAAACCCAGCCTTGTGCTCGAACGGCACAGCTTTACTACTGAGCTAAAATCCCAAACCCCTTACTGTATCTTTAATTATGTGTGTGTGTTTTTGTGTGGGAGTCCTTGGAGGACAGAAGAGGATGTCAGATTCTCCTGGAATTCGAGTTATAGACGGTCATGAGCCACGTAATCTGTTCTGGAAACCTAGCTCTAGCCCGAGACAAGAGAAGTTGCACTCCTAACTACTGAGCCATCTGTCCAGGCCCTCGCTACTGGCTGAATACCAGCATATATCAAGTTGACACATTACCAATGGTGAGTCTTTACTGCCCAGAACCTAAGTAAGAATCTTGCACATATACAAAGTACTTAATACGCACAGGAGCTGATTTCCTCTGAAAACATGGCACTAATCAGCTTAGAAATGAGTTACGGATTTGGTTCCAGCTGGCTTACATCTGGCTCTTCAGAGTGGCAAGTCCTAGTCAATAGACAAGACTAATAAAGATTTAAACATGGCCTTTGAATAGAGAGACTTTTAGAGACAGAAACATACACCCCTGACCCAAGCTCCTGGTCAGCACTGCAATGAACTCTGGCCAACATTCTGCCTATAAACGACTTCTCTCCCCTATATGTACCCTCCTAGACTTGCCCAAAAAACCTGTCCACATTCTTCTAGTCACACTACCTCAACACTACCTTTTTCATAAAATGAAACGAGGTGCAAGTTGTATGATGAGTATTCTGCTCTGCTCTCTTGAAAAAAAAAGTCACAAATTTGTAGTTTTTTCTTGTGATGTGGCGGGTCCTCGAAAGACCCTTTAAACTTTCCACACAAGCCAGGCGTGATGGTGCATCCCTTAAATTAATCCCAGTACTCTGGAGGTGGAGGCAGGCAGATATCTGTGAGGTCCAGGCCAGCCAGTGCTGCACAGTGAGATCCTGTCTTAATTAAACAAACAAACAACTCTCTACATGGGGTCTGGGGAGATAACTCAGTGAGTATAAACATGAGAACCTGAGTTCAGATCCCGGCACACACAGAAAAGTAGGGAGTGTTGGTAGTGTGTAGTTCTTTAACTCCAGCAATGGAAAGTGGAAATGGACTGTTGATTCCTGGGGTCTTGTTGATCAGCTGTGCTAGTCAGGATGGCAAACTGTGGGTTCAGCTGGAGACCCGTACAAATAAAACAAAACAGGGGGGCAACAGAGGAACGCACGCACGTACGCACGCACGCATGCACGCACACTTTCCATAGGTTTGAAGGTAAACTTTATACTGCTGGAATACAGCCTTGAGAGGTACTGGTAGAAAAAAGCCGTGAACAGAATATATAGACCGTCTGCACTCTGGCTACTTCTGTGTCTCTGCTCTCTTTTAGAAAGAACTAAGACTGAGCGGTATCTGTTAGTATATACACTCTTTCTTCTGGTACCAAGGTAAGTTCCTTCATGGTACTCTTCCTTGGATACAGAGACTCATCTTAATCTTGGACACAGCTGGGTGTGGTGGCTCATACCTGTAATCCCAGTATCCAGAAGGCTGTGGCTACTGGATCACTGTGAGCAAGAAGCCAGTCTGGGCTACAAAGGAGTTTGTGGTAAGCCCCGTTTCAATACCTCCCAGATCCCAAAGAAAGTCAAACCAGCCAATCAGCAAACCTCCCAAAACACACAGCAAAAAGTCCTTCTGTGAACTTGCACATTGCCTTGCTTGCACATGCTCTGTTAACGATCCATCCCATAATTGAGGCAGCACTGTCAGGCACAGAGTCACTAGAAAGACATCTACTCCGGCTCTCTGATTCCAGAAACATACTAATATGCTGTAGATGAGAGTCAAATCTCAACTCTGACTGAGAAACACAGAAAAGATCAGATGTAAGATAGAAACGCCACCGCTGCTTCTGAGCCGTCTGTCATACTAAACTTTGCTACTGAACACCTCAACAAAAATGTTAGCAGAAACACTATACTCAGGATTTTGCTATTGTTGTTTGTTTTTTAAGACAGGGTTTCTCTGTGCAGCACTGTGTAGACCAGGCTGGCCTCGAAGTCACAGAGATTCCCCCGCCTCTGTCTCCGAGTGTTGGGATTGAAGGTGTGTGCCACTATAGCTAGCTAATAATTAACTGTTTTTGTTGTTGCTGTTTTTTAAAATTCTTTTGGTGGTTTGAGGTAAGGCGCACTCTAGTCTAGGCTGTCACAACTCTTGCAGTGTAGTCCAGTCTGGAATTTATCACCATTTATTTGCTTAATACTCCATCCTCCATAGTGCTGAGATTACATATGTAAGGCACCACACCCACTTCCATACATTTTCCCCTTTGGAGAATCCTAGTCCAGTCTTTAAATTAACATGTGGCTGAGGATGACCTTGAATTTCTGATCCCCCTGCCTCTACTATCTATGTGTTGGGACTGCAGATAGATGCCACCAAGCCCTGTTTTACGTAGCACTGTGGACTGAACCCAGGGCTTCCCGACTGCCGGATAAGCACTCACTCTACTGACTGAGCTACATCTCCAGGTTTCGTAGCTCAGGGTTTCACTAACACATAGACACCAAAACTACCCTCACTAAGGTGAGTCACTAAGCAGCTCTCTGTGCCTCTGCATGAAGCTGGCTTTACCTTATTGATCATTTTATTGATTACTTTATTGAGTCAGAAGGGAAGTATAGGAGAGCAAAGAAATCTTCCTTTCCAACAGGAATCTAAAGAACGATCACAGAGAATCACAGCGTTTAATTACAATACCAGCTCTGCAATTACTATTTGGGTGCAGTTAGAATCTACACGAAGCCATAATGCACTATAAGTGCTACAGAAAATGACTCACTTGCTGTCTTTTTCATATACCTAGGGTCCCAAACAGACATGGTCAACAACAGGGAAAATAAAAGTGTAGGTTTGAAAAGTTAACGTCATCAAAAGTCTACATGGCTACAACATAAGCTGGATCAATTCTTAAATCTCCGAATTAGGACATTTTTTTACTGGACTTCTCTGGGATCATCTACATAGCAAGGTAGAAACAAGACAAGCAAAGCAGAAGCCTGAAGAGACACCAAGGATTTAGACCCAGTCTGAAGTTCCATAAAGACAATTTCACGTATCTCTTGGTGATGCTTCTTTGCAGCTCACCTTTCCATATTAGTTTCGTGGCATCCGTTAAGGTCCTGGGTGCCGACAGCAGGCAGCTCAAGAGACAGGGACAGAGAGCACAATAGAGAAAGTCCAAAGTCATTAATCTCCCACAACAAGTAATTATGCCCTGACTTCCACAGGAGAGCCACTGACGGAGAAGACTGTTCAAGGCGGCAGTATAGTTGGGGATAAAAATGTTCTAAAGAAGAAATATTTGGGACAGACTTCCTTCCTTTTCCCCTCCACAATGTCAATCCCATACCTCCATGCTCCTAGACAAAGGCAGAAAGGAGGTCAGTGGTTAAGAGCACGTCTTCCTCTTACAGAGGACCTGTTCAGTTCCCAGCATCCATCAGTGGCTCACAACGGCCTTAGCTCTCGCTACAAGCGATATGATGTCTCTGCAGACTCTTGCACTCTGGCCCAGACATTCACATATACACATAACTAAAAATTAAACATTTGCCGGGCGGTGGTGGCACACGTCTTTAATCCCAGCACTTGGGAGGCAGAGGCAGGTGGATTTCTGAGTTCGAGGCCAGCCTGGTCTACAGAGTGCGTTCCAGGACAACCAGGACTACACAGAGAAACCCTGTCTCGAAAAATCAACAAAACAAAACAAAACAACAGCCCTCCCCCCCCAAATTAAACATTTAAAAAAGGCAGAAAGTTATTTATACTGGCAATAGCAGTAACTATAAGAAAACTGTTTCTTTTAAAATTCAAGCAAGAAAGGTTAGATGCTTAGATTTATTCACAATAATCAGATAAGACTGTACAGAAAGTAGAATGTCAAAGCTGCATCTAACGGTGCAGACTTGTAATGTCACTACCTGGGAGGCAGAGGCCAGAGGATCCTAGCCCAAGGTTGTAAGTTACCCTTGGCAGGCTCTAGCCCCGGCACTCTACTGACTGCTGAGACCCACTCGACAACCCAAACCAACCGACCGAACAACAGAACTGCCGACAGAACTGGTGCCCGCCCTGACAGAGGAAGGAGTCACCTTCTCTGAATGTCCATTTCTTTGGCAAAATTACCAAGCACAGATAAAACTTATCTGAAAGTAGAAGCCACCATCTAAGAGACACGTTAAACGAGGCTTTAACTCTGAGACTCGGCTTTTTATTATGTAGTTTTTTTTCTTTTATTGAAAAGATTTTTTTTCATACAATATATTCTAATTACAGTTTCTTCTCTCCCCTTCAGCTTTCCTATCTACAAATTGTCTGCCACACCTTGTAGTAAAAGAGACATCATTTCTACAGGAAACTCTCTTGCTCTTGGCATTTAAGCATAAAGTACAGGTCTAAAACTTCAAGTGGTGTGACAGCTACTGTATAGAATGGGTTAAAATTTTTTTTAAGACAGGGTCTCACTATCTAGCCCTGGCTGGCCTCAAATTCACAATATAGACTACACTGGGCTCAACCTGAGCTGAGCCTCTTCAGGCTGCGTCTCCCTAGTGCTATGGTTACACAGTGGTTCTACCACGTCCTATTTCTCAAACTTCTCGTCAGCAAAGTTTTCTGAGTTTCTATGTACCTTCTACACACCAGACCTGAGATGGCTCAGCAGGTAAAGGTACTTATCGCCAAGCTCCCGGATCTACATGGTAGAGGGAGTAAAATCAACGCCCTTAAGCTGTCCGCTGACCACGGCCACATACGTGCTACGGCTCTTTTCCCAGACATGCAGTAAATACAATGCAATGCTTGTCTGTCAGAGACAAAATTTTATGTAGCACAAATTATATATAATTGTTGTAGTGGTTTAAATGAGAATGTCCCCATAGGCTCAGGCATTTAAACACTTGTAGTGGCACCCAGGTAGTGGCAGTGTGTTTTGGAGGGGTTATGAAGTGTGACATTGCTGGAGGAAATATGTCACTGGGGTAGACTCTGAGTGTCCAGTCTCATTCCACTTCTACTTTGCTCTCTCTGCTCTGTGCTTGTGGCTGAGATACAGGCTCTCCTCCTGCTGCCTTGACTGCTGTTTGCTGCCTTGCCTCTGTGACATGACAGACATTTTCTTCTCTGGAGCCATAAGCCAAAAAAAACCCTTCTTATATAAGATACTTTGGTCATGGTATTTTTATCATAAGTAACAGAAAAATTGTCTTAAAATAAAACCCAGACTGGTGGAGATCTCCGCTGCTTTAATAGCTGGGTGGTCACAGACACACACCACACCCGCCTTCCTTCCTTCAAGATACTGAGCTGCTCTTTTAATATTGCCCAGGCTGAGTTCTCGGGCTCAAGTGACCCTCCTGTCTCGCTCCTCCAAGGAGCTGGGACTATGGGCTTGCTTTGCTACTTAGTGTTTCCTCTGTGAAACATCAAAAACACCTGTATTTTATCATCAGATCATCATCATGTCTTGACTATCTGAAGATAAAATGTTTTGTCACTGGTACTACCATACACAATTAAAATTTACCACCCAACATCATCACCACCAACAACAGTGCCTTGTTTAGCACAACTTTCTATTGTTCCCGTGGCACTAGGAACTCTTTTAGACATCCAGGGTTACATAGCATCTGCAATGGTTATAGTGGTTTGTTTTTAACCTTAGTTCTTTTCCTTCTTTCTTTTTAAATTGCATTTGTTTGTTTATTGTGTGGAGGACGACATGTGTTTGCCACACTGTATGGAGGTCAGAGACCCGACTTGCAGGAGTCAGTTTTCTCCTTTCATCATGTGGGTCTCTAGGAATTGAATTTAAGTGGTCAGGCTTGACAGTGAATGCCTTTACACAGTAAGCCAACTTGCAGGCTCTTTGAGTCTCTCTCTCTCTCTCTCTCTCTCTCTCTCTCTCTCTCTCTCTATCTCTATCTCACACACACACACACACACACACACACACACACACACACACACACACACACACTCTTACTTTATTTTAAACAAGGTTTCACGAAGCCCAAGCTGATTGCAAACTCAGTGCCCTGGTGCTTCCATCTTCCCTGCACTAGGATTACAGTGTGCATGACCACGCTGGGCGTGGGTCTGACTCTCCTTCCCCTGTAAAGATGTTGCTCTTTTCTGTACAAGTTCACTCCGGTGACCACAGGCTACAGCAGCAGGCCTAGATTTATCCAAACTGTATGGAGTAGGTTCTCCTAGCTCTAGATTATTTTTTCATTTGTATGTTGAGCTATGAGGACTAATTAAATCTGCAGCTTCCTGAGGCCACTTTGCCTGGCTTACGAAGAAGTCTCCCCTGGGCCTGAGGGAAAGACTGGCTGCTTTTGAAGAGGACTCAGGATCACTTCCCAGAAACAACATGGCCAGTAATACTCTGAATGAACTCCAGTTCCAGGGGATGTGATGACCTCTTCTGGTCACCTTGGGTACCACTCACACACATGACACACGAAGGCAAAACACCTGTACACATAAAAATAATAAAAACCTTAAAAGAGAAAGAGAGAGAGAGAGAGAGAGAGAGAGAGAGAGAGAGAGAGAGGGAGGGAGGGAAGGAGGGGGAAGTTTGCATGAGGATGAAGCTGGCCCAAAGAAAAGGAGAACTGGACATAGCAATGGCAGAAACTAGATAACATTTGGGCCTTTACTTGAAGCTAGTAAATCCCATTTCTTAGAATGAACAAAATCCTCACAGCTTACACCAGCTTCAGCCACTTCCTATCACTGCTTAAAAAAGTCTGGGCCACTCTACAACCCACAAGATTGTGGTTTTTTATTTAGTGACTTGTATTAGAATAAAAATGTGGAACAAGACTGGACTAAAGGCATTCTTGTGGTACATCCCGTCCGTCTGAGCTAACACTCTACTAGGTCCTACTCACTAAGACCTTGACAAAAACCAAGGCACGCCAATCTACCCACTTAATAACTCTACTGGGGTAAAAAGAGGTGCAAAGATGAAGGCACCTAGTATGCCTTGCTTTAGAATTAAATCTGGGTCCTAACAACCATTCTTTCCTTCTCTCTTTACTCAACACTGTCAAATATCTATGATGTAAGCACTGCAGTATAGTGGATGGTGAGCGCAGTGTGACTACTGCCTCTAGGTCACGTGATAAAACAAACACACACGAATCACTACAGCATGTGGCAGATGCCAGTGAGGCCCCGACACCAGGGGCAGGCATTTGTGTCCACCCGGACGGAGGCAGGAAACACTTTAGCTGCATCACTTAAGTTTCTCTCCCCCCCCCCCCCCCCCCGTGTGTGTGTGTGTGTGTGTGTGTGTGTGTGTGTGTGTGTACACGTATGTATCTATTTACCTTTCGTCTTGTTCTTTTTGAGACAGGGTTTTTCTGTGTAGCCCTGGCTGACTTGTTCTGTAGACCAGGCTGTCCTTAGAGACCTGCCTGTCTCTGCCTCCTGAGTGCTGGAACTAAAGGTGTGTGTCACCACCACTTGTCTTTTTGCATCTGTAGGACTGGCTATTAAACCTAGGGCACTGTACTTTCTAGGTAAGCCTTCAGCTCAACCTCAAGGGACAGATTCAACAAAAAGATTAGGAAAATTAGGTTATTTTTGGTTGTATGCAATACCAAACAAAAAGCCTCAGAGGAAGCGACAGCCATTTGTTAGAAGAATTGGAGAGAGTGGTGGAGATGTCTACCAGGTAAAGAATCAATGAAAAATGGTAATCAGGAAGTGGCACGATCCACTATTCTTTAAAGCTCTTACTATACCAGGGCTAGACGCCTAGAAGCATACACTCCACCTCGGGTTTGGTTTCCATCAGAGATTTTTTTTCTTTTTTCTTTTTTTTTTTTTTACTGTGTTTTCAAGAAGATGAATCAAAGGGAAGAAAACTAATTAGAAGCCCACCACAATACTTCAAGGAAGAAATGATAACCTGGCCTCAGGCAGATTGGTGAAAAACTACAGATTATAGGTAAGAAACATGTGGGCTGTGTTTAAGTTTCTAGTGTCATTATCACAAACAGAGTGTACAATGACACAAAGTCGCACTGATGACAAATTTGTTACCAGGACAAAATCAACAAACAAGTGTGGGAGCTGGATGTGTAAGTCAGGAATTTCAGAGACAAGTCTGATAGTAGATAAAGCTCCACGCTTGCCGGGGTGAGACAGTCGCAGATACTAACTGCACACAGAGCAGGTCTCAGGGACGAGAACAGCAATGTTCAAAGGAATAAATCCAGAAAGGAAAGACCACAAGGAACTTTGAAGCTGACAGTAATCACGGTGACTGACGTGAAGTTTTCTGCTTATTATCTGCGTATGCCAAGCCCCAGGGAAAGCATTTAACAAACATTTCATTTACCCCTTAAAACCCACAGTGGTTACCAGGTAAAGCAAAGCATGATGAGGTATAAGGGACACTAGACGTTTGTGTGCAGACTGTGCATATACGTATTACCTTACGTAGCTCGGAATGCCCCTGTGAAATAGATGATAGTGCTGACAGAAAATAAAAAGTTAAACAAAATGCGTGTTAGGGATTGGAGAGATGGTTAAAGGTACTGTATTGTTGCTTTTCCAGAGGACCCAAATTCAGTTCGCAGCATACACACTGTGTGGCTTACTACTGCCTCAAGCTCCATCTTTGGGGAAATCAATGTCCTCTTCTGACCTACACAAACACCCACAGACACACATAGATACCCACAGACACCCACAGACACACATAGATACCCACAGACACACATAGATACCCACAGACACCCACCCACACACAGACACCCACACACACACACGCCAAGAAATGAAATGCATATAAACAGTTATTAAATGACAAGGCCAAAGGATGTCTTAATTCTGAGGCACAGTCTCTGTTTTGTTCGAGCACGCTGTTCTACGGAAGCCTAGATTGCAGAGGAAGGAACACGTAACAGCTCACAACCTAGAAGTCTACTTCTGATCAACTTTAGCTTTATGGCCTACACATCTGAAAATTCGGACAACTGCCTGTCTGTAGTTTTCTGGCACTGTTCCACTGACAGACCATTGAATTTGAATACAAACTCTATATTCTCTGATTACTTTGGACTTAAAAGACTTCAATTCAATCAAAACTTTAAGTATTCTGTCAAAGAGGTTACTTGCTATTCAGTACTCTAGTAAAGCAAATTAATCTTGTTTTTAAAAAAATTAAGACAGGTGTGTTGGTACACGATTGTAACCCCAACACTCTTGAAGCAAAAGGGCTATCGGGGTCTAAGGTCATTCTCCATTACATAGTGAGCTTCAGGTCAGACTCAACGGTTACATGAAACCCAGTGTCAAAACACAAAACACAAATGAAACTAAAGTGGATAAATAAACCACCACCATTACCACCACTCCCAACAAAGTCAGGCACGATGGGGCATGTCTGTAAACCCAGCACTTAGAAGGCAGAGAGAGGCGGCTCTGGGTTCAAGGCAAATGGGACACACAAAGAGATCTTGTTAGAAACCCTACGTCTGTGAGGTGACTGGACAAGCGCACAGTTATGATATACAGGTCATTCCAACGTTGTTTCACTGATTTATCTGGCAGTCACATGTAGCTCAAGCTGCCCGAGAACTCTCTATATAGACAAGGCTGACTCTGATTCTCCTGCCTCCACCTTCCAGGTGAGCAATTACAGGAGTGTGCCCCCGTGCCCGTCTTTTCAATGTTGTTGTTTTTTTTATAGCCAAATAGAAACAAAACAAATTTAGAAACAACCAGAGTGCCCATCAAAGAAGAATCTCCACTGTTAAGGACAGGTAACCAGAACTTATTGCTTTCCAATGACTAAAAAGATAAAAGGTTATAACACAGCGTGGAACAGCCCGGCGAGCATAAATAATTCTCAAACAATCACCCAAAGTGGAGGTTTGGACGGATGCTCTACCTCATTCTGAGTAATGAGATCCTAAAGGACTTGAGCTTATGTTTTTTGAGGATGTTTTTATTACATTCAAAATTTATTATTCTTACTTTAAATTTATTTGAGAGAAAAGGGAAGTTTATATACATATTTCATTACCATAAAAGGTGCTGAGTTAATAAGACATGTGCAGGTAGGAAAAGTAAGAAGACTGAACATAATGAAAACGGCCAGGAGAAGTGGACATGCCTCTGATCCTAGCACTCAGTAGACAGGGGCAGGACAGCGGACTTCACATGGAGAGATCCACACTCGCCAGGGTTACACAGTGAGACCTCAGGGAGGTGGGGTGGCGGTGCACAGGTCCGAGAATAAAATAACTACTGTATGCTTGCTGGGTGTCTGGCTCAGGACAGCTGGCTAGCAGGAGTATCTCAGTGGTCTTTGTGTTTGTTAGTTGAAAAAGGGTTTCTTCTACATTTCTCTGAGAGTAACTAACCCACTATGTAGACCGGGTTGGCCTCAAATTCACAGAGCTCTGCATGCGTCTGCCACCCACCTGCTGGGATTAAATGTGCCACTATGCCTGGCTTCAGTAGTCTTCAAAAGGCATATATTCATAGATACTATTATTTCTATTATTATATATTACTGTTATTATTACTGTTATCCCCATATATGTGGGTATATAGGGGGATAAAAGAAACAACTACCACGGGAGTTACATTAAGACAGTCAGATGGCATCTCTGAAGAGGTGCATTTAAACTGAGACCCAGGATGGGAAGGTGCCAGTCACGTGACCTGAGTAAACAACAGGCAGAGAGAGCAGCATATACAAACCTCTAAGGCAGGACAAAACTTAGCATATCTCCCAAGGATAACTTGCATTAAGTCTGATTCCAATAGGCATGTTTCACAAATATGCAGATATACAAAGTCTTTATTGAAAAATAAACAGCAATCCCAAATTCCTCTGTGGCAACCAGAATTCTGCCTGGAACAGAGCCAGAAAAAGCCATGTTTCTAGCACTTCTGAGAAAACTGTGGCTTCTGTTTATCAAATTAAAATGCAAAGCAGCTCATTCCCGTGTCACTAGGAACTGTCAGAAAGGGATTACGGTTCCCACCCCAAGGATGCAGGTCAGCTACACAATGCCCATCTTCTAGTACCGAGAAGGAGGAGAAAGATTAGGCCTGCTTCCAAATAGCAGGCCTGCCTGCTTGTTACCGTGGTAACCTCCTTTCCCTGAGCTGCTCTCATTTGTCTCTCTCTGCCTGACCTTCATGTTGCTCTGACAGTACTGAGGAGGAAAAGGTGTCTGCCTGCCAGCTAAGCACTCAGACTGAGGGCACGGAGCAAGAACAAGAGGCACTCAAGTTCCCTTTCATTCTCGACTCCAAACTGTGACCTCAGAGAAAGAGATTCCTGGTGGTTCTTGTCATTCCACCCTTCCTCCCTGCTCTCAGGAACACTCCACTTCTCTGATATATCCTTTTAGTGTGAAGAATCTGAGTCAGAGTCAAGTAGGAGGGTGACAAGCCACAGAGAAGAGAAAAAAAAAAAAACGAGGCATGACAAGCTGGACTGTAGATAATAAAATATTAACTCAAAGCTGCCTGACACACAGCAGCACCACAGGTAAGCGTCGCTGCTGCTTTCCTCTCTCCAAGACTCAGGCTGAGTGCACTGTCACAAGAGATGGGAGCCCCAAATCTTAGTGCTTCCTACTGTTTTTCAAGATGCGGATATACAGAGCTTGGCCACTGATCAAACGATGATTGAGCGCTTTCCCTGGAAAGCTTTTATATTTATTATGCACTGAGCACAGAGAGGTGAATGGAAAAGACCAGTAAATACAAAGAAATTAGAAATGACTAGAGCTAGAAATCTGTCCCACCTCTGAGACTCCAGGACTCAAGACGATGATGCAGGAGAACTCTTGAGTTTCAAGACAGCTGGGACTATATATTAAACTATACAACCCCCCACAGATGGAATTGGGGGAGTATGCTTTTGAGGATATAGGGCATGTGGATACTAAAAACAACTACCACAGGAGTCACAGTATGACAACCAGATGGCATCTCTGAAGAGGTGTATTTAAACTGAGACCCAGGATGGGAAGGTGCCAGTCACGTGACCTGAGTAAACAACAGGCAGAGAGAACAGCAGAGAGTCCAACTCTCAACATGGAAGACGGGGACTGACACCTGAGGCTGTCCCCAGCTCTCCACGTGTGCACACTGTCCGCTAGAGAGTGAGCGTGTGAGCTGTGAGAGCACAAGAGAACCGGCCTCGTTATCTCTCCTGTTCCAGGGCTCCCATTGTTTACGTTTACCTAAACCCACCACATTTTCCTCCAGATCTATGCATGCTGGAGCTGTGAGGTTATAAGGAAAGTGGCCACCATGGGAAGACGGCATTGTCAGCTGCGGTTTATTTTTACTTAAGCAGATCTACACTGGTTCTGGATTCATTTCCTAGGGTAGCAGGATACAAAAGACAGACAGACAGACATGAATGCTGAGCAGTCAGATCAATTGAAGTCTAGAGCTCTTTGCACACAGGTAGACTGATTCTTTCTCCCAACTTCCTTTTCTGAGGTAGGGTCATGTTGAGCAGCCCTGGTCGGCCTGACATTCTCAGCAATCCTCCCGTTACAGCCTTCTGAGTGTTGGGATTTTGGACGTGAACCAACACGCTCTGCAGGACTTGGTATTTTTAATCAGTAAGTATTCGGCAGCTAGGAAGGATTTACGTTTGTAAGTTAAATGGGGGCATATGCAGTCTTCTCTTCTGCTTTCTAGCAAACAAGAAGCACGTCCCAGCTCACTGTTTGTTTCTCATTTAAAAAAAAAAAATTAAAAGTTTGACACTGGGTCCTACTAAGTTGCTCAGGCTAACCTTGAACTTGTGACATTCCTACCTGGCTTCCAGAATAGCTAGGATAACAGGCTTGCAACATGAGGCTTGACAGACCACACCTAGCTCCTATTTACACTAGTTCCTATTAGTCTCAGTTTTTGCTGTCACTTGTGTGTGACTCTTCACTGTGAATACATAAGAGCTTTCTGGCTTTTCATGCCAAATCAACAATGTATGAATCTAGTTCCAATATGAATTAAAAAAACACTTTATTTTTAAATATAACCCCGTAGAGAGGAAAATCTCACATAAAACCATGTTCCTGAAATGTAATATTTTAGAGAAGAGTAGCGGGAGTGACTGACTGACACTGAAGAAGACTTTAGATGGAGCGAAGACCATGTGGGAAAACTGACTTTGAAGCCTGTGTTCAGATGTTTTGCTGTCTCCTTCTAAGAAAGTCATTTAATTTCTTTATGCTTATCGTTTTCATTAAGATGAAAACCATGCTGGTACATATTATAAGAATTAAATGAAATATATAAAAAGCATTTAGCACTGTTGCTTGGCACATAAATCAGATATCAGCACCAATTCAGGCTATAGGTTAGGTATTCGGATTAATTAGTTTTTATGTTTTTGAAACAGAGTATCCTGCCTCAGCCTCCTTAGTGGTTGGGATTTCAACTTAAATTGAACTGGCTTAATATTGCAATAAATCCTAACCTTGTCTAGATTCAAATGAGCGTAAGTGTTGGACACAGCTAGTAGCAGTTCTATTAACTTGGGCATCATTGCAAATGTATCTATCAAAATAAGAGCTTTGCAAATGTATCTATCAAAATAAGAGCATCTCCATTCAGACAAGCATGTTTAGTACAAAACCACAACACCAAGAACGAGGCACGGTTCTGAAATTCTACGACAATGATACGTAGTCAATGACTTTGGACTCTATCAGACTTAAGAGTCAAAACATGACAGCTGCTGAAAGAGCACATAGTTTGAACTCCAGAGAGAGGTTTTAATGTTTTGAATGTGTTCTAGTTCACTTTTACGGCTGTGACAAAACACTATGACCAAAAGCAACTTAGGGGAGGAAAGGATTTATTCGGCTTATACTTTCAGGCCCACCACTGAGGACCACGGTAAGAAATGGGAGCAGAAAGTATACAGGAACGCTGTTCATTTGTCACCGGCAGACTCTTGCTTTGCTGGACGCCTTAAACATGCTAGCGCCAGCTGTCCAGAGAGTGGCGGGGCCCAGAGTGGGCTGAGCCCCGCATAAATGAACAATCCCCTCTCACAGACATGCCACATGCCAGTCTGACCTAGGTTCCTCAGTCAAGACTTTCCTCTCAGATGACTATAGGTTGTGTCAAGTTGCCAATTAACTAGGATAGTATAATTGGAAATTTCTGATCGGAATGTAAAGTGGTGCCCCTCAAGAAGTTAAAAACCACAGTTGTTATATGACATATCAATTCTACCCCTAGGAATGTACTTAGGGGAATTAAAGACGCATGGCCACACAAAGACTTGTATGTGTTCATAGCAGTGTTATTTGTTATAGTCAAAAAGTCTGCAAAGTAATGAATGGATACAGAACACGAATCGAGCAATAAAAAGAAAACAGTGTAGTCACCCCTCCATATCTGTGGGAGATTAATTACAGCTCATTCCTATAAAAATCCAAAGATGGTTAAATCTTTTATAGTGTGTGTGTGTGTGTGTGTGTGTGTGTGTGTGCATAAGCCCCTCCATATACCATTTTGTTTCATTTGAGACAGTGTCTCACTGTAGCCCTGGTAGGCCTGAAACTCATATAGACCAGGTTGGTCTCAAAGTTACAACATCTTCCTGCCACTGCCTCCCGAGCTCTGGGATTACAAGTGTGCCTGGCCTCCCATTTACTTTAAATCACTGGTAAAATCAAACGTAACACTTATATACCAGTTCACACGCATGGGCTCATCAGGATAGCCTAGTATCTGACAGCTCAAATGTTTTGTTCTTTTTTTTGGGTTTTTTGAGACAGGGTTCTGTAGACCAGGCTGGCCTCGAACTCAGAAATCCACCTGCCTCTGCCTTCCAAGTGCTGGGATTAAAGGCGTGCGCCACCACCGCCTGCCTGGCCTGTTTTGTTCATCTTTAATTTCTGGAGTTTCCACCCAAATATTTTTGAACTTTGGGTGGTTAGATCCACACAGATATGGAGACTTGAATGCACTGATACAGGCTCTCAAATGTTTGTTTGTGGATGAACCATGGAAACATGACATGCTATAGGTCAGGTATACTGGCACATATGTGTAATCTAGCACTCTGGAGTCAGGAATGAAAATTGGGAGTTTCAGACCAGGGTGAAGAAATGGCTCCGTGATTATAAGCACAGTGTGGGTGTTGAGCATTAAACTCTAGTCCTCGGCAGGGGCAGCGCACTCTTTACTCCTGACAGCTCGCTGGTCTCCATAACAAGAAGAAATTATAGTCTCACATTAATAAGAACAGATAGTCAATGCAGTTGACATCAAACAGAAAAGTGAACTCTTCAGACATAAATAAAAAGGCACAACAGAGGTGATTTGAGTCCACGTGGAGATACATAAAAGACACTCACCACAGCTACACACATTTTCTATTGCCACCTGAATACACTGCCAAAGGTCTAATAGCTTGAAGTCACATACACTTATTAACACATAGTTCTGGAGCTCAGACCTGGAAGGGGCTGGGCATGTGGCTCACTCAGTATATAACTGCCTAGCATGCCTGAAAACCCCAGTACCTGAGAAGCGCTGTCAGGGGACCAGAAGTCTACGGCTAACTTCAGCCTCACAGTGAGGAGGCGGTCGGTCTGCAGAACAAAAACCAAATGAAACAACAACAAAACGAAGTCTGAAGCAGTTTTTGACAGAGTACACTGAAAACACGGGCAAGGCAGCAGATCTAGGAAGGCTTTAAGGGAGAAGCTGTTCCTCTATCTTTCTGTTTGAGATTAGTTATGTCAGGTGCACAGTTTTAATCCCGCAGGTGAGGAAGATCTGTGAGTGACACAGAGAGTCCCAGGACAGCCTGTGTCCTGAACTACACAATGAGACCCTTTCTCAAAATCAACAAAAGGTCTGTTTTTGTTTTACGTTTATGGGTGTTTTGCCTGTATGTATATTTGTGCATTACATGTGTGCCTAGTGCCCACAGAGGCCTGAAGAGGGCGTCAGAGTCTGGGGACTCTAATACATAGTAGTTAGCAGCCATTTGGGTGCTGGGATTTGAGCCCAGTCTTCTGCTAGAACAATCAGAGCTTTGAACCGCTGAGTTCTCTAGCCCAAGAATTCGTTTTCTTGCTTTCCAGTTTCAAGAAATAATCTGGTGTGTGTGTGTGTGTGTGTGTGTGTGTGTGTGTGTGTGTATGTTTTCGTGTGTAGGAGAGAGGACAGACAAACAGACAGACAGTGAAACCTGCTGAGATATAGCCCCAATTCTAAAATCTGGATTCTTATTTTCCACAGAAACCCTTGGATTTGGTTCTGATTCTTCTTCATGTTGAGGCTGTCATTCATGTTGTTTCCCATGCAAAAATGAAAAGCATTTTCTATATCACCAATCAAAGCAAGTCAAGCAGGAATCATTTCTATACTGTGCTGCCAAATACAAGCCCCATTAAAATAGTGAACAGTACTTGAAGGCATAGGGGTTGGTTTGGTGAAATGATTGGTGTCAAGAGAACTGTAACTCTGCAAGCTGCTGCTTTTAGAGAAATTCACGAAACTGCAGCCATGCACCCCGACCCCCATCAAAACTCAGATGTTCACCCAGCCCTAGCAGGAAGATGAAGAGCTTGGAGAGAGGACACTGACAGCCAGACCACAACGGCTGCAGACACAACTTGCTTTAATTGCACCAGCAACTGCTAAGCAATTAGTGAAAGAGGAAGAGAAAGAGAAAGACAGCTCTAGGGCAAAGAGAGAAGGAACAGGCAACCATGTGGAAATTCACCATTCTTGACCTGAGGAGAGTGGGTTACTCATGACAGATTCCTTGTGTCAAAACCTTGCACCTGAGTCCCCAGGCCCCTCTTTCTGGGCAGGAACAGTGAATGACAGTCTAGTCTCCCCCTTGCCTTTACAGTTTTTATCTCCCATTTTCTTCCCTGTGGCCACAAAATAAGGGGGAAGAAAGCCACAGATCAAGTGGGTGATGTAGCTCTTGGGTCCCTCGGGCAGCGCCTGTGCTTGCCCAACACTGGAATGCGTGCACCCATAAATACTAAGCAGTGACTGACTCATCAGAAGCGTGCTGTACTGGGCCTGGGAGTGGTGACACGAGACTTCTATTAACTTCTGCAGGTGCCCTCTCCAAGTTGCATCCCTATTTTTTATCATAGACAAGAAAGGCAATACAATTAAAATCTGCCAACAAAAACCTGAGAAAATCAATTCTCAAATGTGACTCTGGGTGAAAAAAAAATCAGCAGGAAAAAGAGGTAAGGCTAAAACACCAAATCATCCTCAGTCAACAGGGAATTTGGAATAATATCACTAACTATTTATTGGTGGTCTTTGTGAGGACAGAGCATAGAAGTCAATGAGAGGAATAGTTTTATCCACACGTTCCGAAGAAAGACAAACATTCACGTATCCTTATTTCTCCACATTCACCATAAAACCACAAGCCAAGAAGAGACCCAGATTTTCTACGATGACCTAGATTTTTAAAACAGTCTGCTGGACCAGGTGAGGTAGTGCCTGCTGTACTCTGAGCACTCAGGAGCTCTGTGAGCCTTACACCAGCTTGAGTTATATGAAACTGTCTCATGAAACCCCAATGACAATGAAGAAATCTAATGGCCATTTCATATATGAGTTACCCTAAAGCCCCGCACAGTGCTGTCTAGCAACTGGTAATGCAACATACACAGGCTAAATCAAATGACAAACAGAGAAGCCTGAAGGATAAAAAGCCAAGTAAGAGTTGGGGCAGGGTAAGAGGGAAGGGATCTCAACGGAGTATACCAAGAACAAAAGGCTGAGGAGGAAAAGGCCTTGATGGAGTCGAACACAGTGTCCCCACCTCTGGGAATCCTTTCCTGAATGCTTACATTACAAATCACACGCCCAGGGCTGGGGAGACATCTCAGCTGTCGAAGGCTGGGCTCACAATCAAAGTCAACCACACACCTACACCAGCTTTCTGAGACCTCATCTGTCTTACTTTCTCCATAATATTTTTCATTTCTTAACATTATATGTAAGTTCTAAATTTTTATTACGCTCATTTATTTACCTGTTTAGAGAGTGTGCATGCACAAGTCATGGGAGGTCAGAAGACAACTTGTAGGTTCTTTCCATCTTGTTGGTTCTGGAGACTGAACTTAGCGGCTAAGCTGTAAGCGCCCTCACCCACCCGCTAAGCCAGCTCTGGCCCTATGTGATTTATTTTATACCAAACTGCATATTTATTTTACTCACATCTTGCTCACAGAATGGGATATATACTCAACGGGGCCGAAGCCAGGGCCTTTCGTAGGTCCATGAGCCTCTTTCAGCAATTTAAAAACCCTGCAATCCATGGAGGTGCAGCTCCGTACGAGCAGGCAGTTAATGAGGAAACCCGAATTACAGCTTCCTTTACCCCTTAGCTCATTATACAAGAGATAATTGAACAACCACTACCTAACAGTCCTGAATGCACTCGGAGAGCCTAGAACAGTGGTAACACAGGGCGGGCTCTGCTAAATGTTTGCAGAATGAGAGTTAAGTCAGAGGGAAGGCAGACAACCAGTCCTACTAAAATCTAAGTCTGATTGGCTTTTCCTTTGCATAAACAGCAGTGCCATGGAATACTTTTCACTAAATCTTTTTTTTTGGGGGGGGGGGGGGGCAGGGATAGTAGAACAAACAGGGTTTCTCTAAGTAGCCTTGGCTGTCCTGGAACTCACGGCAATGCCTCCCACTGGCGGGTATTAGTAAGTGGCGCAAACAATTCTGCAGTACATTAAGTTATCATCCAAACTCGTAATTCAATACCCCCCAGATTTCAATACTTTCGGAGTACGCCTTCACAGATCTGCCTTTTGCCTACTTCACTCTTGTCTAGCTTAAATGTCACTTTCTCAAGGGACATCTGCAGCAAAACAGCTATCAACATCTCTTGGCATTTCTGACCAAATAAAGACTCAACACCACAGACAGAATCTAGTCCAGTTTCCTGGCATAACCTCTCCTGTTCAGCTCTCCCATCTGTAAAAGGAATAAGAGCAATACCTAACTTACGGAACGACGGTAACAGCTGTTTTTCTTACTATGTGCCAGGTGTGAAGTAAATATGACCTAGGTATGAGGCGACGAATTTACTTCTCTCAGCTTTTCTGTATGTTTAGAACTGTATGTTAAAAGACAATGGGAAAAGCAGCACACATCTTACCACGATTAGCCCACAATGTTTGGAAAACTGCCTTGGCGCAGCTTCATTGACTATTAGTCTCTTTAAAGGGGGTGTCAATCCACTACTCAAAGAACGAAAATAAACACTTATTTTCAAAATCTCTACAAGGAGGCGGAAGAGACTGTCGACCAGTAAGAGAAATCACTGGTTGCTATTCCAGCTTGATTTCCAGTACCCACATGGGGTTCACAACTATCTGTAACTACAGCCCCAGGTTTCTGGCCTTGTACTACATGTGTGTGGTACACAGACAGACATGTAGGTAAAAACCTACACACATAAAATGAAGATTAAAGTATTAGGTGTTTAAAATATTTACTTAAAATATATTGTTTATAAATATTTTTTCTGGGTTTGGGCTCAATGGCTAAGAGCACTGGTTGCTCTTGAAAAGGACCCAGGTTTGATTCCCAGCACCTACCTCCCATTACTCTAGTTCCAGGATGCACAGACATACACTCATATATAAAATAAATGTCTAAGCAATAAACATACATCTATAAAAATTTTCTCACAACTCATTTAATAGTTCCTTTCCAGTCCTTCCCCCACCCCTCTCTCTTTTATTTTTTTGTTTTTGAGACAGGGTTTCTCTGTGTAGCCCAGGCTGTCCTCGAACTCAGAAATCTGCCTGCCTCTGCCTCCCAAGTGCTGGGTCTAAGACGTGCGCCACCACCGCCCGGCCCAGTCCGTCATTTCTCATGAACGTGCTCACACAGAAGATAACACACGCTTCTGAGAATTCTGATTTTTCATTCTAAGAGTCAAATTTCCCAAAGCTTAGCACTAAAGCCTTCTGTTCTATCAGCTGTGCCAGGCTGCCTTCCTCTCAGTGTGGCTACGGTAATACCCAAACCCGAAAGCTGATTTGAGCCTCCAGCAGAATGGGATTCCACACACTGAGTTCTACACTCTGTGGTCTAACCTCTCTCCATCAGCTCTAAAAAAGCAGTGTAGAGGTAGGTGCTGCAATCAGGATGTCCTACGTAAAACTGGGAAGCCCAGCCCTGCCCTGCCCTGCCCTGCAACTCTCCACTAGAAGCTGAAGTGCTTCCCTTTAACCCTTTTCCACTTCCTTTTGTATGTTTCCTTTACTCACATTTAATTGTAAGCTGTGAATCAATTAAATAAATTCTTTCTACTAAAATAGGTTCAATGAACTAGACTTCTGAGACTGCTAGAAGCCGTGTGGGAGGTAGAGGCAGGAAGAGCTAGGTTTAAGGCCAGGTTTCATTACAGGAGTCTGATGCTAGACCCTGGGCTATGTGAGAAACTCTCAAAAGAGAACAGACACATTGGGCAGTGGTGGCATACACTTTTAATCCCAGCACTTAGGAGACAGAGGCAGGCAGATCTCTAAGTTTGAGGCCAGCTGGGTCTACAGTGAGAGTTCTGGACTACACAGAGAAACCCTGTCTTAGAAACAGACAAGCCACGTATTGTAAGTGGTGATGAAGTTTTCTCGCTGGTGAACCGTGCCCAGCAGGAGCTGGAATGAGCACCAGCTCAGCATCTGAGGGCACACAAGGCAAGTGAGGTCTCCTTTGAAATCTAGCCTAAGCCAAGGAAGATCAACACTGCGTGTACCATGAAGACACTACGTAAAATTATGTCAACAGCATGAACTCTGAAGTGCTGTGGGAAAAGCCTGAGGCCTGCTGTGGCTGCTGGGGACACTGGGGCCAGGGATGGCTTGCCAGCACACTTCCCCACATGCATCCCTTCATGAGACAGTTCCTTCCCCTTCCTGGTGTGAAACTGGGGCAAGTCCTGCAAAAACCCACTCATGTTGGGGCACGATGAATTAATTACACGCTACCTTTTATTTACAAGAGGAAAATGGCGTAATGAAAACAACTTCGGTCTTTCAGCAGAGGGACAGTGAGACGAAGAAGGCACAAAGCTAAGAGCAATGGCTTTGCAGGTCTGCTGTGGAGACCAAGCCGTGTTCTGCTGGTCAGTGCACACATGTCCTGTCTCTATCCAAGATCCCTACAGTGCACTTTTGAGTCACTGCCATCAACTCAGAATTAGAACAGTTGTGATCACTAACTAACTAGCTAAATAAATGAAAGAATGAAACAGGGAGAGAGGGAGAGAGGGAGAGAGGAAGAAAGGGGGAGAGAGAGAGAGAGAATGGGAGCTAGAGCCACACAGCTAGAATTTGTCTCTTACAGTTAGCTTTCTTGGCCCCTTATTCAGAACATATTACAATTATACCTATTTTCAACTACCTACCTATAAAAGAAAAACAAAAATCTCAGGGCTGAGGAGACAGCTCAGTAGGTAAAACACTTGGGGTGCAGATGTGAGGAGCTGTGCCAGGTACAGTAACAAGAACCTGTAACCCCTGTGTTCACAGAACAAGATGAGAGGTGAAGATGAGAAGCCCTGGAACCTCAAAGGCTACACACACACACACACACACACACACACACACACACACACACACAATCATACACATGGAAAGACTAAAATACAAGGAAATCTCAAATGAGTCAGGATGGGTGGCTCTGGCACCCAGATTGATTTTAATTAATTTCAGATACTCAGAAGGCAGGAGGACCACAAGTTCAAGGCCAGCCTGGGTAACTTAGTGAGACTACCTCAAAAAGAGGACTGGAAACACAGCTCAGTGCATGCATGAGACCATGGGTCCAGTCCCTAGCACTGAGAAAAAAATAAACTCAAATGAAAAGTTCTTTCTGAATGAGTATACAGGTGTCAGGTACTTGTTGCCCTCCTTTAACTGAAACTCATGTAAGGGTGGAAGGAGAGAACGGACTCCAAAAAGTTGTCCTCTGATCCACACACATCACACGCACCAGCACCACCGCCTTAAATACGATCTCTCTCAATCATCATAATGAATGTGTCCTTTCATCATCATAAATTTGACATTTGGCTTGCACACACGCATACAAACACACACACACACACACACACACACACACACACACACACACACACACGAATCAGCTAAACACACAAAACTGCCTTTTGTTTCCAGTACTTTAGAAAAGTAGTCTTTAGTGACCTCAAAATGTTAACTTCTCCCTTTATAAAAATGACCCAATAACTTGAGGAGACCAAGGAAGCAGAAGCACTACACAACACATGCCGCAAGGTGACTTTTGTAATCATCTTGAGCTAACGGGTTACACCAGCAGCGTCTCACCAAGACAGCAGCTCTCCTTAGAGAAGAACAGTTAATCATTATGAGAATATGCATTTGCTTCCTATGCTAGTTTGTAATTATCTTCATAACCTTTAAAAATGTAGGTTGCTACTCTTTAGATATTAGATATCACAAGTCAGCTCGGCTTTTACTGTGCATAGTAAGAATTCTGTGTTACTGGACACAGATACACAGACAGACACAGACTTGTACCCAAGCATATACTATCTGCTTGTGATGGTTACGTTTTGGTAGGTTCTGCTCATAAATGGGAAACTCCGGTTATAGTTCAATTATGCCGTTGACAGAGCCTGTAAAACTGACTCCTCCTTGTCTAGCGTCGTGAGTGAAATTTGAGAATTTAATCTAATATCTAGACTTAGCTCAGGCAGGAACTTCAAAAACTGGCTGTGGCTGTATTCTAAGTGTTTAGGAGTAAAATCTGAATCTCCTGTGGGTGTTACATTTATGTTAATGATGGCATCACATTAAATGACAGAAGCAGCCAAGCATGGCGGTAAGATGAGCAATGGTGAAGTCACAGTTCTGGGTGAGAAGCGGTGAGACTTTCACCCCTTCTCTAGTTTTATGCTCGTGAAGACATCAATGTCTCTAAACCAAAGTCCCTTTGAATGTGTATGTGAAGTCCTCAGTTCAGGGATTGTAAGCACTGAAGCGACCCCCAGCCGCTCCACTTCTGGAGCAAGACTTGGTTCTTAGGCCTTTATCACACGAGCTGGCTCCCTTCCTCTGTTCTAAACAGTTTCTGTGTTGTTCTCACTTCTAGATGGTTCCTGAATAGGAAGGGTACTAAGGAGGAGCATCCGAGCTAAGGGACCAGCTGAGGCAGGGAAGACGCCCTGTGGACGGTGCCTGGATGATGACCGCAGAGAGGATCGACTAAGCCACCAGTCAGTCAGGTACTGGGCAGTAACCTTTGGTTAAATGGTTTCTGTTTAGTGCTAAGGCCGCAGCTCAGCTGGCAAGTCCTGTCCAGAAAGAATCCTAGGTTCAATCCCCAGCAGGCTTCCACTGGGCCTGGTGAGGCAGGCTTGGAACCCTAGCACTTAGGAGGTAAAAAACAGTTTTTATTAGTGAGTTATTAGGGGACTTTAAAATAAAGCATCAGTGACAGTGGCCTCATTTTCCTGTGTAAGCTCACAGGTTCATACAAAGCCAAAAAATTCCATGAAAAAAAATAATGAAGTTTAGTACCTAAAGTGTACACTGTGCAGACCTCAGCCATCTGTGTCCTATTCTTTGTTACTCTAAATTAGTAGATTAAAAAGTTCTAAACTTGCAAAATCTTTGTTAGAAAGCTGTTTGCTGCCAGGCACTGGTGGCGCACACCTTTAATCCCAGCACTTGGGAGGCGGAGGCAGGCAGATTTCTGAGTTCAAGGCCAGCCTGGTCTACAGAGTGAGTTCCAGGACAGCCAGGGCTACACAGAGAAACCCTGTCTGGAAAAACCAAACCAAACCAAACCAAACCAAACCAAACCAAAAAGTTCTAAATTACATATGGTGGTTTATGTCTGTTAAGGTTCTGAGGCAGGAGGATGACTGTGAGTTTGAGCTTGGACTACAGTGAGATGCTATTTCAAAAGAAAAAAACTCAATTTCTTCTTCATAAACATCTTTTTCTCTCTTTTTAAGTGTGTATGGATGCTCTGCCTGTATGTTTGTCTGTGCACCAAGTATGTGTCTGGTGGCTGTAAAGGCCAGAAGAGAACCTCGGATGTGCTGGGACCGGAGTTTCATACAGTTCTAAGCTACCATGGGGTGCTGGGACTCAAACCTGGATCCTCTGGAAGAACAGACAGTGCTCTAAAATACTGACTCTACCCCACCAACACCTCGTCTATTTTTATCCCTTTTCCCGGGCATCCCATTGCAAAATCTCTTCCATCTCTGTTCTTTTCCATTTCTTCTCTAAAAATGTACATAGTGTACAGATGGCAGAAAATCTGAGAGACAGCCCGCTGGAAACAAGGGCCCGCGCCTGCTGTGTTAGGCTCTAAGTAATGAGCATGGAGGCACAGTCTGACTTTAGGGGCAGAATATAAGGGTTTTTCCCATCTAAGTAAAGGAGCATAGACAAGAAATAAACCATCTAAATGGAACGGCATCTGATGCTACAGGAAGCCAAAGGGTTCCCGGCTAAAAAGAGAACAAAACAAAAGACCTGTGAGGTAAGGGGAAGTCTGGGTTTAGGAGCAGATGGGTACTAAGCCGTGTAACAAGTCACCTTGTGTGACATCTGTCTCCAAGCACTGCCTTTCTCTTCCTTGCTCTCTGCTAATCACTGGAACTCCGGTGTAGCTTAGTTTAATCTGTGTTACACTTGGATACTGTTATCTGCCTTGTTTACATCACCAGGAAGGTGAACAGGGGAGAAAGGTGGAATATTAAATGAGTTACCTATCTGTGAAGATGCCCAACACTGGAAGGGGTCAAACTAATTCATTTATTCAATAAATATTTACTGAGAAACTACTATGTGCCAGAAACAAAATGGATGTGGTCTGTATTCTCAAGGGAGCTTCTACCCTTAAAAATGGTAGGGAATCTCACAGCATAGTAATACAATGCACGTCCATCTTTTTTTACCCAGATACTGAGATCCTCTAACTGTGCACACCACCACACCCATCGTCCTTCAAGGCTGTACACTGTCAGAGTCAGGGCATTTCAAGTCCTGACTGGACAACGATGCTCCCTTTTTCACAATTCTCTGTGGCTCGGCCAACCCCCCTTACTCACTGCTCACTGTAACCAGCAGTGGTCCCGCACCCTCACTCCTTGCTGACTAAACCAAAGGTTATTTTTAGCCTTCCACTTTTTATGTCCAGTCCTTAAGTCTCACAGCCACTACCCTTTCTTCAATATAGAGATTATTATGTCTCTGTGTGCGGGTGTGTGCATGTGAGTGCAGTGGCCGCAGGGTCCCGAGGAGGCCCGCAGAGGCCTGAGGCATTATCCCCTGGAGCTGAGTTAGGCAGCTGAGCGATCTCTCCAGCTTCCTACCACCACCTTTTGAATCCATCTTTAAACCAAGGGATCTTTTCTTACAAAATATACATTCCAATTAAGAAACATTTCCTTGTTCTAAAATGAAAATGTTACAGACCTGAAGTCTCACATGAAGAAGTGAGTACCTGCTGAGCAATCCTCATGTAAGGTAGCAGAGGCCTGACTCAAATAAAATGAGGCACAGACACTCTCCTCACCCTCTCTCCGTGTTGGTTTGGGCTACATAAGACCCTGTCTCAAAAGGAAGCGTCTGGCTTAATAACTATCTAGTACAGACTCGGCCCTAACAAATCTAATGCTCTAATTCAACCGTCCAGGAGCCGAATTACGCGAGCACGAACAGCTTCCCTCTCTCCCTGCTTCCCTCCTTTCTCTCCGTAACACTCGTAGGTGCTGAGCCATCTTTCAGCCCCTGAAGTGGCGCCTTTCCTAGATCACTGATCTCATAA
Organism: Rhabdomys pumilio; assembly: GCA_030674055.1. Classification (NCBI taxonomy): domain Eukaryota; kingdom Metazoa; phylum Chordata; class Mammalia; order Rodentia; family Muridae; genus Rhabdomys; species Rhabdomys pumilio. The sequence continues at coordinate 35,112,698 of JANHMN010000024.1, forward strand.
CACAACACTGGATATTCTCTAAGTTTATAGGGCTACACTCAGTTTTCTATTTTGTGTTTGTAGATGTTGAGGAAAGTTCAAATGACTTTTTCTTCTGACCTCCCTGGGCGTCTCCACACATTACATATCTACAGACACAGAGACAGAATTAAAAAAAGAATCTTAAAGCAAAACTTCAAATGCCAAGACTTGTGCAGTGCGGTGGGAGGGAGCTGCAGGCAGAACGAGGAGCACCTTTTGTGTGGAGCTCTTCTGAAAACTCATGACATGACCTGATACAACCCTGATCAGAGTACGAGCATTAAGTGGATAACTGTGAATCAATTTTCCTCCTGCTACTTGGTTTGTGAGCAATTCTGATGATTTACTAAGTGTTCTACAAGACATCTTCCTTTTCTGTTCTATTTCCCCTCAGGGCCCTTGTTTGTTTTGTGTGTGTGTGTGTGTGTGTGTGTGTGTGTGTGTCTAACAAGCAACTTGGCGACTTCAATTGTATTCCCATTTTCATTTTTATCAAGACTGAATACTGATAATCCATTTAAAAGATCTTTCTCTTGTTGTATTTTTGTGCCCGGTTTTTGTACAAATGTATCTATTTAGTTGTTTTGAGACAGTTTTGTAAAGCTCAAGCTGATCTTGAATTTCTAAACACCTCTCAAGTCTAGCGTCTGAGTGTGTGTATGTGTTGTGTTGGAGATGGGTCTCAGTTGGTGTCCTAGAACGGTTTGGAACTTTCGTTATAACCCGGGGATCTCAAACACACGATCCTCTCATGTAAGCACTGTGCACACCCCGAGTATAGGTGTGTCCCACAAACATGAGGTTTTTGGTTGTTTTCTTCACTGGTGTGTGTCACCAAAACTGTCTGGAACCTGGCATGCATTCACTAAATATCTGTTTGAAGAATGTTAAGACAAATGAAAAATGGCTTCATGGATTACTAAAGGAAATATTTTGTTTTCCCAAGTAACAAGCTTTTAGGAAGTTCTTGTATGAGACCAGAGAGTCAGATTTCTCTAGCATACCAAACACATCTTTAGGAGATAGACTCTTGGGCGGTGGTGGCACACGCCTTTAATCCCAGCACTTGGGAGGCAGAGGCAGGTGGATTTCTTGAGGCCAGCCTGGTCTACAGAGTGAGTTCCAGGACAGCCAGGGCTACACAGAGAAACCCTGTCTCGAAAAACAAAAAACAAACAAACAAACAAAAGATTGATTGATTTATTTTATGTATGTGAGTACACTGGAGCTGTCTTCAGACACATCAGAAGAGGGCATCAGACCCCATTACAGGTGGTTGTGAGCCACCATGTGGTTGCTGGGAATTGAACTCAGGACCTCTGGAAGAGCAGTCAGTGCTCTTAACCACTGAGCCATCTCTCCAGCCTGATATTTGTGTTTCTATTATTCTATTCTAGAATGTATGCACAGACAACCCACCACCACCATCATCATCATCATCAACCCCACACACACACACACACACACACACACACACACACACACACACGCACACAAACACGGAAAAAAAAAAGTCAAAAATCTTCTCAGGTGTGTCTACTGACTACAAGCAGCCAAGGGATGAATGCAGCCTCAACAAACCTGCACATTTACTTAAAACATTGTTTTTTGTGTGAATTCTTTTGTAACTCGACTGAAAAGTTCTAGCACATGAACACTGAGGGTGACAATCATGCCAGAATATGAAGAAGCTGGACACGCCTGGTGGGTCATATATAACCTTATTCTTACTGCTCCAACTAGAATAAAATAGATTAAACATCTATATTAGACGGGATATGTAGGAAATCCTGGAAACATATAAAGACAGCTTCTAGAAGAATTAATAGAGGTTGATGAAAACATGAGAAATCAGATGCCTCTCTATATAAGAGCAAATGAAAAATGTACGTTTTAAAAATACCCAGGATCAAAATATGAAAATTTAAAACTGTAACGGGCTATGACCTCACACCAACTAGGATGGCTATAACTAAAAAGACTGGATTCAGTGATGACAAGGTGAAGATGGCACACACTGCTGGGGAGAGGGCAATCAGAGCAAGCAACTGGGAAAGCAGATCATTAATTCTTAAAAAGCTAAAAACCCGGCTACTCAGTAATTTCCCTCCTAGTATTTTTAACCAAGAAAAGTGAAGCCTTCTGTCCTTTTATAAAAAGCATTGTAAAAGTGCATATTCAAAGCTTTACTTCTAAAACACCAAACTAGAAATCCTCCAGCACCAAAGCAAGGGGAAGAAAGAACAGCCATCATAGAGCACACAACAGGGGAGTCTTCCAAGGGCATCACAGTGGGCGGACACAGCCGGACACAGACAGTGATGCTTGACTCTTTTGATACATAATTTAGAAGAGGCAAGCTCATTTATTGTGTTAGCGATCAGGCTGGCAGTGGGTCATAATGGAGAAACTGATGGAAGGACACAAGAAAGCTCCCTTCTGGGGGAATTCAACTCTATCTCGGTTTGGATGGTGGTTAAATGGTGTATCCACTTATCATACACTTAAATCTGTGATTTTTATTGTATCGACATATCACAATGAATGTATTTTTAAAAACCTTGCCCCCAGTACAACCAATAAGTATCTGGACGCTTTTCTCGTCTCCCACCTTTTATTAAGCAGATCTGACTGCAAAAGGGCTGAAAATACAGCTAGAGAAACATAAGAGTTAGATAAATGTAGTTTCTTCTCTATTTTCTTTTTCTGGGTCTCATTTAGCCCCATCTCAAACTCATTATCAGCAAGAATGACCTTGAACTCCTGGTCTCCCTGCCTCTACCTTCCAAATGCTAGGATTACAGGCACCTAGTTTTACAGGGTGTTGAGGCCTGAACACAGGACTTCTGCATATTAGGAAATATTCATACAATGGAACTACATCCTCAGCCCTTAGAAGTGGGTTTCTAGTCTTATCTGAGTTTGCCAACTTCCAAGTCTGAATCTTAACCCTTTGTTATAGCTGGCAAAGCTCGGTCCTAACAGGTAACATCTGATGTCCATGAACCACCCTGCACACACAGCACAAGCCCTACAATGGGACAGTCGGGCTAGCAAGGAGACAGCATCAACTTAGAACTCAGAAGCTTAAAAGGGGTCGGGGTGGGAGGACTGGAAATCAACTCAGTTTAAGACCCCTGCTGTGCAGCCTGATGACCCGAGTTCCACAGAGGGAAAGGGAAACAAGTGGGACTTCCACATGGCAGTGCGGCCGACGAAGCAGGTGTGGCAGCTCTCTGTGTCACCCTAACACACGTTAAAGAGAAGGACCGAGTGATTCCGTGTGGCCTAGGCTGCACAGTGAGGTCAAGGTGACTCTGTCACACTCTCCACCCTGAATAAGATTTTTCCAATTTAGGTGAAAAAAAAATGGCTCATATGATGTGATAAATGCATAACCCAAAATATAAGGCCTGGGGGGTCTCACCGAGTATCAATAGCTTCCTGTCAAGTTCTAGGGGCAGAATCAAGGGTCCAGAAATCACCCAGCACCCAACTATGTCCCTGTAGAGATTTTACTTTTGTAAAATAGTATTTTAAGCAAGTCTTTTGATAGAGTCATACAATGTATTTATTATACCCACTCCTTACTCCTCATTCTAACTCCTTCCAGATTTTCTTCTGTCTCTCAATTTAGTATTACTTTTGACTTTTTTTTTTTAAGATTTTATATTTATTTATTTTATGTACATGAGCACACCGTAGCTGTCTTCAGACACACCAGAAGAGGGCATCAGATCCCACTTGCAGATGGTTGTGAGCCACCATGTGGTTGCTGGGAATTGAACTCAGGACCTCTGGAAGAGCAGCCAGTGCTGTTGACCACAGAGATCTTGCTCCAGCCCTATTTCTGACTTTCTTTAAAACAGCCCAGAGTTCAATTTGTTCTATCCACACACTCCTGGTAATAGGGCCATTTACTGAAGTCTGGTCAACCAGCAGGGGCTATACCCTTAAAAATACTGACTGTCTCCCCCAGAATCGGTCAGAATCAGTCCCTGAGGTGGGACATATCGAAGGCTATCCCCAACTTACAATGTGTCTGAGGATGGCCTTACTCTCCCAAGTGCTGGGATTATTAGCACATGCCATTGTGCCCAATTTTACTTTAAATCTTGAGATAGGATCTTACTAAATTGGCTTTAAGCTTGTAATATATTTGCCTCAGCCTCCCAAGTGGCTAAAATTTCAGGCATGGGTCATCAGGTCACCAGGCCTGGTTTTAATTTCTTTTCATTTGATAAAAACCAGAAGATTGAGGACTGAAGCTCAATGCTAGGATGCCAACTAGGATGCGCTGGCCCTGGGGTGGCTGGTGGGAACCGAGGTACAGGGAGAAGCTGGTACGTAAGGATCAATGGGCAGGGCCACGGCAGCAGGGCCATGGCGGCAGGGCCCTGCAATCCCAGTAACTGAGAGTGGCAGTAGGAGATCAGGCAAGTCTCAGCCACAACTTCTGTTTTGAGGCTGTTTTAGTTATACGAGACCCCATCTACAAAAAAGGGCGAGGGAATATCAACATTTATTGAACCCATGGCATGCTTGAGGACTTGACATACTTTATTATCACTAAAATAAAGGAGAAATGGTAGACGGGGAAGCTAGGAAAAAACACAAAGAGGCAGAATCCCGAAGAGCGCTGTGCGGCACCAGTGTAGTGGCCACACCTTTAATCCCAACACTTGGGAAGCACAGGCAAGCAAACCTCTGTGAGTTCAGGGACAGACAAGTCTGCAGTGATTCCAGGGCAGCTAGTGCTACATAGGGAGACTTGTCTCAAAACAAAAACCAAGGCCAAGTGCCTTTAATCTCAGCACTCAAAAGGCAGAAGCAGGTGGATCTCTGTGTACATGTATGCAGGACAGGAGGAGGCAGGACAGGAGGAGGCAGGACAGGAGGAGGCAGGACAGGAGGAGGC
>JANHMN010000024.1:35124351-35164282 GCA_030674055.1 Rhabdomys pumilio
ACACACACACACACACACACACACACACACACACACACACACACACGGGCACGCAGAGCCTAGTCTGTGTAAGGCTCTGGGCAGGATGATCTTTGAGTTGCAGGCCAGCCTGGTCTATGGAATTCCAGGTCAGCCAAGGCTACACAGTTTTTGGTATCAAAAGGGGAGGGGGCAGGGAGTGCTCTGCTCTGGGTTCCATCCTCAGCATGGGAAAGTAAAACAAACAAAACTGAGGCAGCAGGGCCCACAGGCACAGTGGCGCCTTGTTCCTGCATCAGCAATGTGCCTCTCTTCCTCTGATACCAGCCTGACGCCTTTCTGGCCCCTTCGGCATGGCGGTGACAGCTGTCTATCCACTCTCAAAAACCAAGCTGACAAGAATGGGATCTTAGGAAAACTTAAATACATCTAAATAGACAGAATCTTTCCTTAGGATATCTGAAGAAAAGCAATGGGTCTTGATTCTACCTAATTAAACCCACACCAAGCCCAGCTTTAGTCTTGGCATAGCAGAATACTAAAAGGCCATCCTAGAAAAGCTATAAGATGGTAAGTGGCCCGAGGTGGGGGGTGTTTCCAGGCCTCAGAGACCAGCCCCAAACTCCTCCTACTCCGTTTTTAGTCACACAAAATCCAGAGCCATAAACAATCCTTTCACTTGCAGAAGCATCAAAATTTATTTTCAGATCCTCCTTCTCCACCATTAGAAGAGAATGCCTAACACTGCTGCCTCCTACTCCACCAGGTCCCAGTTTGTCTTTATTTTTAACAATTAACAAATCTTAGTACTTAGCACTGTAATGGCTGGCTTATCACCCACTAGGGACAGTTTTTCACTGAAGTTTCAAATTGACCAGGCTTGCCCGATCTGGCCTTGATGTGATCTGTGGTAGCTATGGATGAAGCCTGATACAGAATCATAGGTTTACTTAAAATATTATAAGAGCGATACCTGCCCTCTCCCCTTCTTGATACCAAAAACTGTGTAGCCTTGGCTGACCTGGAACTCTATAGACCAGGCTGGCCTCCAACCCAAAGATTATCCTGCCACAAATGTCTGCCCGGAGCCTTACGTAAGTCCTGCCATACATTTCTCTCTTAGCTAAGTCTGGAGCCAGGATTAGACTGTAGGCACATGCCAGCTCTTGTTTGGGCTGGTTACCACCTCAAAAGCTTCTTGGCTCAAGACCTGCCCTTTCTTTACAGGATCTTTCAAGTTTCAAAACAGCACCTTTTCTTGGATTCCTCTCAAGACGCTGAGGGAGGTGACTTCATCTATTTCTTTTCACTTGGGCTCCATCAGGAACTTCTCTTAGAATCTACATTCTTACATACTGAAAGACTTACCAGAAAACAAACCGTTTCACAAGTAACTTCAGTGGCATCAGATGAGAGGGTCACTGACGGCAGAGTGACTATGAATAGTCTTCTCTGAGGTGACAGCAGGTAACCTGGGAAGGCAGCTGCTGCTGCTATGCAGACGGCTACGGTCCATCTTCACCTTAGCTGATTTCTGAGCCTTCAACTCTAATACCCAATTACCAGAAGTTGAAAATGTCGTTGAAAGCAAAATTCTCAGACTTTTTTTTAAAACCTGCCTTTGTACTCTACCACAAATTAGGAAGAATGAAGACCAAGACATACTTAGTTCTAGGTTGCCTGATTCTATACTGAAAAAAATCTACTTTCTATGGAAATAGAACACTTACAGCAAAAACTGCATATGTGAGTTCATAAAGTGATTTCTGCAAAGAGGACATTTTAACAATGTCCTTTCTTTCTTTCCTTCTTTCTTTTTTTCCGAGACAGGGTTTCTCTGTATAGCCCTGGCTGTCCTGGAACTCACTCTGTAGACCAGGCTGTCCTGGAACTCAGAAATCCACCTTCCTCTGCCTCCCAAGTGCTGGGATTAAAGGCGTACACCACCACCGCCTTGTAGCAAATAGTTTTCTAACAAAGATTTTGCATTCCATGAAAAGTTGGCAAGGTGTGACAAATTTCTGGTTCTCAAAAACCCTCACCCATTGGCCCATACCTCAGTGTTGGGCGTGGCTCCTAACTTTCTTTCAATCTCATCTCAAATATTAGATTACTTTTTTAAAAAAAGTCTCTTTTACAAGAATTTCGTGTTCTGGAAATTAATTTGGTGTGTAGATAACACTCTTCCCAAAATACATCTACCAAGTCCGCAACCTTCTGACTCGAGACATGATGTCATCTGAAACACCCATGCTCTAGAAGAGTCACTTTAAAAAGTAATAATAAAGTCAAATAAAGGCAGGAAGTGGTAGAGCACGGCTTTCGTCCCAGCACTGGGGAAATGGAGGCAGGTGGATCTCCAGGAGCTTGAAGACACCCCCATCTACAAAGTGAGTCCAGGACAATCAGGGCTACTACACAGAGAAACCCTGCCTCAAAAGCAAAACAAACCAAAAACCAGTGAAACAGAACAAACATCTCATAATATTTTAAGTAAACCTACGATTCTGTATCAGGCTTCATCTATAGCTACCACAGATCACATCAAGGCCAGATCGGGCAAGCCTGGTCAATTTGAAACTTCAGTGAAAAACTGTCCTTAGCGGGTGATAAGCCAGCCATTTTAGTGCTAAGTACTAAGATTTGTCAATTGTTTGAAATAAAGACAAACTGGGACCTGGTGGAGTGGGAGGCAGCAGTGTTGGGCATTTTCTTCTAATGGTGGAGAATAAATTTGATGCTTCTTTTAATTTTAAAGATTTATTTTAGTTTTACAGGTGTGTGTTTGTGGAAATCTGGTGGCCCACAGGGAGGAGATCCTCAGTGACGTACATTATGTGAACCTCAACCTAAAGTTAGCTGTTGTTAGGATTGCACATTTCTCTTACAGGGGGCTCAAGTCCAGTTTCCAGCACCCACGTTGGGTGGCTCACAACTACCAGTCCAAAGGGATCTGACACCCTCTTTTGGCATCTGTGGGCAACCACATACATGCACACGTGTATGCACAAACAAAAGTAAAATAAATCCTTAAAATTAAAAGAAGTGCCAAAATTTATTTTCAGATACTCTTTCTCCACCCAGGATAACCGAGACTCGATCACAAAGGTGAAACGTGGGAAACGTGAGACCATCCTGAACTGCAAGAGACGCTGTCTCAAAAAATACCAGAGAGAGCGTGAAAGCGAAAGAGAGCGAGTAACCCCAACAGTGTGGGCCTTACCTAGCCATGTCTAGTGTACACTGCGGACTGAGCCCTAGACGGGAGATCTGATCATCTGTTAACCTAATCAGGTTTCTTTGCTTTTCTTTTAAACGTGTGTTTGTTGTTTCTGAGTGTGTTTATGAGTTCATGTAGAGGCCAGAAGTCCCTGGTGGTGGTTTTGGTTTTTTGTTTGTTTGTTTTTTTATTTTGAGAAGAGTCTCTTATTAGAATCTGGGCTTGCTGCTGACTAGGCTAGCTGGCCGGCAACCCCGAGGATCTGCCTGTCTCTGGCTTCTTCAGCAATAGGGTAAGGAGTCCAGTTTTCTGCATGGATGCTAGAAATAGTCCTGTGCTTACCTGGCAAGCACTTCACTGACTGTGCTATCATCCCAACCCACTATGCATCTCGTATCGCACAAGTATTTTGCTTGTCTTAGGGTGAAGTCTAGACTATGAATACATATTAGCCACCAATACTGTTCTCAAACACAAAGCCAGATTTTTAAGAGACTGAAACTAAAAATAATTGTCTTGATGCTAGAGAAAAAATTGGCTGTGTGTTGTATTTATGGAGTCAGTGTGTTAAACTTCACTATGTCCAAGTAACTCTGAAGGGCAATTCCACACTGAGTGTATCTCAGTCTCGATTTACCACCTGGCATTTGTAGGAGAAGGGAAAGAACAAGAGATACTAGAGGGGAAAATGTCAGCTTCTTTCTGAGACTGATTTCAAATCCCTACGTTCTCAATCCAAGCACATATGTATAATCAAAACGAGAGATGCCTTATGGCATGCTTTGTCTGACACAGACATTCCACCAGATGTTTAGGAGTCTGCAGAGCGGTGGAATTGATCGGCTCTAATGTGGTGTGTACAAATGTGTAGTCACTTTGTGTGGTAATTCCCACCGCCACACAGCTGCCAGTTTTCAGTGGTATGTATGATACATTTGAAACAGCACAAAAATCTTTTTAAAAATACATCGAGAGAATAGAATTAATACAAACTGTAAAAGTAAAAATACTTGTGCTAAAGGCTGTGTCTTAAATTTCATTGTACAAGGATGTTAATCTTGCCAAAAATATTCCACGATATTTTAAAATGACTTCACAGTGTACTTAGGTTATTTATTCATCTTTGTTAATAACTGAATTCTAATCACACCCCCTGAAGTAAGACACTTACAATCTCAGCGCTGAACCACACACGAAGGCGCATGTCTGGCGCATGTCTGGAATCCTCGTACTTGTGAGGCAGAGGCAGGAAGATCAGGAGTTCAAGATCTTCCTTCACACAGGGAATCCAAGGCCAGCCTATGCTACCGGAGACACCCTCCCCGTGTAAAAACAAACAGAAACAACAACCCCAAAGTAAATAAACAAAAGATACACTAGTAGGAAATAATTTATAATGCAAAACATTTAAATGTCTTCTGGACTTCAAAGGAATTACATTTCTAAAGACAAAACAAAAAACCTAAGAGATAAAGATTTCTGCCATTTTTTGACATAATATTTGTCTTCCTAAAGCAGCATGCTTAGTTTGAGTATGTCCAGAAGTAGACTCAGACGGAAATAGTTTTTATTTATAGCAGCATTCAAGCATTCTTTCATTTAAGAATGTCACAAACTTCTGGGAAACACTGTTGTCCATAATAAATGCAAAAAATGCAATCACTAATATATGGAAAAGAAAAACAAAAATCTCGATTATCTAAATCTGCTTTATTCTCTTTTAATCAACATTGTGGCAAACAGACCCAGCCATAAGGATTTTCTTCAGCTGTGTTGATGCATCTACCTACAAACCCCTTCATTTGGGATTAAGTCTGAGGCCAGTCTGGATTACACAGAGTGCCACAACAAACAACAGAGAATTAACTTCAAATTTGTTTGTTTTAAAGATGAATAAGCTGGTGAGTATGTTAGGCTGTAAAATTTTTATAAATTTTCAGGAATTCGGTATTTCCCCTAATGAATTGCAAACCCAGCTTCATTCTACCTGTATTCCTAAATGCCTGGTCCTGTGCTGTCTAAAGATCAAGTGCTGAGAACGGACAGTTGGAGGAGAATCTGGAAAACGGTGTAAGACACCCTGAGCATGAAACAGCACTTGATGCACAGCCAGCAGCCTGTCTGGGAACGGCAGCTCTGAGCTCACTCTCCGGGGTCAGGGGCTGCACTGTGAGGCTGTGTCTCTAAGTAACATCAGAAGCTATACCAATCAAGTGCTGCCAACATGACTGTCCAAATGTGAGCTGAACAAGGAGGACCAATGAACGCTCCAAACCGGACAGGGAAATGCCCTCAAGGATTCAATCCTACACAAACTGTAGGCAGCTGAGTAAAGCTGGGAGTGGGCGAGGTGGCCCTCCCCAGGGAAGGCACAACAACTGGTTGTTCAGCGCCAAATGGACAGTGCTGAAAATATACATCTGTTGTATGGACTCGACGGGTGTATTAGGAATATGTGTGTGTGTGTGTGTGTGTGTGTGTGTGTGTGTGTGTGTGTGTATGTATGTATGTATACATATGCGCATGCAATAACAACCGGTGGGGAGAAGGGGCACAAATGTGAAGGAGAGCAGGGAGGGGGACAAGGGAGGGCTTGAAGGGAGGAGAGTGAAGGGACAAATGATGTAATTAGATTAAATCTCAATTATACAATACAATACAGTAAAGAACCTACATAAAACGCTTCCCCAAGAATAACGGGTTTTCACATAGTGGAAAGGGACTCTAGAGAAGCACTAAGAGACTTGTGCGGCTTGAGCACGAGCCCGCCCTAGCCATGTCACCTTGACTGGTGCAGGGTGAATGTGCTGTGTCTCCTTTCTACAGCACCGTGTGGCTTTCACTGACATCTCAGTGCACTGCTGGGCCCCTGAAAATGAAGGACATGCCATCCAGAAATACCAGCTCTGAGATGAGCGGACTGGGTACCAGTAAAGAAAACCTTCTTAAGGAGTCTCTTGCCAAACAAAAGTAGAATCCAAAGAGGAGAACCCATCAATCATAATCCAGTACTCGTCACTGGGGCTACAACGCAACGTCTTAAGTTTAAAAGCAATTAGGGAGTTTCCAGGGACACAGTCCAACTGTACCCTCCCAGTGGGCAACAAAGGCTTCAAACTGAAGAATGACTTGCTTAAGACCTGACTTTTTTTTCTCTAAAGCTGGTGAAAACTTTACAAAAAGGAGTATTCTGACCCTCATCCTGGACTAGTCATATTACCTGCGCCAATTTGAGTGGACCCCACAGGAAGGTAGGAGGAGGGGCCTACTTGACAATGTCACCCTTTCACCTTCACTTGTGCATCACGGTACACACAGCAGCGCATGCATGCACGCACGCACCCCAAGTGTATGATTTTTTTTAAAGGGTCTTGCTATCTTCAGTTCAAATATAAGGAGTAAATTTCAGGACTTAGTTAAACACCAAACAAACTGGTTTGAAAGGAAATGGCTACGAAAGAGCTATGGCTCTTCCAACTGCTCTCCACCGAAAGGAGTTCAAAACACCGAAAGGTGAATTAAATTGACCAAATACCAACCTAAACCACAACAGCTCTAAATGTTCTAGATTAATCTGTCCCTTAAGCTTTCTTGGAAATTAGTAAAAGTTGCAGTGTTGTACTAGCTATTGTAAACAGATACCTGCTGTGTATTTCAGGCAATAAACTTTCCAGGTCTCAGGGTATTCTTTCTCCTTAATCTCATAACCATCTCCTATCACTGGGTCTCAATTAGGAATAACACATTAGAAACGGGTCTTTTGAGGGTGTGTGTTGGGGCGAATAAGGACTTGCTGTGTTGCCCAAGCTGGTCTCTAACTCCTGGAGCTCAAGGGATCCTCATACCTCAGATGAGACTCTGGACACAGACAACTGTGACGATAACAGTTTTCAAATACTTAATACTACTTAAGAGCTAGGTTTCCTTATCCTGTTTAAACGTCACAGTAACCTTAAGAGGTAGGTGATGGTCTACGTTACAGTTGATGAAGAGGAAGCTTGAAAGGGTAAGTATTTTGAGTTTTTCTTCTGTTCTCAAAGTTCTAAACCCTAAACTGGTGAGATGATTTGGGAAAGGCCTTGCCTGACCAGAGACCAATCCCTGGGACCTACCTGGTAGAAGGACCAAGATGTTCATTGAACATTACTCAGACACACCAAAAATAAATAAAAGGAAAAACATGTTTTAAGTTCCAAACTCCTAGATAATACCTCTAATTTGGAGCATTTCAATTTATCAGAGAAGACAAAAGATAATCTACACAGCACATAGAAAAGAAAAAACCACATCTATGGTCAAGGGTTAATTTTTATTCTTTAAAAGTTTTTGATACACTTTATTTTCAATTTTATTGTTTTTATTTATACGTATGGGTGTTTCTGCCTGTGTACATGTTGTACTCGTGCATGCGACGTTCACGGAGGCAAGAAGACAGCTCCCAGCTCTATGGAGCTGGAGTTACAAATGGTGTGAGTCGTCCCCCGAGTGCAGGGAATGAACCTGGGTCCTCTGCAAGAACAAGTACTCATAACAGAGAAGGCATCTCTCCGGCCCTCACTGTCACTTTTAAGAAGAAGGGGACGGACACAATCATGTTGGATCTGAAACCTGAGTATCAGTCAACAGGACAGCTAATGTGGGGGGGGGGGTTGTTGCTTGTTTTGGGAAAGGGGTCTACTACAGAGGCTTACCAAGCTCCTGCCCCACCAGCATCCCAAATACTGGGATTACAAATATTTGCGCTGCCACAGCAGGTTGGAAAGCTCATGTTAAAATGCAAATTGTGAAAAAATGAGCCTAAGGGTTGGTTACTGGGAGCCTGGGCTGAAGCCTGGCACTGGAGTCTTTGTCCAGGCCTCAGAAGCTGCTGACGCTGAAGTAATGACGACTTCCATTCTCACCTTAGCTACCACTTCATGTGGAGACCCTTCTCTCGAGTACTTTCAAAAGAAAAACACTAAGGGGTTAAGAATATCTCTAGGGTCTAAAAGTTAAGGGATTTCCCTCTCTCTCTTTCTTTCCTGTACTGAAGCCAAAAAGGTCCCATTGACATCAAGTACATGAAGATTCAAGAACAAAAAAGAATCATAGAAATATACACGTACGGAAAGGAAGAGCCCTTTTACCATCTTGGTTTTTCTTCATTCTGGGAAAACAAAGCAAAACAAAAGAAAACGCCTCTCCTGTTGGTCTTCTATGCAAAAGAAAGATGCTAAGAGGGAGGTCACTTTATTACACCAACCGCCATGACAGAGACACATTCTTTAAGATCTATTATAATTTTTATTATTTTTTTATTTAGGTGTTAAGTGTCCCTGTGAACGTCAGACTGCTGAGCCTTCACTCTCTAGACCCTTTAAGTATAGTTTTATCCTAGAAATAGAAGCTTTCCAAGTGCTCTAAATTACCCTCCCACCCTTGCAGCAGTCTGTCCTCTGCTTGACATGAACCCTGCCTCGTACTGAGCCAGATCTAAGTCTCAGACGACATAAACACTGACACACCAGTATCCAAGAGTGAGGAACTTCTGGAACTGCGTCTGACAGACATGTCTCCTCAGATAGCCAAGGACATTTCTTATGTGGGTGCTCTCCTCCATGACTAAACTGTATCATGAGTAACATATTTTAAAATATTAAGATGGCCTGGCATCTTCCTGATGCTAATTTTTCCAAGCCCACCCCAACGGTACAACTGGGAAATTAACCAAAGAGAAAAGCAATCTTCCCCCTGCTCTATCTTCAGACACTTCTCCTCCATACCACTGCCGTGTACAGAATCATCCTATACAAATGCAGAGATAAAACATGCTCACACACACAAATAACTCTCAGCAGGATCCAAAAATCAAAGCCTAACCCCACGGTTTTTAAGTGAGCAAGTCCAATTTCCTTCTTTGTAGCTCTTGACACTTGCTGGTGAGAAGCCGTCTGGATTTTTTCTGCCTTGTTCCTGCACCAGAAGGCTCTGCACTGCAGGTCAGAGCATGATAAGGAGATGAACAGTGTAATTTCCGAGGCCTCTGAACACAGCCCTGTCAGCAGCTCTGGAGGCAGGTTACTCAAGCATGGCTTGAAGAGTACAAACCACAGAGAGGAGGTCTCAGGCAGTCAGCAGTGGCAGATCTCAGCTGTGTGTGTTACTGCCACCTCCAGCCTGAAAGCACAAGCCTGCTGCCTCCCTAGATAAGCCCGCTGGTAAAAAGCTCTTGTACTCAAATGGCAAAAATACAAGTTCACATCAGGGGAGGAGAATTAAGGACTAAGACTTAGATTTTATTTTTCTTTGCATGCTTACGTAGCAACAAAAGCACCACTCTTCCATGCTCGGCACCACCCCAGGGATGCAGCCAGTTCACATGAAATCTGAGGCACAACAGACGGCTTCAGTGCCTCTGGACCCTGCTCTTGGTCTTCTGAGGCTTTAGAACACAGCACTAGCACACAAACTTCCCAGCCCAGGTTTAGAACTTCTGGGCACAGTGATGAAAGTCTTAGCCAACACGTTCATCTGTTACTGTTAGGCTTTCTGGTGCAGTGGACTGTTGTTAATAGTTCAGACCATTGCTGCATAGGGCAGGCTGACACATTCAATAAAGTTATTTTTTTCTAATTGTTACTGAATGTGTCCTATGTATCACATAGTTTTCTCTGAGTTAACTAATATAATTTTTTGTTTTGTAAACAAAATCCTCCTACGTAGCCTCAGCTGTCCAAACTTCCCAAGTACAACAGGCTGGCCTTGAACCCAAGAGGTCCGCCTGCCTCTGCCTCCCAAGCGCTGGGATTAAAGGCGTGGGCCGAGATGCCCGACAACTAATTTAACATTGCAATGACCAATGTGAATATTCTTATTTTCCATGAGGCAGCTAACAGTTAAGTAGCCCAAGGTCACTTAGTTCAGAAGCACAGAGCTGAGAAACCCCAGCAGTCAGGCTACAGATCACATTCTTTAAAAAATAAAGAAAAGAAAAATTAGAAAGGGGGGCAGAGCGTGCGTGTCTGTATGTGTGCACACACGCATTTGCTATGGTTTAGGTGTTAAGGTCAGAGGATAATTAAGTTGGCAGGGACCCTTAACCTGCTAAGCCAGTTTTTCACCTCCCAGAGTACATTCTTAATTATAAAATCACACATAAGACTTGATGTGAAATTTATACTAAAGTTGGTCTTAAAATCAGAAATGTCTTCCAATATGTATCCCACAAAGACAATGTACAAAGTTTCACAAAAATCTCTTTATTTCAAAGTGAAGACTTCTGGGCCCTTATCTCTAAAACGTATGCAGTAAGGTCAACAATCTACAGTTAAAAAACCAAAGCAAAACAAAACAAAACACCCGACGTACACGTGATATGTACCTAAGTCTGCATCTCGTGTGAGTAGAGGTCAAAGAACAACTTTCTGGAGCCAGTTTTCTTCTTCCACTGTAAGGTTCTGGGTGGGGAGTTGGGTGTGGGGCATGAGCTCAGGTAGTGAAGCTCTCCTGTCAAGGGCTTTCACTGCAAGGCCATGTTGTCAGCCCACAGCCCTCACTTGAAAGACATCCTAGGCCCTGGGCACCTGCAGGAGCTCCACTTTAGTTGGTGAACTGTCAGCTCTAAGAAAGAAGAGACCATCTCTTCTTTACTTAGAATGTAAGATACAGCCATCTAATATATGACATAAACAATGGTATCTATGGGTCAGTGAGATGGTTCAGCAAGCAAAGGTGTCTGTCTGTCTGTCTGTCTGTCTCAGGCCTGCTGACCTGAGTCTGATCCTTGGACGACGTGGTGCTCAGAAGGCCGGGAAGATGGCTCAGTGGAGAAAAGCATTGGCTGCAAAAGCACAAGAACCTGCTTTGGATCCCAGCACCCTTAGGAGCGTGAAGAGCCAAGCATGGCTGTGTGTCCACCTCAGAGCTGTGGAAGAAGACAGAAGAACTGACAGACCCGCTGACTGCCAACCTGTACTCAAAGCAGAGAGTACGAGAGCAGGACACCCGACCCTCAAGTCCTGCTCAGGTGCCCACTGTACACTCTACACGCACAGAGAAATCATGGGTGTTTTAAAAACCGAGCTTTAGGGGGCTGGAGAGATGGCTCAGCAGTTAAGAGCACTGACTGCTCTGCCAGAGGTCCTGAGTTCAATCCCCAGCAACCACATGGTGGCTCACAACCATCTGTAATGGACGCACTGTTCTGGTGTGTCTGAAGACAGCATGTGTACTCATATACATAAAATAAATAAGTAAATCTTTAAAACAACAAAAACAAAACAAAACAAACAAACACACACAAAAAAAACTAGCTTTAACCAGGTGTGGCATGATAGCTCATACCTATGATCCCAGCTCTCTCAGAGACCAAGGATGAAGGACTGCTGTGAATTTGAAACCAGTCTAGAATACAAAGTGAATTCAAGGCTCACTATGACACAAAGGCCTAGATTCAAAAACAAAAACAGACAAAATCTCCCAAACAACAAAACCAAAAACCTAGCTTCCATACTAGGCCTTGTCACAATCTAAGAAAGCCTGAGAAAGTCACATGACCTTCACAATCAGGAGGAAGCTTCCTGTCTTCAAAATGGGGAAACTGGACAAGATAATCTTTCTCTAGATTTACCTTCAACTCCAACACCATAAGGAAAATGAGAGCTGCTGAATAAAAATAAATCACGCTTGCAGTTAGACAATGCAACCTGGACCCACATAAAAATCAGCCTTTTTATTTTCTTCGTGCAGGAAAATGCTCGGGGACGTTTGGGTATACTGTCGATAACTTAGAAAAGAACAGCAAGTCAGGAGGATGGCCTCAGGAACGCCCGAGACCACGGAGAATAACAGACCTGACCTAGACTGGCCAGTGGAGAACGGCAACACAAAAGCAGTGACTTGGAAGACATAAACTGGAATAGAAACAGGGGCAAACGAAGGTGTTCTTACAACACGTGTAATATAGAACCCATAATCTGAAGGCAAAAAAGCCAAGAGCAGCACCCTTAATGGTTTTCCTTGTATTCTAAACTAACAAGGAAAGTGGCAAATAGAGCACTCTGACAGCAACCTGAGCTGACGCCCAAGCACTGCCAAAGCAGAGTGTGAGGTTTCCACCTTGTAAAGAAAATCAAAAAGAAACAGCTTCAGAAAAGGAAGCCTGGGACTGCAAAACTCTAGACCCTGACCACTGGAGCTGACGAGGTGCCTTACGTAACTTGGAAAAAAAGTATTTTCAATAAATGCATCATCCGGAACTTCTGGACAGTCAGCAGTGACAGATCACACAGTCCTGTGTGTGAATTCCTTTTTTCTTGCCTGTCAGAGGTGTGGCAAAAGCAGACTGTGCAGGGCACTCAGATAGGAGTCCTACCTCCTCCTTCCATCTCCTGTTCCATTCTCAATCTAACAACCTATCAATCAAGACAAAAGCAAGAAAGCAGGCAGAAGCCAGAAGCTCACGTGCTCACTCCTTGACATTACCTCCCCGTCTCCTCAGCCTAACAATACAGGGCAGCAATGGCTTCTAAGAGCCATCTCAGTCTCTCCAGTAAACTCTGCCAGGAAGGTGTGTGAGAGCAAACACTGATTCCACAAAGGGTAATACACGTCCTCAGCTGACAGAAAATTCTTCAGTCACTGAGCAATGCCAGACACTTACTTTGATAGACAGAGCCCTGGCGTAGGGAATTTGAATATTATGCCCCTGACTGGCTAATACTCAACATGGGACAGTTCTAACCAGTATCACAGATTCCTCTCCTATTTGGGCTTTTTGGTGGGGGCTGGAGAGATGGCTCAGCCGTCAGAGCACTGGCTATTGTTGCTGAGGACCCAATTTCAGTTCCCAGCACCCACACAGTAGCTAAGAACTATCTGTAACTTCAGTTTTAGAGAACCCAATGCCTCTTCTGGCCCCTGAATACACGTACATAGACATACATTCAGGCAAAACACCCATACACATAAAACAAAAATAAATAAATCTCGAAGAAGAAAAGAAAAGGCAGTGTGGGATGTGGTGCTCTAATATCTTCCAATTTTTGAGTTTCCCTCTTCACGGTGGCTCCCAGCTTGATTACATCACATGCTTTGCTGTTTGGGTTCTGTCGATTGTCCCTACAAACAGTGACATTCCAAACCAGTTGTATCAGAGGCAAGCCTACATTTCAGGAGAAAAAAAAGGCTCTGCTTTTAAACTAAACTACAACACTAATCAACGCTCCCTGAACAGCTATTGAATGTAACACCCTGGGGTTCCAAGTTCTCAAAAGCTGATGCTTCCTGAAAAACGCCTAACATTTTCTTTCTTATCTACCCCTCCCTTCCCCTCTGCTCTGCCATCAACATCAAGTCTGTCCATTCCCGCCAGCCTCCCTTTCAATAGGCTGCAACCCCAGACACTTTCCTTTCTTCCATTTTGCCTGTTTTCTCTTTCCATTCCAGAAATGCTTTTTCCTTGCAAAGTATGCTTATCTCCTAGCAACTTCCGAACATTTACTTAAATATTTTATTAACCACAGACAATATGGTAGGGCACCTTTGAGCGCTGTATCCTTGTTCTAGAGTAGAAGGTAAGGAATTTTTAAAAAGCAGACTCAGCCAGGTAGGTGCTGTACGCTAGCGATCCCAGCAATACAGATGTAGCCTGGTGTAGCCAAGCAAGCAGGTACACTCCTTTAGGCCCAGTACTCAGCGACAGGCAGATCTGAGTTTGAGGCCAACCTGGTTTACAAAGAAAGTTCCAGTACAGCCAGGGCTACACAAACAGTAACATTCCAAACAACTACAAACAGTAACATTCCAAACCAGTTGTATCAGAGGCAAACCCACAGTTCAGGAGAAAAAAAAAAGACTCTGCTTTTAAACTAAACTACAACAAAGAAACTCAGTCTTAGAAAACAAAACAAAACCAACCAAATGAAAAAGAATAACTTGGCCTACACAGGAAGTTCTAGGCAAGCCAGGTCACATGACTGGGTCTGTATTGGTGAAAAAATTACAACATCCAACAAACAAACAAACGAACTCTGTGAGTATGGTGAGTATGGTAGCACCGAGCTGCACAGCAAATTGCATGATTCTCAATACTTCCCAGAAATTATTTTTTTTCCCAAAATATGATGCAGTTTTATCTGCCTCCCTTTTACCTCTCACTTGATCCTCCACTTAGTCTACCAGGGAGGCAAAGCTTATGTCAAAGTTACAGTAAGGGGCAAAACTAGCACCAAGATGTAATAGCTGCAAGCAGAGTGTCTGTCAGGCCACCCAACAGTCTATGCACCTACGTAAGAGAAAGCAGACCCCATTTCTCTCTCAGAGGAAGTCATGAACACACAGAAGATTCCAACACAAGTACTCTAAATGATAAAATGAAAAACACCCCAGAAATACCCTTCCACACAGAAGAACGACGACGTGGACAGGGATATATGGCAGGGGCTGCCTGAAGCCAGATGCAGGGAACAGTCTAATGAGCCTGGAACAGGAGCAAGAACTCCTGGTACTCCCAGGCCTCTTTAAAACAGCACAGTCCATCTGCACCCCAGAGAAAATGGCAAATCACAGCCAGCACAGGATGAACCATGCCAATTACCAGCTGGAACTTGACTCTACCGAGGTGGACTACAGCATCTGCCACCCAAACACAGGCAGCCTCTCTGGCAGCTGCCACTGGCAAAGGGAATCAACCATTGTATTACATAACTGGAAGAAAATCACAGCCCTCGTACTGAAAATGCCCAGATGTTGCTAAAAACTACAGAACAGATGTGTCAGAGGCAAAGACCAAAATACCTATAGCAAAGAAAACACAAGCTACTACCAAAATCCAGGCAATAAGAGAGCACCACCACCCAAAAATATATCTTTATTTATTAACACTTACATTTGGAAATACGTATTCCCTGCTGCAACTGATGTAATTACAGAGAAATCAATTTATGCTGCATCTGCTGCAATCACCCGAATGCATAGGGCAAGCAGAGCAAAACAGAAAATCAAGAGCCAAAGAACAGCTCGGCTCCACACCAGCTACTCTGTAGGAAGACGTAGGCTGCTCAAGATTGAGGCGGCGTGCGCTGACCCTGGAAACTATTCCACCACAGTCCCACAAGCTTCATTTCCTGAAGTATCAACCAAGATCACTTTCCTGAAGGGAGAGAAGCAATCCCACTGCCTCCTGGGTTGCAGACACCTACGCTTCCAAGTCAAGCAGAAGGGGAGGCATCATTACACTATTTGGCAGCAGTAAAACCACCAAGAGACTTTTGATTTCTGATGGTTGCAGGAGATACCTGGCAAAGAGCAATACTTTCAGGGGCCAAAGAATATTCTAGGCCAAAGTTTCAAAGCTACCACAGTAACTCATAGGCCTGATTAAGTGCCGCACAGTAGAGTCGGTACCTCCTGCCCGTTTACTACGCTGGTATCTTTATCACTTTGTTTTTGGTAGCCACCAATAGCAGCCTTAGCAGACATGCCATGACAACTAAGTCTTTGTCCTGCCACAGACTCAGCAGTACCATTTACCCCACTAAGAACATTATTTAGCTTAAACATGTAACCAACCATTATGATTCTGATGATGAAATTTCAACCCTGAAATCACACGAAGATTTAATGTCAGCATCTAGCAACAAGCGTCTTGACATGTGACAATAATAAAGTGTGAGAAAATTCACTCTGTGACAATAATAAGGTGTGAGAAAATTCACTCTATCAAGCAGCTCTAGATCCCCAAACCAAAATCGTATTCCAAGAGGTCTGGACCTGCTGCAAATGAGTCTGCAGGGAATCCTTTAATTTGGAACAAAATCACATTATCATTACCAGCTGCTCTGACCTTGTAATTGGTCATTACCCACAAACTAATGAGCCTCCCACAGAGTGCACACAGCATTTGGCAGTTAGTCTGGGGCAGTTCTGATGGGCAGTGGGCAGCCATATCTGGCCACCTCTTACCTTTTCAGACTTGACTTTCTTTAGTGGCCGACACTCATTCTCCCCTTCCTCTGGTTCCGGCTTAGTTCCCAAAGGATTGAGTGCTGCCCTAGGTTCAACAGCTATGCTCCCGAGCGGCTCCACGGTTCCTGGGTCCATCCCTGTACTTCCGTCATACTGACCACCCCGTCCTCCCAAGGGAACTGGCTGGAGGACCCCAGGATCCTTTTCCGAACAAGTCCCCACGCCTTCACTTCTCTCCTTCTTGCCCTTAGATGAGCTGTTCTCCTTTTCCTTTTTGGAGCCAGCTACACTGCGTGACGCCTTAGCAGCTTTCTCTGAGCCCTTGGGAACAACAGCAGCAACCAGGCCTCCTGCATTGGTGCCATCTCCTGAACGGCCCTGAACCTCTTTCTTGTTTGCTGCTCCCTCACTTGGAGAGAACAAGGAAGTCCCTGGAGTGGGCTTGCTAGTGTCTTTGCCACTCTTACTCCTTTTGGATTTTGATTTGCCTTCCTTCCCTTGAGGACCTGGCACTGGGGTGACAAACTTGATGTTGTCTGGTAGTGTGGCCACAGCATTGGGAGCTGGTATTCCCACCTCCTTGGAGCCTGACATTTCCAGTTTCTGCTGGTCCTTTTCCAGATCGGCGTCCAGGTCTATGATGAGGTTGCCTACTCCAATGTCCCATTCATCACCACTGTCGTACGTCTCAACTGGGTTTGCATCCACTCCTTTCCCTCCGCAGGCTCCACTGCTCAAGGACATCTTAGAGTCAATGTCCCACCTCAAGATTCAAGGCTCTTCCTTGCCCCCAGCTTTCCTATTTTCAGCTTCAGCTACGTTCTCAGACCTGCCTCCTCGGTCCGAACATGTCCAGTGGACAACATCATTGCTGGAAAAAGAAAATGTTAAAAAAAACTGTTAAAGAAAACAATACAGGCAAGGAGATAGCCTGAAATAAACTCCCAACACAAGCTGGACCCTTCCTGTGTGGCTATCATGCCTCGGCGGGCAAGACAAGTTCAGTCATATCTACTCATGTCACACGGCACCTAGAATGGGGATCCCCACTCCACCTCCTCAGGGAAGAATACAGTATTTCTAGTTGCCCAAGACTCTGGTGAGTGTTAACTAGTCTTCTACAACAGTTGCCCCTTTCTGAAAGACTTAACTTTTCCTCCCACTGCCAGCCAGCACTCCTGTCTGAATCCGTACAGGCCCAGCATATCACAGACTGAAGTTGCAACGCTCTGCTCACACCCCCTTTTCTGTTAGTTATCAGTGACTCAGAACATGATCTAGCAAAAGCCTTAACAATCTCTACTAACAGGGCCAATCCCTACTAAAAATAGTGTACAGATTCCTTGTCATCCTAGTACTGAAGAAAAAAAGCCTTGCTGTGGCTGAAGGAAAGAAAAAAGAACTAGGGGAAATGCAAATTCAGTGTGTGACTGCAACCAGAGACACGGTTCTCAGAGGGACTCAGCCTATCACTTGATTCCAGAGAAGCTACAGTCCTTACCAAACTCTAGGCTGGAAAGCATGTCTACCAAGCAGGGTTCATACAGCCTTTCCTACTAAATATTAGAAAGAAAAACGTTTTCCTTGACTCTGCTGAAAGCCCTTCTCCCAAAAGTGGAATAAGTGTTCACTTTGTTACGGTAAGATTTAAAGACTTGACTAAAAGACATCAAGGCTTTACACCACAGGCCAGAGACAGGCTTTACAAGGATAATTTATGACTGTCCACTGTCTTCTGGCTGAGGAGACACAGAGGGAAAGTCACCTAGAAAAACCAGCAACTGATGTGTGCCATCCAGGAGTCACTCTGTGATAAAGTGAAAGTTCTGCTCTAGCTTGCCTCTCTGTGCACCACCTTTCTATATCTGTTTAGAAAACAGAACAGACTTTTGTAACACACGTGCACACAAAGAGCAAGCCAGCGGTGTCGCAGACCAACCTGGAAAGTAATTATTTAACCAGAATCACATAGGACAGGCAAGCGGACAGGCAAGCTGTGACCTTTTACCTGTTCTGCTGTAACAATGTAGGGTACTGAGGCAAAAAAAAAAAAAAAAAAAAAAGCATTTTGGAAGAGCGGGTCGGTACCATGTAAGCATCAGATTTAAGCAAGCGGCATGTACCTTAATCTGCGATTCAGCTTCAGATCTGAGAAGTTCACCCATTACCTAAGTAGAAAGTTTATGGCCAACAGCAGTCAATTGCTGTTTATTAGTAATAAAGCCCATATAAATCTTGCTTCCTCCAGGATGAGCTAAATTAAGAGTAGGGGAATAAGATGAAACAATCAAGAGAAGAAAAATTATCCCATGAAAGGTAAAAGAACCATAATTCCTGAAGACTCTGAGAGATGAGGACTTTGAAAGTGACCTAAGAATTCTAAAGAAATTGTTAGTGAACTGTTTGGATTTTTTAATACTCAAGAAGACACCGTGTCTAAGAGTAGTATGACAGATATTTGTTCATTCACCTAGCGTTCTTAAAACTTATTCAGGATGTGCTGGGCATTAAACAAATGTCAGAAAATATAGCAACTAATCACAGCGAACAAGGCAGCAGAACTTGGTACTGAAAGAAATTCTCTTGCAAGGGACCAAGGGCATTTCTAAGAAAGAGAATGTTTAAATTGATTTCCCACTATAGAAGATTATTACAGCACAATTCTTCCCCAAATATAATGTAGCACCTCTGCAATCTCTTTAATTGTGGCTAGGTCTAACATCTACTCCACATTAATTAAAGCTTTACTTACCATCTCCAGAGCTGACTGTCATTAGGGGATCATTCAGTGGCTGAATGACCTCAGTTGTTTTACCCTTGGAAAACCACTATAACTTTCCTCACATACAAGAGACTTTTCTCTAGGAAATAGGATGGCAATAAAGAGAGACTGGAGGAGGAGAGAAAATGGAAGCACAAGCATGAAATTACTGGGACTTGCTAAGAATCTCTTCCTCCCTGTACTGGCCGGCTTGTGCAAGAGGAACATAAAGTATGACAATAAGGAAGGAAAGCGTTAAGAACGGAACAGGCTGAAATGAAGAGACATAACTTAGTTGAAAGGACAAAAGGACGCGCTACTATGGGAGGGTGGTAGAGCCTAGGTGTTCATCAAATACACTCACAAAAAGACAAAGTTAAACATAAATCAGTATCAATTTAAACAGAACAATCAAAAAAGCACCAAAATAAATCTATGCAATGAGATCATGCAGAATCATCTTTTCAGAGTGCAAAGGGAATGAGCAATAAAAAATAGTAATAAAGGAAACAGACGCCACAATCGGTGCCACTGGAGACACTGTGGTAAGTGGGAGAAAAGCAACCTATCAAAGACAAACACAGGAGCAGCACCCTGTGTAGACAAAGACTTTTCATGCAGACTGGAAATGGTCACTACATGTTCAACAAATTGATTTTACAGCCTAAGACGACAGCTTCAAAGTCACCATGTGAAACTCCTGACCCTCATGCCTCTGCATTCCAAAGGTGGTCGCGCACGTACTAACATGGTTAGCTGGGTTTTTTGAGACTGGATCTCCTTATATTGCCCAGGTTGATCTTAAACTCATGAACTCAAATGATCTTCTGCATTGGTCTCCAAAACTATTGGAATTACAGGCATGTGCTATTATACCTGGCTGTGTGAAATCATTTTTTTTTTTTAAAGGAAAAGTCAGCCAGGCAGTGGTAGGACACATATTTAATCCCAGCACTCAGGAGGCAGAGGCAGGTGGATCTTTCCGAGTTCAGGGCCAGCCTGGTCTATGGAGCAATTTCAAGGATAGCCAAGGCTACATAGATAAACCCTGTCTTAACCCCCACTCCTAAAAAAGGTCTACCACAGGCTACATGAGCTATGGTCTCAAAAATAAACAGAACACCCATAAAGCCAAACAATGACACAGGGGAGAAGAGAAAGAAAATCTACAGAATTTAAAGGCAGTTTGTTAGGAAAGAATCTTATACCAGAAGCTGGAATAAAATCAATGAGTCTCTTGCTGTCTCTCCTTGCCCGACCCCAAACTGGGTTTCTCTGTGAAACAGTCCTGGCTGTCCTAGAACTCGCTTTGTAGACCAAGCTGGCCTCAAACTCAGAGGTCAGTCTGCCCCTGCCTTGAATTAAAGGCATGTGTCACCATGCCCAGCTGTAAATAAATAAACTCTTTAAAAGTCTTGTGCCAGTGGGTCTGCTGGCAAAGCCATTTGAGAGGATAAGGCAGGAGGCTCACAAGTTTAACTGCCTGGACTACAGTTAAGTTTAAGGTCAATCTTTGCATCCCAGTGAGATTCTGTTTCAAAAGTAACAAACTTTTTTTTTTTTTGGTTTTTTGAGACAAGGTTTCTCTGTGTAGCCCTGGCTGTCCTGGAACTCAACTCTGTAGACCAGGCTGGCCTCGAACTCAGGAATCCACCTGCCTCTGCCTCCCAAGTGCTGGGATTAAGTAACAAACATTTTTAAAAAAGAAAATCAGTTGTGCCAAATGCCCAAGATCCTAGCTTCAATATCAACACTGACAAAACAAACATCATATAAAACCTTTTACATTGTGAATTTGTCTGCAATGTGTCAAATGTTTTCATTTTTAAAAAAGATTTGTTTTATACATAGATAGGTGTTTTGCCTGCATGTAGGTGTGTACCACATGTATCCAGTGTCCAAACAGGCCAGACGAGGGCACCAGATTCCCTGAAACTCAAATTACAGATGGTTTTGAGTCATTATGTGGGTGTTGGAAATTAAATTTGGGTCCTCCGCAAGAACTCTGCGCGCGCGCGCGCGTGTGTGTGTGTGTGTGTGTGTGTGCATGCGCAAGGATTAAAGACATGTGCCACCACTGTCTGTGTAGCAAGTACTCTTAATGGCTGAGACTTCTCTACAGCCCTGTTTTCAGTTATTTAAGTATAAATACACACATACACACACACACACACACACACACACACACGGTCAAAAATTACATAGACCACTAAAACAAGTTCCATAAATGTAAATAATTCTTGTAAATACAAATGCTGAATTATATAATCTGAAGAAAAATTCAATATAAATATTAAACATTGTCTTTCCTAGAAATCTACCTAGAATTTCTAAATGTCTAGAACATAAAATGAAAAAGACATATCCCAAGAAATGATTCTAGTGGGCTGGGTGTTCTTTTAGCGAGAGCATCTCCTATTTTTGACAATAAAGAATTGCATAAGCATTACATTACTTGAACCAGGAGACTTCAGAAACCCAGCTTCAAAACTCAGCAGGCTTCATAGTAACTTTGGTGGTGCATTTCAAGAGATACACTGTAAAATTACCTTTAATTAGCCTTGGCCACAGCAGCCAAACCATTTCCCATCTGTTCCACACGGCATCCCTGGCTCCACACAGCTAATAACCAGCTCCGACAGGTCGCTGCAGAGATGTTTAACCTTAGGAGGTAGGGTCACTGTCACTCTGGCTGGGAGTGAAACGCAGTGACCTCTAGCCTCCATAGATGAGAGTGCAACCAGGACAACCAACACTGTCTCAGAGCACGTACACGTGCAAGAACTGTGAGTGCAAGAACTGTGACTACTTTCCTCACTCTTCTCTCCTGCTGTGTAAATGTACTCTCCGTCCCCCGTTTAGGATCAACCCCCCAGCCAATTCTGGCATCATTTGTCCACCAAAACTTGTGCCATCTGTGCTGTTTCTGCACATATCAGCAAGAAACTCCTGTCTGCACGGCTGTGGTTAAGGGACCAAGGTCATGACAATCACTCTTTACCCACACAAAGCAGTTACCTCCAGATCCAGTTTCCTATTTGGAAGCCAAATACAGCTCCTGGCCTACCGGCCCAGTGATAAAATCATAGACCACACACTTAGTAGGTTACCATCTGCCTGTTCTGAGGATATCTGTCATAGGTCATACATAAAATTCCTCCACTACAGGAATGAATCAGCCTCTCCTCCAAGGATGAGACTGTAAAGGTGGTTCGCTGCCCTTGCTGAGAAGGCAAATTGACTACTGAGCCGTACTTACGTACACACAGCTAGAGTCCTTCTCTTTCTACCGTAAGGACTTCAAAAACAGGGTTCTATTCCTTGCTAACTATTCACAGACAATCCATTCTGAGCAGAAAATAAAGCATGTAATGTCATCCTCTCATTTTTTAGGTCTTTAGATCAATTTTCTTATAGGCTTTGGGCTAGACAGTAATATTTAAGCATACCCTGTCTCCTTACAAAACTAACACCACACACATATAACAGTCAGGTATTTGTCTCCAAAAACAATGTTATATTCCTTCTTCCTTCTTTTTCTTTCTTTTTTTCTAAGTAGTCAGGGTTTCTCTGTGTAGCCCTGGCTGTCCTGGAACTCACTCTGTAGACCAGGATGGGCTTGAACTCAGAGATCCGCCTGCCTCTGCCTCTCAAGTTCTGGATTAAAGGCATATACTATAATCACTTCTAATTTTTATAGTATTTTTTAAAGTGAATTTAGAATCAGGGGATGTAATTTCAGAGGCTGAGGAGATGACTCAGTATGAAAATACATACTGCTCTACCAGAGGGTCCTGAGTTCAAATCCCAGCACTTACACTGGGCAGCTCACAGATACCTGTAACACTAGCTCCAACAAATCCAAAACCTTGCTCTGGTCTGGTGGGCCTCCCACACCTGTGGCGTGTACACATAGGCACATGCACACATAAGTAAAAGAAGAAATACATTTTTAAAGAGAGAGATGATTTCAGAACTTAAATTTCCACTGAAATTAAACAAGCTTCATCACTAAATATTAGTTTCTTTTATATGAAATGGAAGAATCCACCATGTTCTAATCACGTTCTTAGAACATCAAACTAAGAAAGTAAGACAACTCAAAACTATCAATGATCAAAATATTGGGCTATTTTATGGATATACTTCATCAGTCAACTAAGTGGTCTTTCTTCTCCCTCCCTCCCTCCCTCCCACCCTCCCTCCCTCCCTCCTTCCTCTGTATTTTGTATGCAGTGTCTCACTACGCGTCCCTGGCTGTTCTGGAACACAGACCAGGCTGCCTCTGCCTCCCCAGTGCTGGAGACCCAAGGCGGTGTCTCTTCTGCTGCACTGTTTTGTCTTGTTTATTTTTAAACACAGGTCTCACTATACAGCCGAGGCTGGCCTTGAACTCAAGATCCCCTGCTTCCTGTATACTGAGATTATAAGAATGTGCTGCCCCACCTAGCTACAGGCCATCTAAAGCATTTGAAAGAGTAAAGAAAAAAATTAAAAAGGAAAATTTAAAGCAAATTAATTCACAGATTGTACTGATAGCCATTTGAGTCCTTTGACGGGAAATGGCAATCACTTCTTCTATAGACTGATCCACAGCCTCCTTTATAAAGGATTCCTACCCAGCTGTGGATGTGACTGACACAGGCCTCCAAGAATGCCTGCCTAGCAGGCATGGTTCAATCTCTAGCACCCCATGAACTGGGCGTGGCAGCGCAGAGCTGTAATCAGCACTTGGGAGGCAGAGGTAGAAAGACCAGAAGTTCAAGATCACCTTCACAAGGTAGAGGTGGACATTTTCTTCAGTTACGGCCAGTAGTGAGTTGTGGGTTCCTGCATATATGGCCTCTAACCCACCTCCTGTAAGTAACCCTAATTAAATTCCTTGGTTCACACAAAAGGGGAAAAAAAAAAGACATCAAAGTAACAGGGACTAGGAAGGGATTCAGCAGAGGTGGGAAGGGCAAGAGTAAAAAGTGTAAATAAAACATATACGGACATATTGTAATGAGTCCATTCTTTATTTAATATATGCTAATAAAATAATATCCCACTTGAGATTTCTACCTTCAGATATGGCTCAGAAAACCTTATACTAGATTGACTGACAGAAAGATCCATCTTGTTTCAAGCTCCTAGGCCCCGGGTAGGGTGCAGCTCAGTGGAGAAGTGCTTATCTGTATGTCCAGGGCTCTGGGTTTAATTCCCAGTACCTCAAACAGTCTCTCAGGGTCAATGTATGAAGCTCAGAGTTAAACACATCTGGTCTCTTCCAACCTACTAAAGCGCTGACCTGACACAGCAGGCTTCAGATACAAACTGTGTGATGTTCAGAATGTGTGTGTGCACCGACAACCGAAAATAAATCAGTGGGAAGAGAAGTTGCCAAGCAGCTATCACATTATACCATCTTCCCTGAATTTCAGATGCTGCCTTGAAACCACTCGGTCTTAGGTGCCTCCAGTAAGGACAGTGCAGCACACAGGTCACCCTGAGCTTAGTCAGAAGCGCAAGAGTGTCTCCCTCTCCACTCGCCACACTACAGGAGAATTCACTAATCAACTCAATTTCCACCCAGGGCTCTGTGAGAAAAACCATCAACTTCCTTTGGGTCTCTTCCCTACATTACATTAATTTATCACATTAATTACTGTAACAAGGGACTGTGTCATATCCTCAAGTAACACAGATCGCCGCTGTGTGTCACCAATGGAATTAGATATTTAAAAAAAAATATACTGACTGGACCAATTTGAAAAGACAGATCCAATCAACTGGGCTCAACTGAGCATGTGTCACATAAGGCCAGCGAGTAAAACGGCAGCGCCAGTGTCTCCGAGTCTTTCTAAGCTGCAGCTCATGAATAGCTTTATGGCCTTACAGGCTGCTCGACCTGTTTCATTTCACATAAGCAACTGACATTTCTACCAGGACAAAGCTACTCAACAGAGCTCAAGTATAGATCCTTGGGTGTTTGTCAATATCATTCTGTGACAGCAAATGTATCTCATATAAGATGAACGGCATATTAAACCTATAAATAATTCAGTCCCAACTCTACAGAGATTAATTTTAAGAACCTGACCTATATAGGAAACACTTATCAAGACCTGTAAGTAGGCCAAGGAACAGAAGGCAATGGCTATCTATCAGACGTAGTAACAGCAGCAGCAACAACAACCCGCCACTCCGCTCCTGTGTAATTAAAGGACTATATCGACCTTTACAGTTTATCTTCTCAAAGGGAAAATTGTTGTTGTTGTTACTGCTGTTGTTCTTGTATGGGGAGCCAGGCTCCGTGACAGGGAGAGAATACGTGTCCCACCCTATGGGGTATGGGTAAGGCCCTGGCTTCCGGCTCTAACACCAGGGACGGAGGAGGAGAGCCTGACTGCACAGCACACAGTCCACTCAGAGAGCTACGGGCAGGAACTTCACAAGTGTGAGGTCAGCTTGAGCCTCACAGCAAGTTCCAGGGTAACTGGAATACGTGGTAGGACTCCATCACAAAACAAAACCAACATCAACCAGCCAGGGGAAGATTAGAAAACAAAGCAGGTTTCGTGTTTCTCAATATATTTAGTAGTTTGCTTCTAAAATAGGGCTGGTTCGAAACCAGAGCTATAAACACAACTCATGTGAACCCCATGAATAGACAGATATTCCCTGACCTACAATGTTACAGCCCAACAATATGTCTCCACACCCAAAACCGAACTTTCCTGATAAAGTCCAGATACACACAAATGTCAAAACCAAACTCTGAAGTATAGCCTTCTAACTCTCAAGAAAGAGTCTGGAATTGGCTCCTATTAAATATGTATAATTTTTTCATGATCATAAAGTCAAAATATTCTAACTTAAGCAAATAGAAATTGAAGATTGGCTGTATATATACACTTTAAAAAAAAAAAAAAAGTGGTACACGGCTGTATCCCAGACCTCAGGAGGCAGATTCTAGACCAAGCTGGTCAAGAAAGAAGCCACGGTTACACAGGTAGACCCTGTCTCCAGAAAGAAAAAAGAAAAAAAGAAAAAAAGAAAAAAAGAAAAGATGGAATTAGAGGATGGAAAGATGGCCCAGCAGTTGAGAGTGCGCACTGTCTTCCAGAGGCCTGGCCCATTCCCTAGCAACCACACGCAAGCAAATATGTAATTAATTTTTTTAATAAAGGAAAAAATAATTTTTAAGTTAGTAGACAAAGGAATGAGCTTATACTTAAATACACAATAAATATACAAGTTCTATCATCAGACTTAAAGCAGTCATTTGTGAAACTGGTCTTGTCTGGAAGGTAAGCATTGCTACGGTAGAAAACTGAGCAAGCACTGGAGGACTGGGAAGTTCTCAACAGAGACTGACATGCAGCTTTGTGGCTCCACAGAGATGTACACAAGACAGCACTGAGCAGGCCTGGTGGTGTCTGACTTTATCCAAGAGTTTGGGAAACACAGGAAGCAGAATAAGTTCAAGACTAAGTAGCAACTCTGTTTCAAACAAATAAATGAACACAGACACATAGATAAGATAGATAGACAGACAGACAGACAGACTGATATTAAATCTTAGCAGAGGGAACTTACATGAATCACAAAAGTATTATCAAATGGCAAAAAAAAAAAAAAAAAAAAAATTAACTCAACATAACGCATGCTGACCAAACCGAAACACTGTGACATGACTATCGCAGGAAGATTCCATAGGCACAGGACAATACAGTATCTATGTACACACAGGACACACAGCACAGTGGCATGTGCCTATAGCCCCAGCTTCTCAAGAGGCCAAAATAGATGAACTTATTGAACCTAGAAGCTTGAGACAACCATGAGAAACACACGGAGATCATGTCAAAAACAAAAGAGAGACTAAATATAATAAAACACTGAATACTTAGAACAGGCTGCTTTTAGAAAGAGTTGAGTAATAGATTGTGATTTTTTCGTTAAATATTGCAGCACTGTTTCTCTCTTTCTCTTACTTGCAAACCCCCCACCTCCCACTGAACACACAACCCAGGTGCTCCTGAGTCCTGCCTCTGAGTGAGCTACAACCCAAGTTTCATTGTCTGACTTTTTTTTTTTTTTTTTTTTTGGTTGTTTTGTTTGTTTTTTCGAGACAGGGTTTCTCTGTGTAGCCCTGGCTGTCCTGGAACTCACTCTGTAGACCAGGCTGGCCTCGAACTCAGAAATCCACCTGCCTCTGCCTCCCAAGTGCTGGGATTAAAGGCGTGCGCCACCACTGCCGGCTCATTGTTTGACTTTTAAGAAAATAATGAAACAGAGAGCGCACCATGGCACCGCCAGCAGAGGGCGGGCGCGCCTGGTCCCGTGAGTTCAAATCCCGTGAGGCTCTGTTGTCGAGTCTCATGGGAAAACAAAAAACAAAAAACAGAAAAAAGAAAGAAAATAATGAAACATTATGTATTATTGTTAATAAATAGAAATTTCTTTTTTATTTATTTAGTTTTATAAGACAGAATAATATATAAGGCAGGCTGATCTTAAATTCACTAGTGGCTGAAGACATACTATAAACATCTGATCCTCTTCCTTCACCGCCCAAGATTACAACCCATGCCACAACACCAACCTAACAATTTTAATAAAGTGACAGTCTCCCAAACATTCCAGGATACTCATAAAAGACTAAGCTGAAATTTATTTGGAGACTGGAGAAATGGCTCAATGACTGAGAGAACACACAGCTCTTCCAAAGGGTCCAAGTCTGGTTTCCAGCATCCGCGTGAGGCAGCTCACAGCCACCTGTAACTCTGAGAGATCAGATAGATGCCCGCCCCCCCCTGGCGTCTGCAGGCACCTGCACTCACCTGCACATACATACGCACACACAAATACATAACTAAAAAATAAATCCTTAAATTGAATATGTGGCAAAGGCCTTTAATTCCAGCACTGGGGAAGCAGACAAATTTCTTGGGGTTTGAGGCAAGCCTGGTCTACAAAGCAAGTTCCAGGACAGCCAGGGATACAGAGAGACCCTGTCACAAAACAAAACAAAACAAAACAAAACAAAACAAAACAAAACAAAAGGCCTGCTGTTCTCCTCAGTGGCCTGCTTTCCCCTGGCCCTGCAAGGAGCGAGCTAGTCTTGACTGGCCTTCTGAAACCCAAGGGAGTTCTGTTGCTGTAACATGCGCTGACACTCTTGGCTAGTGCCCGAAGCCTGCCAGCGCACAGAGCTGCAACTTGTGAACTCAGGAGGCTGGCGACCTGCTGCCACCAGCAGCTTCTGAGATCTCACTTTCCCCTTGGAATTTTAACTCTTACATAGCAGATAAAGCTCCCTGCCTCTCCCTTAGGACGTCTGTCTACTCCATGCTTGGAAGGTGAGCAAAACAAACAGGAGAAACACCTCACAGGGTTCAATATCCAGTGCTACACAAATAAGAAAATACAGAAAACACACAGAGAGAAAGAGACAGACAGACAGACAGACAGACAGACACACACACACACACACACACACCCACCTCTTTTTGTGGAAGATGTGAGATGGGGCAGATGAAGATCTGGCTATGAAAGGACATCACGAGAGACTCCAGTGTTGTGCACTGGGTATACTAGCACTCTCCACATGACAAAGTGGCACAAAACCAGGCAGGCAGCATGGCGGTCGTCACTTTTAACGCTAGTATTTAGGAGGTAAAGGTAGGAAGCGTTCAGACTGAATCTGAAGTCTATTTGGACTAATACAAGATGCCATTGTCTTAGCAAACAAAATAATGGGCCAGCAGATGGCTCAGCAGGTGACAGCTCGCGCTGCCAGGCCTGGCAACCCAAAGTTCCATATCAGGGACCCACACAGCGGAAGAAGGGTAACAACGTTCACAAGTTGCCCCCTGGTGTATGACCCCTCCCCACCAATAGTAAAAGTGAAACATACACATAAGTACACAAACATGAAAGCGAGTCAATCTAGAGAAACTATAACTAGCCCATGAGAATGTCAATATTACAATACTGTACTATTGAGTTTGCAAGGTTCAGAAAGACAAATGTCGTATGTTCTTTCTCATATCTAGACCCTAGCTTTTAAAAAAATATTTACATTTTATTTATTTATTTAGCTCACTAAGAGGTCCAAGCTGGCCTCAAACCGACAAACCCTCCTACCTCTACCTCCAAAATGCTGGAATAAATGTATGTACCATCATGGCTGGCCCCTAATTTTTATGCAAGTGTACTTAACACTGGAGTGAATGTGGTTAGAGGCCATAGCACTAAATGGAAAACAGGAGGGAAGATAGGTTTTCATAAAGGAGGGTAGAAGTGTGGCAGTAGAAGTGTGGCATGCCACGCATACAGAACACCGGGGTAGAGGTATAAAGGTGGGAACGTGTCAGGGAGATGCGGTGGGCATCAATCAAAACGGAGTAAGAACCAGTAGTTAATTCCAACACTGGGGAGGCAGAGGTGAATCACTTGAGTTCAAGGCTAGCCTAGTTTACATACTGTTTTAGGCTAGCCAAGGCTACATAATGAGACTCATCTCAAAAAACAGAAAAAAAAAAAAGTGTATAAAAATGCTATGAAGGGGCTGGAGAGACGGCTCAGTGGTTAACAGCACTGACTGCTCTTCCAGAGGTCCTGAGTTCTATTCCCAGCAACCACATGGTGGCTCACAACCACCTGTAATGGGATCCGATGCCCTCTTCTGGTGTGTGTCTGAAGAGAGCAATGGTAAATAAATAAATCTTGGAAAAAAGAATTTTAAAAAAATGTTATGAAGGGCAGAGTGGCAGTGGCACACATCTTTGATCCCAGCACTTGGGAGGAGGCAGAGGCGGGTGGAACTCTGAGTTCAAGGCCAGCATGGCCAATCACAGCCAGGGCTACACAGAGAAATCCTGTTAGTTTATATACTAACAACAGAAAAAATAAAAATAACAACAACAAAAAATAAAGCAAATCTACATTTTTTCTACTTTAAAAACCTGTAATTTCAACACATGGGAAATAGATCAGGATTAAGTGAGTTCCTGTCTTTAAAAACCCCGACCTGCAAGTGGGGAAGATGTTAAGTGGGTTTGGTACCCAGAAACCAGTGCTAAAAAAAAAAATGATGGTATTCTCTTCTGTTCCTTCTTCCTTCATATGAGGATACAGCAGAAAAGGATATTTTCTGAGGCACAGGGTAAGCCCCTCACTAGAACTATCCTGTTGTTTGTATCTCAGACTTCCTACTGGCATGCTCATCTCAGTGGGAGCCAATAATTCCTGGAGATTCCCAGATCACACCTTAACTTCTGCAGGACAGAGACTCTGATTTCACTTTGTTCATTTCCAAATCTCAGTCCATTTTTCCTATCCCAGGGATCCTTTCTGGTCCGCCTGGCTTGCTTTTTTTATTTTCTCCTCCAGGTCTATCAGTTACAGCATAAGCTCTGTGTCAGTCATTGTCCATCAGGCCCAACTTTTAATTCAACAGACCTGCTTGTAAATTAAAAGAACAGCCGGGTGGTGGTGGCAGCACACTCCTTTAATCCCAGCACTCGGGAGGGAGGCAGGTGGATCTCTGTGACTTAGAGGCCAGCCTCGTCTTACAGAGTGAGTTCCAGGATAGCCAGAAACCAAGAAACCAAGTATGCAGAGAAACTAAGAAAACAAACACCAATAACACAGCAGGGCTCAGAGAAAGAGAGAGAGAGAGAGAGAGAGAGAGAGAGAGAGAGAGAGAGAGAGATCTAAGACCAATAGCTGTTCTTGTAAAGGACCTGTAATTCCAGTTCAAGGTGATCTGATGCTATGTTCTGACCTCCACAGGCACCAGGCAGGCATGCGGTAAACAGTCTTCCGTACAAACAAAATACCCATGCACATAAAACTAAACATAAAGTAAGAATCAAGCTCTTCATGCATGAGCCACCTTTCCTGGACAAGTGTTGTAGCCAACCACCTCTCATCAAAGAAACCTCTTTTCAGCCAATGGAGACCATCACAGGAAACCACAACAGGACACAAGGCAGAGATCAACAGAACGTGGGTGGTTGGGGGGGAGCCCAGACCCAGTGGACACGTCTACACTACAGCTCCTGTTATCTGTGGCTCAAAGAAATTCATAGATACCAGGACACCAGCTGTGACACTCTTTCCTAGAAACGGCTGCAAAACCAAGACTGGACGAATGGCAGTATCAATGGACATGTGACTGTGAAACAGGGAGACTTTTGCTTGGGCTCACGCCCTAGACAAAGAACTTCATACAGCTAATGACTGCTGGGAGAAAAAGAACTCACCTCTCCCAGGGATGAGCCTCCTTATTGGTTGTTCAATGCAAAGTGGTCAGCTTTGGAACCACACATATACACCAACAACTGAACAGACTCAGGAGGTTGTGTGTGTGTGTGTGTGTGTGTGTGTGTGTGTGTGTATGCACGCATGCATAAACACGAATGCATATATATATATAACAATAATAATCAAAGAAAAAGAAGCGACTAACTCGAGACTGTGGTGGGAAGATGAAAGGGTTTGGAGGGAGGTAACTGGGAAGGGCTATTCCTTCAATTCATTAAAATCTTTAAAAATACAGAGGAAAAAAACCCCAGAAACACAAACCAAACCCTGGAGGGGTATGCATCTGTAATTCCATCACTGCTACAGAGAGATGGGGTGTGGAAAGAGGACAATAGTGAGACAGGAGACAGCTGGACGCTCGTGAACCAGTAAAAAACACAACAGTGGAAGCACGAGACCACACGTCCTCGACAAGGTAGGAGGCGAGAACTGGCTCAAAGCTGTTTTCTAACCTCCACACATGCGGCACACACGCATCTTTGTTCACACATTCCCTCTTCTTCTCACACAAGTTTTTAAAAACTATTTTTAAATTTCTCCAACTGTAGAGTTAACACATTTTAGTTACTTAGCATTCATAAAGATAGCTACTTAAGTGTAATGAATTCACTTCTGACTTGAAAGGGAATTCTGAATCAAACATAGGACGGACACTAAGAACTGGTGATCAAACCTATGCGCGCACTCCACCGACCAGCAGGGCTTCATACTAATAATCTCATTAAACTGAGACGCTAGCAGTGCAGTGGGGAGCCAGGTACTTACTCAGTTCCCATCATGGTGAAACTGATGGTGGTGACGGTGCTGGTGACGGTGGTGGTGGAAGAGGAGGATTGGGGACGTGGTTCAGTTACAAGACTGATTGTCCAGTGTACACCAAGCCCTAGGCTGAATTCCCGGCACCGCATGAACCAGGTATGTATGGAAAGATATCCCAGCACTAAGGAAGCAGAGGTAGAACCAGGCGCTCAAAAGAACTGTTGGTCATAAAGTGAGTTTGCGGCCAGGCACAGCATGTGAAACCCTGTCTGTAAATGTATGAATACAGGAAAGCTCCGGGTCTGGAACACAGGCAAACACAGTACCCGAGCACACAGGAGGTCCTAGTTTCAACTGTCAGCAAGATGAGGAGGAAACAGTTTTTTAGACTATTAGGGTCTTGAGAGACTGCTCAGTGGTTAAAACCATTTACACATTTACAACTCTTGTGGAAGACCTGGGTTCAATTCCCAGCATCCGCACGGCAGCTCACAATCATGTTACTTGCTGCAGGGAATTTAACACCGCCCTCTGCCGTTCATGAGCACAAAGTGCACAAGACAGACCTATATACATGCAGGCAAGCATCCATACGCATAATAAAACCCTCACCTCCCCCACAGACACACTGTCATTAAAGGCTTTACATTCTTTGACCACTAATTCTGAGGAATATCTTTAACAGAACAAGACAGTAACACATATCAGACACACCTTACTTTGATGTAGAGGGAAACTGTTTTATTTAGTTCTGATTATGTCCCTAACGATGCCCAGCACTTCTCTGGCAGCACACTGACCCAACTTTTCTAGGAATTGCTTACCAGAGTTTCCGGTTTCATTTGGGAGTCACCATTGTTAACTAGAGATTACTCAGCCTGAGAAAATGTCTGACACTTTCTGCTTATTTTCTTCAATTCTTGTGCCCGAGGTTCACCAATGTTTCTTTTGCTCATAACACGTATTTCCGAAATAAAGCCTCAAAGGCGGGTACACTCCTGAAATAAAACTTGTCTAGTGGTCCGTTTCTCTAATTCTAAGACTTGGAAAGCGGACGCAGGAGGACTAAGAACTCTAGGTCGCGATTCTTGGGTCAGTGCACTAGTCCGCTTCCAGTCTTGGGAGTGTGTTTTCCTTCCTTAATAAGCTATCTCTGTATCTGCCCCATGTCTAACTTAAAAGGCAAGACCTTTTCTCTCTCTCTCCTCCTAATGGCTGCCAGGATTCTTACTTAACCTGTGCTCTTTTCTTTTAAACTCCAATAAGATAGTCCTTGAGCTTAAGAGAGAGTCAAGGTCATCTCTGGGTATTAGTGAGTCTCCATTGGACTCAACTACACAAGACCCTGTGTCTCATTAATTAAAAAAAAAGTGGCTCAGCAGTTAGAAATGCTTGCTATGTAAGCATGGTCTCAGATACTTCTGTAGCCCAAGGACTGAGTGACGCAGAGACATAAAATTGCTTGGGCTCACTGGCTGCCAGCCTAGGTAAAAACAAAACAAAAAACAGAACAAAACACCCAGCTAAAAACCAGCTAGCTTCCAGGTTCAGAGAGAGGCCTTGGGTCAAAGAAACGGGACACAGTGATAGAAAGCACCTGTGCGCACACATGCACACACACCACATAATACATCAGACCTTAATGTCACAGAAAAATTGTAATATTGCCCTTGTGTGTGTGCACAGCGTGCACACATCTTCCTCTATCACTGACTA
Source organism: Rhabdomys pumilio (assembly GCA_030674055.1). Classification (NCBI taxonomy): domain Eukaryota; kingdom Metazoa; phylum Chordata; class Mammalia; order Rodentia; family Muridae; genus Rhabdomys; species Rhabdomys pumilio. The sequence continues at coordinate 35,158,050 of JANHMN010000024.1, forward strand.
GTTTACACTGGAGCATGGATCCACCCACGGCGGCCCCCGCTTCCCCCCAATACTGGAGTTACAGATGTGTGTTACTGTCATCCATTTTTTACACAGGTGTTGAGAATCTGAACTATGGCTCATTATGTTTACATGACTTTACCAGTGGAACCCTTAAGATTTTTTTAGGGGTGGAGGGCGGGTTTCCAGGCAGGGTTTCTCTGTGTAGTCCTAGCTGTCCTGGAAACTCACTCTGTAGACCAGGCTGTCCCTGAACTCACAGAGATCCACCTGCCTCTGCCTCCTGAATGCTGGAACTGAAGGCGTGCACGACCACAGTCCGGCCTTCACAGTCTTGCTATTTCACTTACGGAAAACATTTATTGGGCTGGCAAAATGGTTCAGTTGGTAAAAACCCTGAGAAAATCCTGGAACTCCATACAAGTAGAGAGAACTAACTCCATGAAGCTGTCCTCGGACCGCACTCGTCATAGAACTAGGGCCCACGTACAAACAGGATGAAAGTGTGTGCGCGCGCGCATACACACAGGTGAAAACAAAAATAACAAATGTTTTTATTCAAGTGCTAAACAAGATTGATGCTATTACCTAAATGCTTTTATATAGAGCTTATCATCAAGATGATGCTTGGAGGTAAACACCATAGAATGAAAAAAGTAAAAAACCAGACTGGCGAGGCGGCTCGGTGGACTTGCTGCCAGAGTTTGAACAGTAAGACCCACGAGATGGAAGGAGAGAACTGAGCCCCACACACTGTCCTCTGGCTTTTGTGGATCCACCACAGCAGGACTGTACACATGCGTTCATGTAATACTCAGGGACAAACACAGACAAACACCTATTATTACTTATCCTAGCAGCTCTACTTGTGCATGCAAGAACACGTGCATGCTGAGGTCGGGTGTCAACTCGTGCTCTCCTTCAGCCATATGGGTTGTAGGACCTGAACTCACACCGTCAGGTAGGACCAAACCTTCACCTCCTCAAGCCAAGTCAGCCATCTGCTTTTTTTTTTTTTTTTTTTTTTTTTTTTTTTGAGACAGGGTCATGCTAGATGTAGCCCAGGTTGACCTGATCTTTCCCGATTCAGCTGTGTTGGGATTACAGGTGGATGACACCAGGCCCACGTTGTTGCCTTTCCTTTTCTGTCAGTGCTGTTGTTTGTTGAGAGGATTTTACTATATAACTTAGGCTGGCTTTCAGCCTGAAATCCCAATGCCTCAGATTGCTAAAAGCATGAGGTAACACATGCAACTAGTAAATGTGTTCTTAAAAATAAAAAATAAAAAAAAAAACACAGTCAGGTAGTGGTGGCGCACGTCTTTAATCCCAGTATTCAGGGGGCAGAGGCAGGAGGATGTCTGAGTTCGATGCCAGCCTTGTCTACTGAGTGAGTTCCTGGACTGCTGGGGCTACACAGAGAAACCCTGTCTCAAATACCAAACCAACCAACCAACCAACCAACCAACCAACCAACCAACCAACCAACCAGAAACCTTTATTATACAAAGAGACATGTCAAATTTGTCTTTCTGGTTTTGCTTAATTTTTATGTTGCACCCAATCAGTTTTTCTGTGATTTTTCAAAACATTCCTTTTCCCTCCCTACAGCCTCTAAAACTATCAAATAACAATTTGTTTCCTATGTCCTGTCTTAGGGTTTGACTGCTGTGAACAGACACCAAGCCAAGGCAACTCTTATAAAGGACAACATTTAACTGGGTCTGGCTCATGGTTCAGAGGTTCAGGTGATTATCGTAAGGTGGGAGCATGGCAGCGTCCAGGCGGGTATGGCGCGGGTGGAGCTGAGAGGTCTACATCTTGATCTGAAGGCCACTAGAAGACTGGCATCCTCAGGGAGCTAGGAGGAAGTTCTCTTTGCCCACCCCACAGTGACCAGCAAGGCCATATATCTTAATAGTGTCACTCTCTGGGCCAAGCGTATGCAAACCACCCTCAGGTCCCTTTAATCCTTTAACATGAACGTCAAATACTACAAATATCATAGTTCCTTTGGGGGCGGGATTGGGGTGGGACTGTGTGGTTGAGATAGGTTTGAGATAGCTCTGGGTATCCAGGAACTTACTATGTAGATCAGGCTAGACTCAATCCCTCAAATTCATACAGATCCACCTGCTTCCGCCTCCCAAGTCGTGGTATTAAAGGCCTGTGGTGCCACATCCAGCTGTAGTGTTTATTTTTCTATATTCAGTGTATTCCTATGTAGCTCTGGATCACCTGGAACTACCACTTATGCATTCTGAGAACCTGTGGCTTCTTCTAAATATCAGACACAGCATACCCTCAAAGAAAGGCAGTACAAGTCTGCCTAGAAACTCACTATCAGAGGCTACAAATTGCCTAAAAGTAACAGATTTTCCTTAGCACAGATTCAGAACTTTGTGGGGAAAGAGGGTTTGCCCTGGGGTTTGGCTCAGAGGTTAAGAGCACTGGCTGATCTTCCAGAGGACCCAGGTTCAATTCCCAGCACCCACACGGCAGCTCAGACCTGCCTGCAACTAATCCAGTTTCAGGCTGATCTGACATCCTCACACAAACATATATGCAGGCAAAACAGCAACGCATATATAAATATAAACACTGAAAGAAAAGGAAAAAAAAGAACTTCTAGGGCCTGGGAGCTACAACTCAAGGTAAGGCGCTTGCCTGACACACAGAATGCACTGTTTGAGCTCCAAAACTAAATATTAATAATAGTTATTACTATTATTTAATGTTATGTATCATAAAGAATCTATTTTGGCAAAATGACTAATAGGTCCTCTTGTACACTACAACTGTATAATCTGGTGGTTATACAAAACTAAAAATGGAGCAGACAGGTTCTAATACTGCCTCGCACCTCACCTACAGCGGTGGTTTGAATGAAAATGGCCCCACAGGGTCATATATTTGAACGCTTAGTCACAGGGAATGGAGCTGTGGGAAAGGATTAGAAGAATTAGTAAGTATGAGCTTGTTGGAGTAGGTGTGGCTTTACTGGCGAAAAAGTGTGTCACTGGGGAGTAGGCTTTGAGGTTTCAAAAGCCTGTGGCAGGTACAATCTCTGTCTCTGCCTGTGATTCAGAAAATAGGTCTCTTCTACAGCAACATCTCCGTACGCGCCTGCACACCACCAAATGCACCAAACCTCTGAAACGGTTAAGTCCCCAGGTAAATGCTTTCTCTTATAGGAGCCACGGTGTCTCTTGGAGCAACAGAGCAGCGACTAAAACAGCTTCTTTAAATGTCAAAATATAACAAAGAGGCTACAATGGGATGTCTACAATTCCACCTACACAAACCAAGGACAAAAATATGATTTTCTATCTCTTGTATATTAGTTAGAAACATCAGCTTTACAGTAGTTACTAAAACAGTGGTCTAACCTAAGGAACTTCCTTCCTACCAGTTTCATGTGTTGGAAACAACAACAACAACAAAAAACAAAACGGAAAAAAACAACAAAACAAAACAAAAAACGGATGATGGGGCCGGGCAGTGGTAGCACACTCCTTTAATCCCAGCACTTGGGTGGCAGAGGCAGGTGGATCTTTATGAGTTTGAGGCTAGCCTGGTCTATAGTGCAAGTTCCAGGACAACCAAGAAACCCTGTCTCAGGGGGAAAAAAAGAAAGAAAAAAAGAAAAAAAAAGGGGGGGGACAATGTAAGAGGAAAAATAATTAACTATAAAGGTTAGAAAAAAGACAAGTATAGAAATCAGAAGAAGATTATACACGCACACAGTACCCAGACATTACACTTTTAATTGCAAATTGCTCGATCAGGTAGTGACACTACTAAGGCAGAGCCTACATGCTGAGAGGACCGAAAACCCCAACATTCACTTTTTAAAAGTAGGCAGTTTGGTTTTGTTGTTGTTGTTGTTTTTATAAATTACATTTGTGCGTGTGTGTGTGTGTGTGTGTGTGTGCGCGCGCGCGCGCGTGTGTATACGCGCGCGCGTGCACGAGCCTGTGCATGTGTGTAGTTCCACCATGTGAGAACTGGGGACTGAACTCAGGTTATCATGTATCTTTACCCTGAGCTGCTGCACCAGTTTTTGGTGTAGGTCTCACTACGTAACTCAAGCTGGCCTAGAGCCCACTACACAGCCAAAGCTGACCTTTGATCCTCTTGCCTCCACCTCCCAAATGCTAGGATTACAGGCAAAGGCCATGCTGCTGAGCGAGTTCTAAGATTAAAGACCTAACTCAAACCTGCTGAAGCCCTACTACAAAGGAAAGTCATGTTTTTGGCCTTTTTTCTTGAGTAAGGAGAAAATCCAGAGACCTAACTCACCCATGACTCCAGACTCCCCAGGCCTGGCCAGCAGAAGATCAAATCCCACTCCTCAGGGAGCTGCTTCTAACACCGGTGTCTTCCAGACGACGGGTGCAACTGTCACTGTGACTGACTTTCAGGAATGCCAGCCAGCAGAAAAGACTTAATAAGTAGCTATTTCCCTTCAGAGTCAGCTGGACGCTGAACAACTGCAGACACTACCTCTTTCTCTCTGCTGGGCAGAAAAACAGCTACCATTCTGAGGAGTCTGTAACCATCCAGGAACAAACCAACAGCACCGATCTCACTAAAAGCTGCTCCTCCCACGGGATCCGTGTAACTCTTCACAAATCCAGCCTCCTTTACCGAGCTCCACTTCCCCTGCACTAGTCTCAACCTTTTAATACTATATAACTGCTCATTCTTATCTTCTTTTAAAAGACACAATCTGCTAGGCATGGTGCCTCAAGCCTGTAATCCCAGCACTGTGGAAAGCCAGGCAGGAGGAATGCTTCAGTCAGCCTGGGCTCAGAAGCAAAACCTCTTCCCTCCCAAAGATAAAGCCCATTGGTTTTGACTTGGTCTGTTTTATTCACTGACAGATCGTAAGAAGCTGGAACAGTATCTCACATATAGTAGGAACCCAACAGAATGAGACAAACTTCAGAGGTCAACAAAACCCAGAGTACACAATACTATTTCTCAGCAGAGCCAGGCTGCTCCCGTGAGTAGCTCACCTTGCACACACTCCTCCAAGTTAGGACGCACGCGGCCAGCAACGCTACCAACAGCAAGATAACAAGTCTGCTCTTGAATCAGAAGGGGTTCTTAAGCCATTCAGTCTGTCTTGTTCCCAGTTTATTCAATTTGGGGTAAAACGTGTTGAATGGAATTTGTTTTACTATGAAAGGGGTTTGAAAAAAAAAAATCACATGAAGTTTCTTTTTTTCCAAAGTCTAAGTCTAATTCAATTCAGCAAACATTAATTATGCATAGTTATATTCAAAGCATTGGGCTAGGAATTACAAGGGACAAAAGAACAGAGACAGAGCTGTCTTACAGAACTTAAAATGAGACAGGAAGAAAATACATCCACACACAAATTATCACTTAAGGCAGCATATGATGAAGTGTTGGAACAGAGACTATAGCCATCTTTCCACAACTGTCCCCCCCCTCCAAAAAAAAACCTGAAGGGACACAGAGGAAAATGACATCAGTTCTGGAGACAGGAGAATGAGTGGAAGGACACCGAGCACTGGTCTAAAGGAAGGGATGGACTGGGGATGTGAATGTCTTGGAAGCACAGAAGAACATTCCAATAGGAAAGAAAAACAGGCTGAAAAAACGCAGGTAAGTCATCAGGACGGCTGTAGAAAGAGATGGATAGACTGGAACATAAAATAAAGCCGAGGAAGGCAGACGTGACCAAGACAAAAAGATCTGCAATGACCCTAGTAAGCAAGTAAGACGCTGGCTGACTGGGTGCAGGCTCTCACGCCACAGCCTGGCAAGCTGGGTTCACCCCTTAAAACCTACATAACCGTAGGAGGTAAAACAGAAACAACTCAGCTATCCTGACTTCCACATGTGCACCATGGTACCTACCCATGCATAAATCTCTCTCTCACACACACACACACACACACACACACACACACACACACACACACGAAAGCTAAAACTAATTTAAAATAATTCACTTATTTATCTTGGTTTTTTAAGACAGGGTTTCTCTGTGTAGCCCTGGCTGTCCTGGAACTCACTCTGTAGACCAGGATGTCCTTGAACTCAGAAATCCACCTGCCTCTGCCCACGTCACCAAGTGCTGGAGTGAAGGCTGTATGCTGCCACTGCCCAGCAAATCGTTTTCAACATTAGCCTACATCAGTAGGCTAGGGGTATATATATATATATATATATATATATATATATATATATATATATAT
>JANHMN010000024.1:35164292-35177363 GCA_030674055.1 Rhabdomys pumilio
ATATATATATATATATATAATAAATATATATATTTTAAAGTGAGGAAAAAATAATGTTTCAAATTACTATTTTAAAAATCTATGGTAGGTTGGGTGTGATGGCACAGACCTTTATTTAATTCCAGCACTCAGGAGACAGGCAGGCAGATCCCTCTGAGTTTGAGCAATGAGTTTCAGGCCAGCCAAGGCTACATGCTTATTTAGATAGATAGATAGATAGATAGATAGATAGATAGATAGATAGATAGAGATCGACCGACAGACAGACAGACAGACAGACTGACTGACTGGAGGGCTGGAGAGGTGGTTTGGAGCACAAGGCAACAGGACCTTGATTTGATTCTCAGCACCCACGTGGTGACTCACAACCATCTATAACTCCCGTTGAGGGGATCTGGTGCCCTCTTCTGACCTTTGTGGACATCGAGTATACATGAAGTGTGTAGACAGGCATGCAAGCAAAACATTCATATATATATATATGAACATTCATATATAAAATAACCTGAATCCCCAGAAGTCCATGTTGGGTTTCTGTGTTACTTATTCTAAAAACCCAAGAATTTTCTTTTTAAAGCATTTTAATTCATAATTACGAATTCATTTGCTGACTGTCTGCTCCATTAGACTGCAGGTCCCAGTAGGACAGGAACCACGCCTGGCCCAGCACAAATAATTAAATATTACAGTATGGCAGCAACATGTACAGAACAAAGAAAGAACACAGCCATGAGATTACTGCACAAAGGTGCAGAAGATGAAAACCTGACCTAGGTCAGCAGAGAAGAAAAATGAGGGAAACAGGGCTAGAGAGATGAGCCAGCGGTTAAGAGCACAAAGCCATGCTAACCACTCTCCCAGAGGAGCTGGGTTTGACTCCCAACTGCAACTCCAGTCCCAGGGGATTTAATGCCCTCTCTTGGCTTCCACTCATAAACATTAAAAAAAAGGAAGGAAAACAAAGGGAAAAAGGTGAAGTAAACGCAGAGCAGCACTTCAGTCAGAAGAGGAGCTAAGTCAACAGTCTTGAACTACAGAAATCGGAAGAACAGAAGAGGACCTAAGCTTCAGCAAGTGTGAACTGGAAGTTCATATGAAAGCAGCTGCCAAGTAGAAAAATGCCATTCTTTCCTTCCTACATACCCTGCAGAGTTAAGCACCGCTGGGATTAGTTCCGTTTCTGACTCCATCCTCAGGACTCCGCTCTAGAAACAACCCTTGTACTAGAACGACAGTAAGCACTTGAATCTCACGCCAGACTTCAGGATGTGTAACTGAAGTCCACAAGGTTTATTCACAGACGTTCACTTTACTTCTATGATGGAAATCCACCCAACCAGTGTAAAGAGAATCTCTCCTAAGTATCACCTGTCAATGAAAAAGCTTATGGCCAGTCGCTGAGGCAGGAAATGGGAGGTAGGACACTGGCATGGAGAGGACTCTGGGAACTAGTGAGAGAACAATGGGAGATACTGGGGGAGCCGCAAAGATGTGAAGGAAGAAGTGGGCTAGTACTGAAGGAGGGGTAGTTAACCATGCAGAAGACATAGAATAGTTTGAATGGGTTAAATAAGTTACGAGCTAGTCAGGGAATAAGCCAAAGCTTATGGCCTAGGCATTTAATAATAAATAATTAATCTCAGAGTTATCATTACAGGAGCAGGGGCCGGGAGGAAAAATGGATTGATTTTTTTTTTTTTTTTTTTACAAATCAGACACAAAGTGCCACTTAGAAACGTTACTAGGAATGGTGCTGACATCATACCAAAAGCCTATAAGCTGTATATTAACAAATAAAGCAAATACAGGTAACAGCATGCAACATGGTACCAGCACCCAGTGTACCCTAACTACAGGGACCTAGATTCCATGCTGTGATCAGACTCCAAAGGCTGTGTGGTACCTACTACCCTGGCCGTCATCGGCTAACTGAGTTCCCTGTGCTCCGCAGGACACTGAAAACAACTGTCTATAGGTATTGGAGAGATGGCTCAGCAGATACAAGTACTTCCTGCAAACCTGACGCCATGAGTCCAACATGGTGGAAAGAGAGCGTTCATACCACTGAGCATAATAAGACAATTTCAAAACTTGCCTGTATCAGACAGTTCTACCTCCAAGGAAAAAGCCACATAACAACAAGAGAAAAAACCCCAAGGTTTGACCTGAATGCTGGAAGATATGATGTAATGGATTTGCCATTTCCTATCAGGAACTCTGATCCAAGAACAAACAGCAAGAGAGAAGGAAGCATGAGAAACTCAGCCCTTCTGGATCCAGATGTGTCTCATTCATTGACCTGGCTGCTCACAGTTCAATTACTACAGCTGGAGCAGGGAGGGGGTGGGGAGGAGGACAGACCGAGGTGAGAAGGAAGGAGGGGGAGGACCTGTGTTGTCACTGAAGGAGGACAGTAATTAGTGTTCTACTCTGCTGGAGAAGTCTTCACAGCAAAGTCAGGAGGGGTGATGAGGGAGAGAGGGAGGGCAGCACAAGGAGCCGCCACACGGAGTGACAGGAGAGGACATGCAAGTCTGTGAACAATTCAAATAAAACAAACCCATGACAGTGCTTGCCTCTCCAAGTCTACAACCTGAATTCAATCCCAAGATCCCATAGGATGGAAGGAGAGATGGGGACACACAGACACACACACACAGACACACACACACACACAATCAAGTTAGAACCTTCACTCTACTGGACATCAGATGTCGAAGAAAGACATCTGAACTTTAAAACAGTTGATATAGTTTCTTTCCTTTCAATATCTGTGAATTCTACTGGCTATACCCATTCCTGGGCATGTGTGCATGAAAAGAGAAGGTCCACGGAGCCTGTGACCCGATACAGAAAATTATTACCAAACAAACATCAAGTTACTCGTTCATAATTTCAGCTTGGGGCCAAGGTGGTGGTGTATGTCTGTAATCCCAACCCACATCACATAAACCATCTCAAAACGAGAGGAGAGTGAACGGCCTCAATGAACATGGAAAAGCAAAACCATGCTGACAGAAGATAGTTAATAACAATCTAAAGGGAAATCTACGAATTTCACAAATCCTCAAAATATACGGTATTATTCCAAATCACAGGAAACGCCATCGTTGCTTTTATTTTATTGTTTTTAAAATAAATATTTAATAAAAATAGTTCCTTAACATCATTTGGCCTTCTGGTGATAATCTGGTTTTTACAAGTGACATTAGAATGATCAAAAAAAAAAAAAAAAAGTTATAAAGGTACTAGGGGGGAAAACCCTAAAAACTGAAGCAAGAAAGCTGAAGAAATGCAAACTTCATGGAGGAAATGATATTTGTAAAATAAAAGCATGCAAATCTTTTGCATAAGGAGCTTCAGGTGGACCCTTTGCATGCATCCAGCTGGGCACCCTCCCAGTGAGCTAAAGCTTTTCACCATCAAGACAGCAAAGCATTTCTGTTTCCCATTTACTTCTAATAAGCAAGTCCTAGAAGCACTGAATTACCACCATTTCCTTCCCTTTCATGGGGCAGAAAGCCAGAACGTCCACAAGTACAACAGAGCCACGTAGGGCCATGACTAAGGCATGCTACTCAGAAAAGAATCTCTTCTCTCTATTCCTTCCCCATCTCACTCACAAATCAACAATAGGCATTAAGAATCGGGAAACAAAGTGCAATTTCACACATGTGAACGTTGCCTCCACCACACAGGACTGAGTATTTTCTTGACAGTGTGGCATGTGATTCTTCAGCCACCTGCTCAATAATCCCTCTTCAGCTGCACAGCGGCTGCCGCCGCCACATGCCTCGCTAGGCAGGTGCTGTGGTGAATTACCTGTTCTCTAGTGAAAAGAGTCCTTCACTGACACTTAGTGGACCCAGAACCCGCCAATCAGCACCACCTATCTTCATTCTGCCTGTCACAGCTGGCTTCTATCAGAGAGGCTGATATGAGGGCGCTACTTAACACACTGTGAATTTTGTGTTCTCTTCATTTTTCATTGCGACGTTGCTCTTTTACTTTTTAAAAAGGAAACTGTTTTTTTTTTTTTTAATAAAATAAAGTAGATGTGAGAATTAAGCTGCTGAGAAGAAAACTTGCTGCACAACCAAAGGCCATCTTATCTAAGTGCCTGGCAACAGCCCCGGCCATGCTGGCTTTCCACAATGAAAATAACAATTGCTTAGCTGCCTTTGGAGCAGTGAAGTATTAAGATGCCTGGCAAAGAAGTAGAGAGAGGAAGCAGACTGGCAGCTACTGGAGAACAAGCATCCCTGTGTGTCTGTATCTATCCTCCATGCCCGAGCTCAGGTTCACGTGTTGATAGATAAATAAGGGGTTGGCACTTCTACTTCACAGAGCAATCAGTAACCCTCAACAAATTACCCCGGTCCAGGCATTAGTTGCTAAATGCTAACTATAACATATTAGTACAAGGAGCCACACCCACACAGAACATAATCATAGGCACTAAGGTGTCTAGCTATAAAACTTCTCACAAGGAAATATTTCCTACCAAGAAAGTAGAGGTGAGGAATTCAAAGTGACTTCTGAAACACAGTCACTCAAAATGCTAAGGTACGGTCACACTCACAAGTCCCAGTTCTGAAAGCACTAAATCTAATCAAGAAAAACCGCCAACAGCCCAAGAAGAAAAAAAGCCTTAAATTCAGTTTAACTGGGGCATGCTAAGAACCCTGGGACATATAGTGAGAAACAGTCTAGGGCAGACAATACTTTTGGTAAGGCTTAAAGACAGCTCTACTACTAAAAAAAAAAAAATAATAATAATAAATATCAAAACAACCTGTTCTCTCCTATCAAAGTCCCACCATGGAAATGCCAGGCCATCATGTAAAGAGACCTGATGATATAAAAGGGTAACGGAGGGAGAGGCCAGTTGCACTTACTGTCTTGAAAGACCTCCACCAAAAACCAACGGCCAGCGTCCCCATTCAATGATAAATATAGAAAATAGTTGGGCAGCTATTTTATATACTGCATACTGAATACAATGTCTTTTACAGTGAACCTTTTAAAAAACTTCTTTAAGGTCTTGGATGAAAACCTGTTTTCTATCCCTATATATATACGTAATTGTTACAGAGTTGCTGTAACTGATTATACGTGTAACTGATATGAGACTTTCCTGACAGTCAAGGACATGGTTCTTCCCACCTTTCTCTACTACTAGATCCAAAGGTGGCAAATTTCTCTCCACAACACCCGAATCATCTTGTCTTCTAAGTACCGAATTATAAAGGGAAACTTTTGTTTCCAAATCTTGACTTGGGCAAACTGAGCGGCCTGTTTGTTATGTAAACTATCCACCAGGAAGTCACCATTTAAAAAGGTGTCTGGGTGCAGGACATAGGGGAATGCCTCTAATTGCTAGCACTAAGCAGGCTGAGGCAGAAGGATTCTGAGTTAGAGACGTGCCTGGGCAACTAATGAGTCCTTACTGGGGGAGGGGCACTTGGTCCTCGCCTCTTACTCATATACCAGTCTTTAGTGGTTTTCCTAAGGAACAAACAAAAATAACTGAAGGAGAGTCCCACTTCTACACAGAAACATTTAAATATGAGGTTTTATGTAAGTACAGAACCCTCCTCTTGCAGTCACCTTCCTCAAAGGTCTATCACAAAGCATGCGGTGGCCTGTCCCAGATGCAATTCCTCCACAACTTAGTTACAGGCTAACCAAAGAGGCAGGCACAACATGGCTGGCATCCTCTATTCTTCTGAAAAATGTGTGCCAGTGAGCCCTGCATTGTTCCTCACTCAAAAAGAAGAGCCTTTCTGTCTGGCCTCCTCCAATGGCAAGCCCCAGTCTGGAAAAGGAAAAAATGGCACTAAGGAGCCTGGGAGATGGAGCATATCCAAAGCTCTCAGACAAGACTTGAACCTATGACCTTCACTGTGTACACAATAGGCGGGTGAGAGGGACCGGTTTATCTCTGCTGCAACAGTTCTCAGCCCTGGGGTAGCCCTCCCGATAAAATGACACCACTATTGTGTGGCAGCAGATCAGTCATCTCTCACAACAGCCTAAACCAGCACTCCCTCCCCCAAGACAAAGCAGCAGGGGTGAAATTAACTCAGGGCTGCAGAGCAAAGCCTCACACAGAAAAGAGAGGCCTGTGGGGCTTAGGGGCTCTCCTCCACCCCGGGGCTCCGGACACATGGCTGCAAACAGGCAGGCTTTCCCCCCACCTCTCCCACTCTCATTTAGGTAGGAAGCGGTTTCTGAGAGAATTTAATCATCTGTGATTTGTTGAGAAATATTCCCCCCGAAGGGCTCTGCTCTCCACCCTGTGTGAGCCTAATTCCTAGAAGCCGAAATGACTGTTTGCCGCTGCCTGTTTCACAAACACACATTAATTGGTCAGATGTGTCTCCTCCTCCTCCTCAGCCCGGAGGGAGGAAGGAGAATCTGAGCGAAGCCCGGAGACGATCCAACCGTAATTACGCATAAAGGGAAAAGAGGGCAGCACGGCTTTTCCAGACAGGACGGGGTCGCGGACCCTCCGGGGACGCCGGGCCAGCAGTGTAAAGTCCAGGCCCGGGGATCCCTCCATCTTGGAGAAAAGGACGGGGAGCTGTGACCTCAGCCCGGGAAGGCGCACCACCCACAGCCTGCGGGCTGCACGCTCCCGGGCCGCGCACACGTCCTGCCTCAGCCTCCGCTCCCCGGACCGCAGCACAGCCCCGGAGAACTCGGTGGCTGCCCCTGCCCGAGCCGCCCGGACCGGGGACCGACCGGGGCAGCGCCGCCCGCCGCCCGCCGCCCGGACCGCGCTTTGAACTTCACCTCGGCCCCTCCCCCACCCACGCAACGACCCCGCTCGCTCTCCCGCACACCTTCGCCTCGCTCCGCCCCGGGCCCCCCACCCCCACTTCCTCCGCGGCCCCCGCGCCCCCGCGCCGCTCCCCCGGCGCCGGCCTCCCTCCCCCGCCCAGCCCGGGCTCCACACAAAGCTCACACTCACCGCGCGGCCGGTCCCGGGAGCCGCCACCTCCGCCCGCCCGGGGCCCCGGGCCGCAGAGCCGCCGCTGCTACGCGCCCCGGGCCGCCATCGGGCCGCGGCCCCTCCCCTCCCCGCCCCGGCTCTCCGCCCTCCCCGCGCCGCTCCGCCCCGCCGGGCCGGGCCGCTGTGTCCGGGGCTGCGGGTCCCTCAGCCGCCGCTGCCGCCGCCGCCGCCGCCGCCGCGATCCGGGACAGCAGGGCCGCCCGGAAGACCCGGACACTGGATCCTCGTGCTCTCGGATCCGGACTCCGTGCGCTACGGAGTCTGGAGAGGGCGAGCGCGCGAGGAAACCCGGAGCGCGGACGCAGGAGCTGAGTCCCGGGTCTGGACTGCGCGGCCGCTGCGAGCCCTGGGAAAGGAATGCTGGAAAACCTGGCGGGCGGGTTCAAACCGAGATAAGCTCGGCAGCGCGGGCTGCACAGTTTGAACCCAGTGCTCTCCGCGTGCACAGATTCCTGGCGGGATAAGAGTTCTCATCCCGGTCTCTGGAGAAGCGTTTGCTCTCACAGATGGTTTTCCGCCGTGGATTCGAACGTGAACCCCCGCGGAGAACAGAAGACAAGCGCGCAGCTCTTGATGGTCTCATCCGTTTTGCCGCTTAGTTCGGCAAACTATTTTAAGAAAATAATTAAGCGTGGCAGTTGTGGGGGACGGGACACGTGTCGTGGCGCACGTATGCAGGTCAGCCGACAGTTTGCGGGACTCGCTTCTTTCCCTCCACCATTTGGTTTTTGGGATCAAGCTTAGGCCCCTAGGCTTGGCAGCGCACGTCTTGTCCTCAGTTTTGTTTTGTTTTTTTTTTTTCTTTGATTACCGTTTGTTCTCTACAGAGTACCTGTTTCTAAAGCCTCTGGGTTCCTTTCCACCTCACCACCTAGAATCACTAAGTCGTACTGCTTTTTGTCTTGGGCCCGTTTCTGCACCCCATCCCACCATTCTATCCCTATAGATTGTGACTTTTAAATCTGTTAATCTTTTTGAGATTGCCCAGCACGCCGTCTCCTACTCGGTAGACGTTCTGTGCACGTGTAACTGAGCCCTCCCACCAGTTGCTTACGAAACAGCTCCATGACCTAAGACTTCCCCGTCCTACCGTAGCAAACCAAGGTTTATCTTAATTCCCGAGAACCCCCAGCGTGCCCTTCCCGCGTCCTTGACCGCTTTATTCAGCTATGCAGTTACCTTTATTCTCTTATTCTAAGGGCACTCTTCACTGGGCCATTCAAAATAGCATGTGACTGAGAGATCGAGTGAGTCATTACGTCCCTTTAGTCTCCATTGCCATCTCACAAAAAGAAAAGGAGGGTGGGAGGGCTGACGGCTTAAAGACGAGCCCTGAGCCGGTCTGGTCTATGGATAGTGACGCTGTGCTAGGACAGTAAAGGAACCGACTCAGGGTGACAGCCAACTTTCCAATCTATAATCTATATTACAAAATGAGGGTTTGCTTAACAGAGAGGAAAAACAGGGTTTACTGTTCTGTATTTGTGATTTAATTAAGGGTTAAACATTGTAGCACTAAACTAAGACAGTTGGGGGACAAGGAAACAGTTCTAGATAGTTAGGGACTCTGAACAAAGACAAGCGTCTAATGACAGTAATGGAATCTGAAGCTTTGACTTCTCATATCTCTACGTCAAGTATCGGCAAACTAGCAGACCAAAGGACAAAGCAGCTTCACCACCACCTTTTGGTAAATCCTGTGAGTTAAAAGCTAGTTTTTACATTTTAACAATAATTTTTTTTAAAAAAGAAGGTACTTTACAACACAAAAATTATATGAATCTGGTGTGGTGATACAGACTCGGCACTTGGGAACTTGAGGCTGGAGATCTAAAATCCAAAGCTAGGTCTGGGTTTGAACTGGGATACAGAGAAAAAGTGTCTCCAAACAGTTCTGCTGGCTGTAGCCACACTTACTCACATCGTCTATGGGTGTATTTGCAGCACAGTAGCACAGCTGGATGGTTTATAAAACCAAACCGCCGGGCGGTGGTGGCGCACGCCTTTAGTCCCAGCACTTGGGAGGCAGAGGCAGGTGGATTTCTGAGTTCGAGGCCAGCCTGGTCTACAGAGTGAGTTCCAGGACAGCCAGGGCTACACAGAGAAACCCTGTCTGGAAAAACCAAAAGAAAACAAACAAAAAACCAAAACAAACAACAAAAAACCAGAAGCCATTTGCTACCTCGCCCTATGGAATGACGGTGCCAGCCCTGCCCCTGCTGTTCCGTTCAGGAGTCTCTAGCCACATGTGAGCTATTAGGGCACAGAAGGAGCAGTGACTGAAGAACTGAGCCTTACATTTTAATCAAATTTAAACAGCGTGTGGCCAGTGGCTACCATACGAGGCGGCACGACCCCAGAGACCCACCTGCTTCTGCCCCCAAATGCTGGGATTAAAGGCGTGCAGCCACCATGCCTGATAGACTTAAGTCTTAGGCATTGATGTGCTTTTCTCTCCATGCCCAGATCTTCTTCCTGACACAGCTCTGTGGATTTAGGCCCCGCCCCCGCTCCCGCCCCGCCCCCTGTCCCTGACTCCAATCCCGGGCATTTGTTACTGGGATTTCTTTCTGGGCTCTCCCATCTTCACAACTGAAATTCAACATCTGATCAGTTTACGTTTCATCTCCTGAATGAAGCCACATTGTATTCACACACGTAAATGGACGTTTATACACTTTCACTGTGACAGAGGAGGGCACCTGTGGCTATGTTCTTTTTTCTCTACAGGAGAAAAGTAGAAAAGCTCTCTGCAGGCTGGATCCCTTGTTGCTGTTCTAGCCTTAGATGTGAGCCGCCTCCTCCCAAACACATTCACAGAAGCCGAGAATAGCGGATGTGTGCTTGCTGTTTGAGTCTCTGAATCTCAAGGAAGAAAATGTCGTTCACTGGACTGTCTTCCCTCCTCCCGGCCTAACAAACTGAAATTAGCTGGTTTTTCTAGTTTAAGTAGCTGAGCTGGTCAAGTGAACAGCCCCATGCCATCTAATCTTGGCTAGGCCCCACATGGCATTAAACAAATCTTCTAAATTAAATGGCCACCACATGCGCGGGCTATAGGAGAGACAGTAATTAAAATGGAAAAGACTAAGTGTCATAAATCATAGGAGCCCAAAACTATACTTATTTGTAACAGTAATCTTTAAAGGGAGTGCTAGGAGGAAAGGTGGGTTTACAATAAAATTTCAGTTTGAAAAGAAAAGACAGGACACTTAGTTCTCTCTGTATTAGCTAAAGAAGCAATAAAAAAAAAAAAAAAAAAAAAAAAAACCAACCAAAATTCTTTTTCTTTTTTCCTGTGTGGCAGTGGCTTACTGTACAGCTTTGCTGGCCTGGAGCTCAGGACATCACTTGCCTCAGTCCCCTGAGTGCTGGGATTAAAGTGTGTATGGCCAATCTGGCCAAATTCTTCATCTGTTCTAAGTACTAAAGATAAAATCTCATCAACGCTGACCAAGTCCATAATTTCTGACATAGCCTATTATGAGCTCATATAAAGGAAACTGAGTATTGTCTGGGGAAAACAAAAAGAAAAGGCCAATTCCTTTACTGTATGAATTAATGGTGTCTTAATTCAGTCATTCTAAAGAGAACACAGAAACTCCAACAGAAAAGCAACTGAGAAACTCAGAACTTTCTTAGGCCGAACTGTCCCAGAGTAAACAGGGTCAGAGTGAAGTGTCATATACACCAACAGGCTGTTTATTCTTGGACAAGTTTGAACTCAGGCTACTAAGAATTTCCACCAGGCTTTAAATTATACTATTCACCACTGAGCAACTGAGGGCCAGCTACCTGCAAGCTTCTTCTACACTTTCTCTCCTGCGTCTCCGCCCAACAGAAGAGAGACTTTATACTACCACTACCACGTGAACCAAAGACAGACTTTCCCAGCCTGGCCATGAAAAGGAGAAGTTCCCAGTGGCTCTGCCACTTATTTATGTAGCTCTGGCTGTGCATTTGGGATGCTGAGGTGGGGTCTTATAAACCTGCAAAGCTGATGAGCTAATCTGTTGACATTCCTGACTTTTTTCTTCTAAGGGTGCACACAAATTATCTACATAAAAAAAGCAATCCATACTTTTCTGTGCAAAGGCTGCTTTTAAATAAAAGAGCAGAGAACCTCTCCCCTTCCTTGTCTCCTCCCATCCTACCTTTCAGCTTTATTTTGATATAAAGAGACTCAGACAATTTCAGCATCGAAGTCAAGGTGCTACTGCTTGGTAAACTATTAACTACATAGTGAACACAGTTTTGCCTTCAACAATGGTAGAGTTTCCAAGAGGCCAAAAAGACACCTCTCACATTAATAAATGCCATTAACTGTCTGTCCTCTTCTACTTTCTACAGAGGTCCAACAGAACGAGAAAGAATACGTGTGTGCATCACTGGAACAAGAATCTGTTCAGGTTCCCTGGGAATCCAGAGTGATCGGCCTCCGTGGAAGCAGTGCAGAAAGCAGTTCACAGTCGAGTGGACATCAATGTGGAATGGGTGGAGGCATTTCAATGCAAAGCACGCTGAGTATGAAGGATTCAAGAAAGGGAAATTAATCTTTCTCATAACACAAGGTACTTTTTTTTTTCTTTCTCACTTGCTCTTTCTTTTTTAAGTCAAGCACACAAACTGTTGGAGGGAGTCCAACATCCCAGCGTGGTAGTCGTGTTTTATAAAAAGCAGGACATACGCGTTTAAGACCATGAATTTCCTGGGATCCAGCAACTGAGAGTCCAAGATGACGTTAGAAGCTCCTCAGAAACAAGTCTTACTGAGAAGGGTTAAAGGGACCAGTGAAAAATCTAACTTCAAACCAACCCTTATTTTTCCAGGCATGGCTTTTTAGGATATGTACAGTTTTAAAAAGGCTTGTTTTCAGCATTAGAGGGTTTTTTGATGTATTTACCAAAGGATTGTATTTTCTAGTTTTTCTCTAATTGTACCATCGACACGATGCTTTTGCAACACCTACCGAATAAACAGGGCAGCTTCAGGCTGCGTTAGCAGGTGGCTCCTCACTTCCTGTCTAACCCATGTTCTCAAACTAAAGAGCAAAAGGAATATGTGTTCATGTTATCTTTTCCCGAAAGGAAAAAAAATCTGCTAATGATGGGAATGCTAGCTTTCCGCTCTGAGAGATTTTGGGTTAGGAGCTGAGCGTGGTGCTAGCGGCTGTAAACATGGCACTTGAGAGGCTCTGGCAGGACTGTTGTGAGGTCCAGGCAAGCCTGGTCACAGAATGAGACCCGGTCTCCAGATACCAAAGCTGAGCATTTGGTAAGAACATTCTCACTTCATCACAGGCTTCTATTAAACAAAGATTCCTCAAACATCCTAATAGTCTCCATTCTATTGTTTCAAGAAAAAACTTCAAAGAGTCTCTTATAAAAACATTAATCTATGTTAAGATTTCCCTAATCACAAATACAAATCTCACAGAGAAAAATAATTTCCAATTTCTTCCTTCTTGTTTTGAATTTAGTTCTGAGAAAAATGTCAAAGACCTAGAATTTTTAAAATGAGTTTTTATAAATAACATATTCAAAGATTTTTAACCCACTACATAAAAAATTCTACCCTTTAAGAAAAATATACAGATTTGGTAAGAGCTTAATTCTCAGAGATTGAAGCCTGGTGCCAAGCCTTTTAGCTTTCTACTGCTTCAATCCCAAGGACCAGTGGATAGCAATTTAGTACACAAGACTCCACTATGTCATACAGTTCCTTTCTTCCTGGGTCAGACCGCTTTATTCTGCTTCATTAACCCCTTCTTTGCTCCTTGATGGATCTTGGAATCCAGTTTCCCTGTAAGAGAAAAAAGAAGTCTCACTCATTATTTTTATATTTGCATTGCAAATCTTTCCTGGCCTCCTAGGTCTTCTGGTTACTGTGTTCCTGTCACATTCAATTATCTTGCTTCAGGACACTAGGCACTTCCAAACTTAAGAGTTTTATTTTCTAACAAGAAAGTGGTGGGAATACTGTAGACATAGACACATAGACACATAGACACACACACACACACACACACACACACACACACACACACACACACA
>JANHMN010000024.1:35185597-35203383 GCA_030674055.1 Rhabdomys pumilio
CACACACACACACACACACACACACACACACACACACACACACACACGAGATACCATTTCACACTAAGATGGCTTGGCCTACATGTGACAAAAGCATGAATCGGAAGGTGGCAAAGGTCTGAGGGGCTGTGCCCCTTCTGCATTGCTGATGTAAGTGTAAGTACACAGCCACAGTGGAGAACGGTTTGAAGGCTCCTCCAGAGGCTCTGCAGAGAGTTATCATTATCCCAGCCACAGAAAGGAGATGAAAAGACTCTCAAATGGGTATCTGCACACTAATGTTCTAAGGAACACCAACAATGCTGTCACAGCTGAATACAAAATAGGAGGAATCACTCTTGCCTCCTTGCTCTCGCTCTGTCCTCTGTCCCACTCCCCCTCTCCCTCTCTCTGTCTTTCTCTGTCTCTACTAGCTTCATAACTCCCCCCTCCCAGGCCCTGAATATACAAGAAAAAGGAGAAGGAGGAGGAGGAGGAAGAGGAGGAGGAGAAGAATCTACCTCCATTAGAGTATTTTCCAGGCTGAGAAAGACAGGAAATGCTGAGACATTCTACATGACTTAGATGCTTGTGTGTGCAAGCATACATGGTGGGTGGAAGGGAGGGTGGTGGGTAAGTGGGAGGAAGGGAGGGAGGGAGGGAAGGAGAGAAGGAGAGAAGGAAGGAAGGAAGGAAGGAGGTTAGGAGGGAAGGAGGGAAGGAGGGGATGGAGAGATAGGACCTAAGTTTGGCTCCCAGCACCAAGGCAGCACACAACTGCCTGTAACTCCCGTTCCCACGTATTCAACATCCTCTTTTGACTTTCATGGCTCCTGTACATAGGTAGTACACATACATACACTTAAAATTTTAAAAAGAAACATTTATTTTAAAAAATGAAAATAAGTATCTGGGTGTAGTTTAGTTCGAGCACTAGGGAGGCAGGTGGATCTCTGTGAGTTTGAAGCTAGGACAGCCAGAGCTACATAGTGAGACCCTGTCTCAAAAACAAACACTCCTCCCCACAACAAAAAGAGTAAAACAGTGGTTCTACTAGGGACGGAGACGGGAGGGGAACAAGCAATGATTCAATAGGTGCCGGCTGCTGGTTAGGACACTAGGCAGTGATGGTAACTACACTCCACTGTGAATATATTTAATGTCACTGAGCCGTAACACATAAAGGTGCTTAAAATGGAAAAGTCTATCTTATATAAGGTCTATCACAATAAAAATAAAAGTTTAACGATTAAGGTTAGGTGCTAGAGAGCTTGGTTTGGTTAGGGGCTAAGGGTACCTCCTGCTCTTTCAGAGGACTAGAATCTGTTTCCAGCACCAGTATCAGGCAGCTCAACTGCCTGCAGCTCCAGCTCCAGGGGATCTGATGCCCCTTCTGGCCTCTATAGGCACCTGCACACACATGACACGCTCACACATACGCATACATTTAAAAGAGTATTTCTCTGGTTCTGTGAAACTCAAGAGAGCAACTCAAACAAGCAATAGGATGAATGCTTCAACACGATCCAAAGGAAGATACACCAATTTGATATTTATTTGCTGAGAAATGATGGTAGAAAAACAAGATTTGTATTTTTTATAATTAAAGTGTTTCTAAAACAGAAAAGCCACTTCGTATGGATAGTAAGAACACTGCAATCCAGAAGAGAGCGTCTGGCGTCTGAGTCAGGAAGATCCAGACAGCACTGGCTAGCCTTGTGTAGCGTGACAAGCGAACTGTGTACCAAGGCTGTGGTGAACGTATCTGATACAACCATGGGCGAGGTCTGCCAGAAACAGCTATATTCATGTGAATCTGAATTAATTTTTGGCATTTCTATGTTCAGAAACCTTTTATATTGCTAAATTTCTCTAAAACACACATTTACTTTCATAGCCCCAAAAGGAGAGGCTGTGACCCAATCGTCAGAAGTTGAGTTTGCCTCTGTACCTGGCTTCCTGGAATGTTTTAAAGCCCTTTTCATGGCTTCATCTTCTTCTTCCTTCAGGACTTTGTTCAAATGTCAATTCTGACATAAATCTCTCCTGACCCCACTATTTAAAAGTCAGCGGTAGAATGTTTGTCAAGTATGTACAAGGCTCTGGTTCAGTAACCAGCACCAACAAACATAAATAATTAAGACAAGAGGAAATCACAGCACCAATTACCCTATAGATTTAGCACTTTGAACCTCTTTCCTACCTTATCTTTTCCCATAGTACTTACCATGATCTGATAACATATAAATTATTTATATTTTTTGTTTCCCTTTAGTAAGATGAAAGCTTGAAAAGGGCAGACATTTCCACACCCACCCCTGGAGGGCGAGGGGATGGCTCAGCCCAAGAGCATTTGCTGTGAGAGAAACAGCTTGAGTATGGAAAGCTTCGAGTTCAGTGGAGACTGCCTCAGAGAACAAGGAGATTGATAGAGGAAGACACCAGACGTCCTCTACCCTTCCCTCTGCTAGGACCAGACACAACATACATTAGGCAACCAATGAATAGCTGCTGAACACTGTTGGTCGCTCCCCAGTAGCTGGGATCATGGGCCTTTACCACAGCTTCCGCTGACCTTCAGAGTGTTCACAAGAAGCAGAGGAGGAACAAAGGGAGGAGGCCTATCTATCAGGAGAGATCCAGAACCTCACCACGTACACTAAAGACAAGTCCATTTGGATAAGCCTTGTATCCCCTGAGAACAAAACCCTTGCCCTTGCGGTCCGGACACTAAGGACCAGACTACACACTAAGGGGAACTTAGCTGGCCCTGGTAATTCGGACCTCTGACCTCAGCTACTGGAAAGGCTGAGGCAGACAAGCACAAGTTCGAGGCCTGCCTGGGTTACAGAGAGAGTTCAAAGAGAGCCTGGGCAATTTACTGAGACTATTAAAATAAAAAAGTATAAGCAAATCTGGGGACATAGCTCACAGGTGACCGGTCAGCACGCACAATGCCCTTGGTTCAATGCTCAACACTGTGGAGGGAAAAAAAAGTGAGGGCTTTGTGTCTTTGGTCTGAGGTTTACAAAGAAGCAAATGCAGCAGGCCCAGCGAGAATCAATTATCAAGGGTAATGGAGAACACAGACAAGCCCTGATGTCACATCCAGTTAGATGCTACGTTAAGGGTCACTGATCGAGCATAATAAACAGGGCAGGAAATATGAGCCTTATAATCAAGGAACAATCCAAATTTGGCCAAAGACTCTGGCAGGTGCTTTTGTTTTGATCTGTAGAGACTTCTCTCACCAGTTCCAGCCTGAGGAGCAGGGGAGGAGCCTATCTCTCTTTCATGCCTCATAACCTTCATAGCTGTCTAACATAACAGGTAATTAACTGCCAAAAAGCTATTTCTTCTCCTCTCAGGGGAAACTGTTCACCAGTTATTTAGAAAACATTTCTTTTGTCACTTTCATAACAGAGAGGAAAAAGGTCAGCACCTTTTGGCAACGACTACTGATTTAGAGCCAAATAAAAATTTCTGCCCAACTTGGCAAGGCTCCACTTCATCCTTGTGTTAAAATGATAAGTAACTCCTTAATTACATCACTTTTCCCAACAGATCCCCATGTGATTGGATATATACACACTGTAGTGTGTGTGTGTGTGAATGGTGGTGGTAACTGAAACAGGGCCTCGCGAATGCTGGCTAAGCACTATCATTGAACTATAGCTCTAGCCCGTGACTTATAAAATCTTTTTTCCCGTCTCCTGATGACAAACAGCAAAAGCAAACATTTAAGAATCGATTCACCCTCCACCCCTACCCCACACACAGGTAGCAGATGCACAGCTTGGTCTCCATGTAGGTCCCCCAACAACTGGAGCAGGAGCTGTCCCTGGAGCTGTTGTCTGCGTGTGGATCCCATTCTGATAACTGGGAGAGGATGCACCTTGTCCTACAGTGACTTGATGAGCCAGGGGTCTCACCCTTCTCAAAGGAGAAGGGGAGGGAGGAATGGAGGAAGAGCTGTGTATGGGATGGGGGGCACTGGGAAGACAAGAGAGGCTGATGCTGGGATGTAAAGTAAATAAATTAATGAATAAAAGAAACAACTCACCACCAACAACAGGTATTTGCTGAGGGGAAGGAGCACAACTAGATAATATATGAATCAGGCTCTGAAATCCAGTTAGCCTAAACTGACTCCAAGATTAAGGGAAGGATGCACAAAAAGACAGGCGTCTGATACAAAGATGGCAGCCACAAGCACAGCAGGTCTAAAGAAAGACAGCATCCCCATGGCAACTGTGCCTCTGATAAACACCGAAAGTCTTAGGAGTGGCTACAAGCAAGATTGCTTGTCCAATTGGTTTTGTTTTCTCTGTGTAGTTTGGCTGTCCCGGAACACTCGCTGTAGATCAGGCTGGCCTCAAACTCAGAGATTCACCTGCCTCTGCCTCCTAGTGCCAGGATGAAAGGCACGTCCTCTGCGTGCACCTCCACCCAGAAAGATGTATTTTATATGTGTATATGAAACTATTAAAGAATAAATAATAATAGTTTTAAACGTAGTTCTCATCTACATTCTCCTTCCAAGTGGCGGGTAAAATCCTCAACTTCTAGAGGCTAACACAGAAATAGCCAGAGCGCGCCTGCAATCCCAACATTACAAAGTGGAAGCAAGAGGGTAAGAAGTTCAGGGCAGCACTGGCTAAATAGCAAGTCTGAGGCCACCAGACCTACAGGAGAGCATCCCAGCCCCCACCCCACCCCCACAAACCGACCAACTGGCCTGACATCCTGAGGGACTGCTTCTCAGTCTTCATCCCAGCGCTTGGTATTTGCCAATCAACACTTAATTATTGTCTCTTTGCTTCATTAGTACTTATTGGATATATGGTTATATAATAAAATGTGAGAAAAAATTTGTCACTTAGGTAACACAGAAGACTAGATGACGAACCAAGATGTCTTGAACAGATTGCCAGAAAGTGAGGCCCCAAGTCCTAGGTCAAGCAGGTCGCATCTCCTAAGCCTGGGTTTGTTCAGGGTGAAACTAACTTGCCACGTCAAACACTTGATTCTACCAACACCAGGCCTACGTGCTTGTCCCTCCATTGTCCCATTCTGCCCGAATTATCATGACAGAGCTTTACATGTCCTTACCCTGGACTACAACAGTCTTTCCACCTCCAGAATCTCTCCAATCCATCTTTCACATTCCACCAATGCAGTTTTCCTTGGCAGGGTTTTTACCAACTTATTGCCTCTTAAAAACTCTCAAAACTCTCCTCCACGTTTCCCAGCTCACTGGAGAATGTGCTTTTCTACCAACTAAGGAAGACAATTTCAACAGCAAAATCTCAATCTTATCATCTTTTTTTGCCAACATTCTTATAAGTTTTATATTCGCTCAGCACTGAAAGTAGGGTAATGATACTTAGTTTAGAAGTTTCATTGTTGCCAGGCGGTGGTGGCGCACACCTCTAATCCCAGCACTTGGGAGGCAGAGGCAGGTGGATTTCTGAGTTCAAGGCCAGCCTGGTCTACAGAGTGAGTTCCAGGACAGCCAGAGCTACACAGAGAAACCCTGTCTCGGAAAACCAAAAAAAAAAAAAACCAAAAAAAGAAAGAAAGAAGGAAAGAAAGAAGGAAATTTAGAATAATTAGGGCCTGGGTAGATGATTTAGCAGTTAAGAGCATTTACTAGTCTTGCTGAGGACCCAGGTTTGGTTTCCAGCACCTGTAATTTCCGTTCCAGGGAACCTGACGCCCTCTTTTGGCCTCTATCAGCACTCTACACACAGTGCACACACATACATGTATGCAAATGCTCATACACATAAAATAAAAATAAAACTTCAAAAAAAGTATGAAGGCTCAGGAGGGTTAACTGGTATTTTTAGTGCCAATTATGACTGAAATAAAAACCTTCAGTTTTCTCAAACACTTCTTGTATGAAACCTTTCATTGTTGTTGATTTCTGTTTACTTTATGTGTATACCTGGTTTGTCTGCAAATCCGTCAGTGCGCCACTGCATGCAGTGCCCACTGAGGCCAGATAGTAGAGCCCCTGCAACAGGAGCTACAGACATTGTGTACTAGCACTGCGGGTGCTGGGAACTAAACTCAAGTCTGATGGAAGAACAAACAGAGCTCTTCACCACAGAGCCGATTCTCCAGTATCTTCTTTTGTTTTTGACACAGGATCGTACTGTGTGGCACAGAACTTGCTTTATGGACTTGTACGGCCTTGAACTTACTGAGACCCACCTATTTTTAACTCTCAACTGCTGAGATTAAAAAGTCTGTGCTACTGAGCCGGGTGGTGGTGGCGCACGCCTTTGATCCCAGCACTCAAGAGGCAGAGGCAGGCAGATCTCTGTGAGTTTGAGGCCAGCCTGATCTATAAAGTGAGTTCCAGAATAGCCAGGGCTACACAGAGAAACCCTGTCTCACAAAAGTGTTACCATGCCTGTCCAAAATCATCAAAAGGTTTAGAAAACAACAAACATATACATGAGTGTAGCATGTATTTAGTGATTTGAGTGTGACAGTGTTTATTATTACTCTTCAAAGTGAATACAAAGATATGAAATCCCTTCTGACGAGTAATTGTCTTCTTCAAGTCCTAAAAGGTAGTCTTCTCTCCTCCCCCACCCCTCGTAGACTCTCAGGTCTCACAATGCTACCGAGGCTGCAACTCTGCAATCCTGAAATCTTCTTGCTTCAGCCTGAAGAATGCTGGCATTATAGACATGTGCCACCATCCATACCCAGCAACTTCGGCGTCTTTAACATTATCTTGGGCAGAGGCTATATTCAGTGGTACAGTGCTCACACAGCGTGCTTACTGGGTTTAAGACAACAACCACTGAAAACACAAAACACTTTGTAGATTGTGGGAGAAAACGTATTCTCCTACCCCTGGCACCCATCCCAAATTATAATTCAGCACCCCATGTCAGCAGGGTTCTTTAGTCTTACATTATTTACCATTTTCTGGGTTTTATGGATTTTTTTCACATAAGGAAGATGACTTCATTAAGCTAATTAAAAGGTCACCAGGGGTAAGTGTTGCAAAAAAAAAAGGTCAGTTGGTCTATCCTGAGTGACATGGATACTGGGACTTCTGCTCTCTGAGCTGCCTCTGGTTCAGACCTGTGGAGTGGTGGACAAAACACACCTATTTTCACTTCTGATCGTTAACACACCTATATAATGGAGTCTCAAATATCTGAGGGCAGAACCTATGGGTGATTTTATCATTTCCTTTAGTATCTATAATGGTGTCTGACTTATTCTAGGTACCCAAGTATTTATTGATGGGTGAATAATTACATAAGTCAATATTTTTCCTTCCTTCCTCCCTTCCCTCTTTCTTTCCTTCTTCCCTCCCTCCCTCCCTCCCTCCCTCCCTCCCTCCCTCTCTCCCCCCCCCTCCCTTCCTTCCTTCCTTTGTTGGGTCTTAGATAACAGCCCTCAAGGACTTTTAAAAATATTCTGAGGTTTATGTATAGGTGAATTTTGCATTAGAATTAACAGACTGATAGGACAGTTTGACTTGTTTTCAAGGCTAAACATCAAACAATATACACTAAATAATATATACTAAATAATATATACTAAATGATATATACTAAATGAGTGCTCTGCCACTGGGCCATACCCCTATTCCCTCACAGACTTTATTTTATTCATATATATCTATTCATATATTATATATATGAACTATTTTATATATATACACATACATAGATACACACACATTATATATGTGCATCAGGCTGGTCTCCAACTCACAAGATCCCTTGCTGACTGCTGGGTTTAAAAGTATGCCAGCCTGGTGCTTTGATGTTCTTAAAGGAGATGGAAGAAGTCATATTCTTCTCTCCAAGAGGACCGAAATTCTACTCATGGTATCAGTTACTAGATAGGGGACCTGGCAGAATCAGATTAATTCCTTGAAGACAGGATCCAGTCTGCTACAAAAGCCTTAACATCAAATAGACTAATGGTCAGAAAGCTGGCACAAGAGAGATGGATTCTGTTGGGAAGAAATAGAATAACCAATGACCTTGGAGATTTCAGGCAAATCTGAATTTCTTTTGGAAGGCAGGGACATAAATAGCACAAATAACACAGACCTGTAAAACAAAGGCCACCAACTCAACTCCAGGGCTGCAAACTTGTTAGGTCTGGAGAACTGCTCACAACCACAGCTGCTAATGGTTATGGATTTGGCAATCAAAATGTCTTTGTTAAAAAAAAAAAAAAAGTTTTAACTGCCTCGCTATTGAGGTTACAAACCACAGCCGTGATGCACTGTTGCAGTCAGCCTCCTCCCTGCTGCTCCTGAGAGCTTACATCTGCTGATGGCAAACAGCAGGAGTTCCTTCCAAGGGATACAGGAGAAGCTCAGAAAAGATGGCTCTCATCTACCCATCTCCCTGTCAGCGTGCAGCCCTTCTCTACATTTCTTCTCCCTGTAGGTTCATTCCCTGACATTAGTCAGAGGAGGGTTAGGGGTCTAGTGGATTTTTTGTTTCTTTGTTTGTTTTTATTTCTGGCACAAATTAGAACATGCTAGCTAAACTTGCTTTCAAAGATAAAAGAAAGACAAATTCTTAAGCCTGTTTAGCACATACCTTTTTAGAGGACACTTACAATGTAATGCACTTGATTTTCTTTTCTTTTTTTCTTTTTCTGTTGGGGGAGGGGTGGTGGTTACAAGACAGGGTTTCTCTGTGTAGCCCTGGCTGTCCTGGAACTCCCTTCTGTAGACCAGGCTGGCCTCAAACTCAGAGATCTACCTGTCTCTGCCTCCCAAGTGCTGGGATTAAAAGTGTGTACCGCCACTGCATGGTGATTATTCTGACTATGGAATGAACCTTTCTATTCTTAATTCTTTTCAATATTTATTTTATTTAGGTATTTTATGTGTTGTGAGTGCTCTGCATTGTATGCTTGCATGCCAGAAGAGGGCATCAGATCCCACTGCAGATGGTTGTGAGCCACCATGTGGTTGCTGGGAATTGAACTCAGGACCTCTGGAAGAGCAGTCAGTGCTCTTAACCCCTGAGCCATCTCTCCAGCCCTCTGTCCTTACTCTATTAAGAGAACTAAATGGTCAATCTAGTATATTTTAATTTATTAAAGACAGGGCAAGAATGTGAGGTCAGAAATAAATTACCCAGTTTCTTTAGGGAAGGAAAATGTTAGCAACAGAATGCTGAAGAAGAATGTGGCACAAATCACACAGGAAGTTAGTGTCAGAGGGGAAAAAAGGTTGGTAGCTCCACAGTTTTTCAAGGAAAATGGACTTCAGCTGGTTGATGAGAACAGACGTTGAGCTGCTGAAGACAAAGGGCAGAAACTGTTTTCTGGATGGTTCTTTCTCAATAAACTGAACTTACAGAGGATAAAGGAAAGCCTGGCATGTGCATTCTAAATTGTGCATGCCAGGACTGCATGCCAGGACTGCAGCTCTGCAGTAAACAGGCAAAGGGAGAGAGAGGAAAGTGACTCCGTGGTGGAACATTTGCCCAAGGTCCTGGGTTTGGTTGCTGATGCTACTTCAGGGAGAGAAATGTTTAGGAACACTGTACCCTACTCTCTATGTCTCAGAGTCTTAATTGATACTTGCATATTAAAGGCTCTGAGAAGCTCTATGGTAAACAAATCTGTTTAATCTAAAGATGTTTCCCAGATGTGCACTAATTTTAGGGAACATCTACATGAAATACTTTGTGAAATCCTAGGATAGGAAGATTCCCCCAAAATACCAAGACTTAGGCTAAGAGTGGTAGAGCACTTGCCTAGAATGAGCAAGGCCCTGGGTTTAGCTCACAGTACCATATAGTGAGAATTTTGATTTCTTTAAAAAAAAGAATATGTCTTTATTTTAACCCCAGGTGTGGGACATGGGGCTGCTGCAGTCCGCCCACAGCAGCTGACTATGTTTTGTCTCGAGCTCTAGCAGGGGTGTGATTTCACCAGCTGCAGACACTGTCTGCAATTGTGTGATAATTCTGGGGACTTTTCAGAGGGTATATAACTGCTAGGGCCCCCAAGAGGCGTGGTGGGAGGTTGGTTGGTCTTTGTTTCTTAAATACTCACGTGCAAAGAAGAAGCAACAAGAAGAAATTAGATATTCTGACGAGCAAAGATCAAACTTGCCCCTAGGAACTAAATGTCTCTAATCAGCAGGAAGTTGTCAACCTTTGATTTTATTCAAGAGTCCTTTCCTCTCTATTCTTTTTTCTCTCTTATCTAGTGTTAGGTGGTTAAAAGGGTGGAAGAAAAGGGGTGGAGAAAAGGAGAAGAAAAAAGAACCCACAAAGTAGCAAAAGACTGGCTACAGTACCATAAATCAAACAGTGAGATGTCTCAATAGTACAGTGATTGCTGCTAAAACATGAGGACCTGAGTTTGAAGTCCTGAAATCCATGTAAATGCAAAGATAGAAGTGCCTGTAATCCCAGATCTTCTATGGGGGGTGCAGTGAGTGGAACAAAAGACAGGTACCATTTTTAAAAGTGACAAGATATGAGCTGGTAAGATGGCTCCAAGGTTGAAAGCACCCTTCCAGAGGTCCTGAGTTTAATCTCTAGCAACTACATGGTGGCTCACCAACATGTATAGTAAGATCTGGTGCCCTCTGTTGGTATGCAGGCAGATGTGCAGACAGAACATTGTACTAAATAAATAAATAAGTAAATAAATAAATAAATCTTTAAAAAAAAGAAAAGTAACAAGATCCACTGGAATGGAGAGATGGCACAGTGGTTAAGAGAGCTTCCTGCTCTTCCAGAGGATCAAAGTCTGTCTCCTACTACTCAGGTAGCTCACAACTGCCTATAACTTAACTCCTAGAAACTCTGACACCTCCGGCTTCATAACTCATGGGTACATACTGCTATGTACACACTTACACATACATACTGCTATGTACACACTTACATACACAAAATTGACAAATGTTAAGCCAGGGATTGGTGGTGCATGCTTTTAATCCAAGCCCTGAGGAACAGGCAGAGACAGACAAGTAGATACCTGTCAGTTCAAAGCTACAGAGAGTTCCAGACCAGCCAGAGATACATAATGAAGCCCTGTCTCAAATAAAAACAAGATTAGTCTAGTATCTACTCTGAACATATCCATGTGGTACTCTCAAACACAACAATAAAATCACAGAAAAGCTGATGCCATGAGAAAAGGGTATGAGATTTCCATGTTCTATGAAACCTACTAACTCCTAGCATTTTGGTCTAAGTTCATGGCACACTTAAGAGCAGTCCATAAGGAGAGTTGCCAAGACCTCCATAGTGGAACATGTGTGAGGAATCAGGCATGTCTCCATACTGTCCTCAGCAACCTCAACAGAGTAAACCCAAGCTCAAGGAAAGGCATCATGCTGACCCAAAGGAAGAGTGTCCTTGAAAACACAAGAGTTGCTAATTAGATTTCTAATGAGAGCAACCCTCTTCAGACCCCTAAATGCTGTACTAAGTGTAGTTTTCAGGAAGAAAAGAAGAAAAACCAAGCAAAATGAAAAATAGGCCAGGTATGGGGGTAGCCATTTATAATCCCAGCACTTGGGATTTGGATTCCTGGGTTCGATGCTCTCTTCTGCCTTCTGTGGTTACTTCCTGTATGTGGTGCACACAGGCAGGGAACACTCATACACATAAAAATAAAAATAAACAAAATACCCACCTCTAAAAATATAATCCTAGGCTTGTGGGGTTAAAACAGGAAGACTGCAAGTTCAAGACCACCCTGGGCTACACAGAAACACCTGTATAAAAAATCAAACCCAAAGGCAAATCAAATGAAACCAAAAACAAACTGATAAAAATATAAAAAAAATCTAGGAAGATAAGAACTGTTGGCTAAAATCTGTAAGGGAACCATTGGGGGGTTGGGAAGCTAAAAACACTAAATTAAACCATTCAGGATCTGGGCATAACGGCACATGACTTTAATCTCAGCACTAGGGAGGCAGAACCAGGTAGATCTCTATGAGTTCAACGCTAGCTGGGTCTACATAGTGAGTTTCAGGACAGCCAGAGCTACAGAGTAAGATCTTGTCTTGAAGAAAGAAAGAAAGAAAGAAAGAAAGAAAGAAAGAAAGAAAGAAAGAGAGAGAAAGAGAGAAAGAGAGAGAGAGAGAGAGAATGAAATATTTAGGAGGCTGGGGTAGCTCAGAGCTGGAGTATTTGACTAGATTTCATGAAGCCCTGGGTTTATCCAGCACAGCAAGAAAAAAATGTCTGGAAAAATGAATTTACTGAGCAAAATTAAATTGCAGTACATTTTTATGAACAGTAGTAGAAGCCCTGATGCTTAAAGTAACTGCTCAAAGAAAAGGAAAACAATACCGTCTGTAAGATTCTTTTCTGTTTCAAGGATGGATTCGGCTGTTTTGAAGCCCTGCCAGTCTGAACCCAAACATACTCTACATTTGAGGCGTTTGCTAATGAAATTAAAGTTCTTTGGTGCCCTCTACTGTTCAAAAGTATATTGTGAGTCATGTCAATTTAATGTTTAGAGATTTAAATATATACATGTTCATTCATACACACACACCTCCCAATGTGGCACAGGTCAAACTAAGTTTAATCGCAGTGTCTGTCAAGTTCAATGGTCTGGAAGAAATGCTTCAGAATAAGCAAAGACAGAGGATCCATGCCCACTGTCTAATCAAAATAGTATTTTGGAGTCTCTTCATTTTAAAAAAGCAAACATATTTGTTTTGTTTTGTTTTGTTTTTTGAGAAAGAGCCTCGCTATGTAGCCCTGGCTGGTCTGGAGCTCACTATGTAGAACAGGCTAGCCTCTAACAGACAGAGCCCTGCCCGCCTCTGCCTCCAGGCATGTACCGTCAGGCCCAACCTAAAAGCAAGTTGATGAAGACTTACACTCCTTCCCTGGACTTGGAAAGCAGCTTTTCCCCTGAGAAATGGATGAGTGTTGCTTCTCTACGCGCTGGACGTCACAGCCATCTCTAAGTACTTCTGTTTTGGACCTAAGCCTGTTCTTCCTCCATTGAACATTTGTTCAAATATTCCCTGGAGCGGAGCAGAGCTGCATGCCTGAAATCTCAACACTCAAGAGGCAGAGGCAAGAGGATAACCAAGAACTCAAGGGCTGCACACAAGTTCTAGCTCAGCCTGGACACGGCTGAGATCGACACTGCAGCGTTCAGTACAGCACTCTCCCCTTGAAGGCAGAGGACGTAGGACTGTGAATTTGAAGCCAGCCTGAGTTATGCTGGGAGGGGAAGTATGTCAGTCCTTTCTTCTCATGTTTAAATTACTAGCACCTTACTGTCTTCAGTCTGTTTATGAGGACCTAGAGCCTGTTAAAACAGAAAGCAAGCATCTGTCTGTAAGAAGACTCAATACTCACCTGCTCCTGAAATTGTTTCTGGGACAAGCAATCAATAAGGTCCACACAGCCCAGAAGACAGCCTGATGGGTAGTCATTTGGAAATTCCACATCTGAACAGAAAACAACAAAGGACTGGGTAAATTTCTTCCTTGTGATCCTGAAACTCAGAAATCTTCTTTCGATTCTGAACATGTAACATTTCCCATCGTCTATTTGTAGAAGCAAAGGAAAACAGGGAAGGTTTTATATGGTATAACTGCTTGTATTTTAGTGAGAACCTAGCAAGTGAGTAGCTTAGTTTACGATCCACACGCTGAACTTGGGGCAGCTTTTACTACAGAAAAACCTCCATTTACCCTCAAGGTTCAACAAATCTACAAGTTAATTCCAAACAAATTAATTTTAATGTGCTCACAACAGGATCAGATTAGAGGTTGGTGGTGTGATGGTTAGCTTTACCTCTCAACTCAACACAACATACAGTCATGGAGGGAGAGTCTCAGTGAGAAAAAGATCAGCATTAGGCTGCCTGTGGGGATGTGTGTGGCTCATAAATCAACTGACGGAGGAGCCCCAGTACTGCAAGCGGCCCTGTTCTACAGAGTCCTGAGGTGTGAGAGTGGAGAGGTGGGCTGAGGGACAGCAGCGCAGCACGCGGTCACATGCTCCTGACTGGATGTGGCTCCTGGTCAGGAGCACTTGCTTCAAGCTCCTGCCACTGTGACTTCCCTGAAACGATGGACTGGAACCTCAACTGTGAGCTAAAGCAAACTCTCTCCTCTAAGTTGAGTTAGGTTAGGAAATTTTATCACAGCCAGAGAAATAAAACTAGGACAAGAGATACAGTGTTTTAGAGAAAATAATTAAAATTTACAAAATTCAAAGATTAATTGGTTGATTTTTGGTTTGAGAAATACTTCTTTTCATTTTCTAATTTCTAATTTAATTATTTTTTAACACAGGGTCTCACTATGTAGTGAAGGCTAGCCTGGAACTCATAAGGATCCGGTGGGCCTCAAGCTTAGCGAAACCTACCTGTTTTCGTCTCCCAAGTGCTGGGATTACAGGTATGTCCTCCACACTCCACACCGCATTTGTACTGAAACTAACCTTTTGAACCTGCGATCTGCTACAAAGCTGAGTGTGGGAGCTCACACCTTTTATCCTATCACTTGGGAGGCTGAAGCGGAAAACACTTGCCTTGAGTTTGAGGTCAGCCTCAACTGCACAGTGAGTTCCAGGGCAGCTGGGCTACACTGAGAGACCCTGTCTCAAACAGAAACTAATAAACAAATGTGAGGTTTAAAAGTCTATTTAACACAAGAAAATAAAAATCAAAAGAAGAAGGAAATAGAAGAAGTGAGCTTTAAGGACTTCTCGTCACAAATCGAGACTGAAAATCAGGTACGTATGTGGCTGTTACCTTTCCCGCGAAGAAGACGATAGGTGGCCTGGAGCTCTGAGACTTCTTGAGGGGAAGGTCTTTTGCCTGTGGCTGCTATCCAAAGTCTCCCTCTGTGTGGAGTATACCAGGATCTGCCCTCCACCCTTAAACAAATACAATTCAATGGGAAAAATCAAATTTTAGTTTCCTTGAAGATCTCATAATACACAGCAAATCCTACAGCAAATTATCCAACTGGATCAAGAGACCTAAAGACCCTCAGCGATACCCTTCCCTCAGCTGATCTGAGCCCTGTTGCTACCTTTCCTGTCATCACCGTCACCAGTCACTTTTCTCAACTCCTACTGGCCACCTGATCTCTGTAACTCAGATGGAAAACTGTCTGTCACCTGTCTTGGGGTTTCTATAATTTACATTTATTTATAGAAAGGGCACATATGAGACATGGCACTTCTATGGAGAAGATAACTGGCAGGAGGTGGTCATGTTATCAGGGACCCAGTGTGGTGGACGCACCACTAACCCCAGCACTTGACAGAAGCAGGTGATTACCTGTGAGTTTGAGGCCAGCCTAGTCTACATAGTAAGTTCGAAGCCAGGCAGGAATATCTAATGAAACCCTAGATCCTACATGTATGTCTGTATGTATATGTGTGTCACGCCACATATGTTCTCAGAGCCCAAAAGGAGGTCAAGAGTCAACAGAGGGTTCTGAGTCATTTGCTCTGAGACCCTATCTTAGGCCACCTGGAAGTACAGAAAGGATCTTGGCCACCTTTCTATTTCGACAGCTGCTCCCTTTTTGTGCATACATTTATTTACGTAAGTGCATATGTGCGCATACGTATGGAAGTCAGAAGACAGTTCTGGGCAGTTGGTTCTCTTCTTCTACCATGTGGGCTCTGGGGATCAAACTCGGTTTGTTAGTCTTCGTAACAAGTTCCTTTACCCCCATCTCATTCTTATAACAGGAAACAGGACTGTGGATTTTTCACATTCTTAGTTTTCCAATTTAGGTGAATTAAAAGAGTGTCAGATACACTGTGAGTACCTGGTATGGGGAATGAACAAATGTATGGTTCCCTCTGGACAAATAACTTGGAAGACTTGCTGAGAAAATGGTTCCACAGGCGTGAGAGCACTGCCCACTGACTCCTGTGGGGCTAATGATCATGTGAGAGACGCTTCTCATCCTGTTCTTTTCAGTGAGAGAAGATGAGTAACACAGAGCCTTGTTTAAGATTAAATGCACTGAACAATATCAGTCACTGGTACAAGTGCGCAGCAATCCATAATTCGAAATCAAATGTCCATCCCTCTCAGACTTTGTTTGACTTTCAATTCTCACCTTTTAATCCCTCTGACAAGCAGAGAAGCCCAGGGCTGATGCATAGACAGGCACCAGCCACCGTCAAAGCCTTCCTGGAATTCCTGGTCCTGGATTCGCAGCTGGTGCTGATGTAAACTGACATCCAGTCTTGGTCCTGCTGACAGTGAAGTCTTCCTCTGTGGGGCTGAGCCCGTGCTGTCAACCCACTGCACAGGAAAAAGCACAACAGACAGAAACAGAGCTTTTCGAATCTAGAGAAAGTAAGCCAGGAGTGATTACTGCCAGTCAAAAAAAAAAAATTTTTTTTTTTTTTTGAGAAAAGGTTTCATGTAACCCAGGATTGCCCTGAATTTGGTTTGTGGCAGAGAATGACCTTGAATTCCTGATTCTCTTGCTGCTACCTCCCAAATGATGGGATTACAGGTTTGTACCAATGCTTATCGAGTTTTGTTTGTTTGATTGTCTATTTGTACTTTTTTTTTAAAGACGATTTCTCTGTATAGCTCTGACAATCCTGGAACTCTCTCTGTAGACCAGCACAGCTTCAAACTCAGAGATCCTCCTCTGCCTCTGCCTCTCAAATGCTTGACTGGCATGTTGAGAGGAAATTGGTATCTAAGGCCTATGAAACAGACACACTTGTAAGAACTATTTGGGGTCAAAAATGTCTCATCAGTTAGAGAAAACATTCACTAACCTGAGGAGGGGTCTGGTACATGTTAGGGTTTACCAGAACTCCCAAAGGCTCTTCAGAAGATCTATCCAACGTGACCAGGGACTGGTTCAAAGTTCCATTGGCAATGGCTTGTACTGTCTCATCTAGTCTGTGGAAACAAGCCAGGAGGAGGCAATAAGTGGTAATCTTCTACACCCAGAGTGTCCAGACTCAGCACATGAAATCTTTTAGCAGTAATAAAAATTGAAATTGAAAGTTTTATTTGTAGACATGGACAACCTTTTCTGCTCCCAACAACACCTTCTTTGTCTTTG
Organism: Rhabdomys pumilio; assembly: GCA_030674055.1. Taxonomy (NCBI): domain Eukaryota; kingdom Metazoa; phylum Chordata; class Mammalia; order Rodentia; family Muridae; genus Rhabdomys; species Rhabdomys pumilio. The sequence goes on from JANHMN010000024.1 coordinate 35,202,642, forward strand.
TACCAAGAACACTAAGGAGAACAGGTACGGCACACTATCCACTCATCTCCTTAACAAGGTCGATAACAATAACAAGGTTAGAAAAGATGACCAGCAACAGACTGACCCAGAGAAGACGCACAGCAACTCATGTACTACAGGAATCATGGTTATTTGCCTTCTAAAGAAGGCATTATTTCCACGCATGCATGCTAATCTCAACTCTATCCTTGCTTCAAGATGCAAAAGGCTCTGTTTCTGGTTTTGTTTGTTTTGTTAAATTTATGTATAGCCAGGTGTGGTGGCTTATGCCTTTATTCCCAGCCCTTAGACAGAGGTAGCGAGATCTGTTAGTCTGAGACCAGTCTGGCTACATATGAAGTTCCATGTCAGCCAGGACTGTCAGAGAGACAAACAAGTAAACAAATCCCCAAAACGATGCATAATTTTGTGTGCCTGTATATGGATATGTGCATGTGGACTCCATGTGAAACCAAAGGCACTGGATTCCTGGGTGTTCCAAGTGGTTGTGAGCTTCCTGGAGAGAGTGCTGAGAGCTGAACTTGGGTCTTCTGCAAGATCAGCACAGGCTCTTACGCACTGAGACATTTCTAGTTCCAACGCTCACACGTTTTAAAGAGGCCCTTTTCTTGTCCAACACAAAAGTGTTTACTTCTTTTCTAAAGTTTTACAGCATCAACTGTGTGAATAATCACCACACACACACACACACACACACACACACACACACACACACACACAC
>JANHMN010000024.1:35203393-35230865 GCA_030674055.1 Rhabdomys pumilio
CACACACACACACACACACACACACACACACACACACACACACACACACGGCCAGGGACAGAGGGGCAGAGACAGACAGAGACCCTGAAACAGAGACAAAGACAGAGAAACAGAGACTGTGTGTGGAATCCTCTGGCTCTTAAGACATCATACCCTTTCCAGGTATAGTGGCTTACTCCTTTAATCCAGGTACTATGAAGGTGGAGGCAGGAAGATCTCTCTGAGTTCTGAGCCTGCCTGTTCTGCACAGTGGGCTCCAGGTCAGCAAGGGCTACACAGTGAGACCTTGTCTCAAAACAAAACAACCAAAATGACATTATACCTTTGCAGGCCAGTGACTCTGTGAATAATGTGGCTGCCTATAGATCATAAGAGATCACAGCTAGGAAAGAGCAATAATCTGTAGGCTGGCCTTAAACTCAAAAGATCTGCCTGCCTCTGCCTCCACAGTGCAGTGATTAAATGTGTGTGACACCACACCTGGCCCAGACACGGGTTTAAGTGGAGAAGACATGGCTTTCTGTTGAGAAGCCCTGAAGTTGCCAGGCGGTGGTGGTGGTGGCGCACGCCTTTAATTCCAGCACTTGGGAGGCAGAGGCAGGCGGATTTCTGAGTTCGAGGCCAGCCTGGTCTACAGAGTGAGTTCCAGGACAGCCAGGGCTACACAGAGAAACCCTGTCTCGAAAAACCAAAAAAAAAAAAAAAGAGAAGCCCTGAAGTTAGGCACAGTGGCACACATCTGTAATTCTAGGACTTAGCAGGCTGAGGCAGGATAATTCCGAGTTTAAGGTCAGCTTGAATCACATAGCAAGAATCAGTCTCAAAAAGCAAACTGAACAAAACGACATTTGAATCTAACTGGCAGGTTTAACCATTGTACATATATGGTACCATGCATGAAAAGATCCAGCAGTTATTATGGGATAGATACAATCTAATGCATGTTATTATTGCACAGCCTCACGCATTATGTGGGGTAAGGAAAAAATAAACACTTGAAAGGTAAAGATTTTCAAATGAAAAGGAGAGAAAATCAAAGGCAGAAACAAACAAACAAACAAACAAAGAAGTGACGGTGTGAGTGAGAATGTCCCCATGGGTTAATATGCTTGAATACTTAGTCACCAGGGAGTAAAACTGACAAATCAGAAAAATAAAGAGGTGCGGCCTTGCTGGGAGAAGTGTGTCACTGGGTGTGGGCTCTGAGGTTTCAGTACCCATGCCAGGCCCAGTCTCTCTCCACCTGTGGATCAGGACACAGCCCTCAGCTGCTGCCCCAGCACCATGCCTGTCTGTATGCAGCCATGCTCCCTGCTATGATAATAACAAACTACACTTCTGAAACTGTGAGCAAGCCCCAAATCAAATGCTTTCTTTTATAAGCGTTGCTGTGGTCATGGTGTTTCTTCACAGCAATAGAACAGTAACTAAGACAGAAGTTGGTACCACGGACCTGCAGAGATGGTTCAACCGTTAAGAGCACTGGCTGCTCTTCCAGAGGTCCTGAGTTTGATTCCCAGCAACCACATGGTGGCTCACAACCATCTGTAATGGGATCTGATGCCCTCTTCTGGTGTGTCTGAAGACAGCAACAGTGTACTTATATACATAAATTAAATAAAATAATTATTTTTAAAAAAAGGAAAAAAAAAAGGTGGTCTCAAGAGTTGGGTATTACCAGGTGGTGGTGGCGCACGCCTTTAATCCCAGCACTTGGGAGGCAGAGGCAGGCGGATTTCCGAGTTCGAGGCAAGCCTGGTCTACAGAGTGAGTTCCAGGACAGCCAGGGGTACACGAGAAACCCTGTCTCGGAAAAAAAGAAAAAAAAAAAGAAAGAAAAAGAGTTGGGTATTGTTGTGACAGGCCTGATGGTGCTGTTTGTTGAAAAAAACACGGAAGACACTGGAACTTTGAGTTAGAAAAGTGGTTGAGTGTTTTCAGTGGGGCTGTCTGGGTCATCCTGGTAGCAGCATGGAAGACAGTGTGCTGAGGGTGACATAGATTATGACAGTCTGCCTCAGCAAGTTTCAAAGGGGAAAGATTATCAGTAAGTGACACAGACATGTGGCCTAGACTGCACGAGGCCCTGTCACAAACAAAGCAAAGCAAAACAAAACCAAACAAAAAACCAACAAAACTCCCCAACCCCGACAAAACCAAAACTGGGCATGGTCTTACACACCTGTAATCTTAACACTTAGAACGCCAAGGCAGGAGCATCAACGTAAGTTCAAAGCCAGCCAAGGCTACAGAGTAAGGTCCTGGCTACACTGAAACCCGGGCTCGGACAGCAGCAGGGACCAACAGAGGCAGAGGGGAAGAGCTCATTCTGTTTTTACACAGGACCTGGTCCCCAGCCCCTAACAGAGGTGACAGATGTTAACTCCAGCTGCAGGAAGCAAGTGTCCTTCCAGCCTCTGCAGACACCAGGTACACGTGTTGCATGTATACGCCTGAAGACAGTTAACATAATCCATCTTCTTTAAAAGTACAAAACGTGGGAGGGTGAAGAGAGCTTTCCATCCTTTTTTTAAATTACTTATTTATTTTATGTGTGTGAGCACACTGTCGCTGTCTTCAGAAAACCCCAGAGGAGGGCATCAGATCCCATTGCAGATGGTTGTGAGCCACCATGTGGTTGCTGGGAATTGAACTCAGGACCTCTGGAAGAGCAGTCAGTGCTCTTACCCTCTGAGCCATCTCTTTAGCCTCAGAGAGATTTCTTAAAAAGAGTTATTATATATAGCATTATATCACGAGTGAATATTTTAAATTTTTCTTTTCTTTTTTAACTTTTTTTTTAATTTTTAAAAATGATTGATTTTTATTTCATGTGAATTGGTGTTTTGCATCCGTCCGTCCGTCCGTCCGTCTGTCTGTCCGTCCATCCATCCATCCATCCATCTATATCTATCTACCTACCTATCTTATCTATCTTATCTATCTATCTATCTATCTATCTATCTATCTATCTATCTATCTATCTATCTATCTATCTATCTATCTATCTGTATGAGGGTGTCAGAGCCTTTGCAGTTGATATGGTAATGAGATTGAATCCAGGTCCTCTGGAAGAACAGCCAGTGCTCTTAACCACTGAGCCATCTCTCCAGCCCTGTTTTGTTTTGTTTTTGTTTTTGGTGATTTGGTTTGCTTTTTCAAGACAGAGTTTCTCAGTGTAGCCCTGGTTGTCCTGGAACTTGCTCTGGAGACCAGGCTGGCCTCAAACTCACAGGGATCAGGATCTGCACGCTAGTATTGAAAGCATTTGCCATCACCACCTGGCCCTGAGTTCTTTTTTTTTTTTTTTTTTTTGTGACAAGGGTTGGCTATATAGCCCAAGCTGGTCTGGAGAGATCCTCCTACTAGGCCTTCTGAGTGCTGAGATTACAGGAATGTACTACCATGTCCCACCAAATCCACTGATTTAGTCTAGCCTACTATTACAGTGTAGTCTGGGAGAGATCTAAGTGACAGTTTTTCCAAAGTGGTGTTAATCATCAACACAGTGTAATAAACCCTTTCCTTACAGCTCAACAACGTCAGCTTCTCTTTTGATCTATTATTATTATTACTTCTCTGTGTGTGCACAGCTAAGGACTGAATTACAGATATGAGGTAAGCAACCACCACTGAGCCACACGCTCATTCACATGAGGTAAGTGACCACCACTGAGCCACACGCTCATTCACATGAGGTAAGTGACCACCACTGAGCCACACGCTCATTCACAGCCAGTGGTCAACTTTAGCCGTTATCAATCTCACACACTTATCTGCATATACTCAAGCACAATACACAAAGTAAATATATTAGTTTCCTTCTGGATCATAATTTCACTGCTATAGTCTACGTGTGTGTGTGTGTGTGTGTGTGTGTGTGTGTGTGTGTGCGCGCGCGCGCGCGCGCATGCATGTGAAGCTGGGGGTCAATGTACAATCTTGTCTTCAAATCCTTTCCTCCTGATTTTTAAGGCAGGATCTCGCAGTGAACCTGGAAGCTGCCTTTCTGATTAGGCTGGCTGGGTGCAGGCCGAGGCGGCCCATCTGCCTGCACAGCTCTCATGACAGAAGAGCTGCCATGTCCAGTTGTTTGTTTTTAATGCAGGTTCTACGGAGCCAACTCAGATCTTTTTCTCTGCAGACCAACCACTGCCAACTCAGCATCATGTCCTCATGCCTCGAAGATTTATTTTATTGCCTAAATTGTACCCTTCTTGGGGATGTTGTTGTTTTATCAAAGAGGGTAACAAATAGCCCAGGCTAGCCTCAAATTCACTACTTAACCTTGAAGTCTTGATCTTCCCTCATCTTCTCCAGGTTCCAGGATTATGTGCGCACCACTGCGCCTGGTCTCAGGCTTCACTTCCTTCCTATCTCTGTGTATCATGTGTTCATGAGATGAGTACATGTCTGTGTGTGTGGGAAAGTGAGGACAGATGTGTCTAAGTACATGTAAGGAGTCGGGGTACAACCTCAGGCGCTGACCCTCACTTCTGCCCTGGTTGAGACATGTTGTCTTTGCTGTTTGCCATGGCACACATCAGGCTAACTGGCCTGAGAGACTGGGAACTCCATCTGTCTCCTCTGTTGCCATAGGAGCGCTGGGCTGACAGACACGTGGTACTCACTGCACTACGGCTTCCCATGGTTCTATGGTTTGTGCGAGAACGTTACACATGGGGCCAGTTTTGTTTTTTACATAAACAGAGCAGCAGATCCGTAGAGAAACGCCCTTTCTGGTCGGTCTGTCCCTGTTCTGCAAGCCCGCCAGAGCCCTCCTGCTCACCTGCTGTGGTACTCCGCCAGTGGGTTTTCATCTTCTAGGATCTTCCGCCCCGCAAAGTCAATGGTGACTTTCTTAGACAGTCGCGAGGCATGTCGGAGTTCTCTCAGCTCCTCCTCTCGTTTCTGCAGCATCTCTCGCTCCACTTTGGACAGCCACTGGTTAGAATCAGTGGCAAAATAATCTGATTCATCGTCAATGACTTGAGTCCTTCGGATACTGGGCAGAAAAAACAGAAGAAGAACACAGAGCAAGAACATGCTGACAAAGATAAACTAATTACCACTTGACCTTTGCTGTTGTAGAGGCTCTCATCTCAACGATGAAAGGCCGAGAATGTTGTAAACCAGGCTAAGCTCTCCCTTACTTGAAAGCGTGTGTCTTCTATCTACTGCAAGGTAGTTGTACCCCTAGAACTAATCTCAGCCCCAGGCAGCAGAAGACACACCAGCACAGACCACTGTCCCCCCTTTCTGGCAAGTGCGACCTTTCGTCTACCTTGACGCATCGTCTACGTGTGGATCACAGCTTGCGCATCACGACTGGGATGTCCCTCGGTTTTGTCATAGCCCAGTCGTTATTCTAGTAACTTACTCAGTGTCCCCCTCCTCCAAGTCACTGAGATCTGGTTTATTGCTGACAGACAGTCTGTCTGCTGGTGTTTGCCTTGCAGCTCAGTCCTCTGACTTAGTTATTACAATTTAGGATTGTTTTGCTTTTTGTTTTTTTGGGATTTTTTTTTTGTTTTGTTTTTTGGTTTTTTTTTGGTTTTTCGAGACAGGGTTTCTCTGTGTGGCCCGAGCTGTCCTGGAACTCACTCTGTAGACCAGGCTGGCCTCGAACTCAGAAATCCACCTGCCTCTGCCTCTCAAGTGCTGGGATTAAGGGAGTATATCACCATTGTGCAGCCGAAGTGGCATTTAAAACCATTTTATTGATTGTGGATTTCACATCCTGCACCCCAATCCTACTTACTCATCTCCTTGTCCCTCCCTTCATATCTGCCCTCTGCCCTTGCAACTTCTCCACAAAATAAAAACAAAACAAACAAAAACCCCAAAACATTTCACAACGGAAGCCATGCTGTGTCGTGGTGTATCACATAGTATACTCTTTTGCTCAAAAAACATTACCTGCAAATGTTCACTGCAGTGAGTCACTGGCCTGGTTAAAGGCCTCTGGCTTCTGCTACCTTATTAACAATACTGAATCCTCACCTGGGCTCCTTTCCAATATCCTGCAGTTCCCTGTGTCAGGAAGCCTGCAGTGTTGCTTCTGCAGGACCGTCCCCTTCACACGCTCCAGGAGCTCACATGGGATAGCAGCTGGGGTGAGCCAACTCAAAGCTCGTGATCTGGGTCTGGGTAGTAGCTGAACTGGTCAGCCTGCCAACTGTCCTGTGCCTGAGCCACCAGGGCCAGCTCTCACACATGCTAGAGCTGGTAAGTGGCCTACTGTGAAGCCCAGGCAAGGTGCAGCGGGAGCTCTCTGGAGTACTGCAGCCGGCGAGGGCCAGCTGGATGCTTTATTCATCTACTACTGTAACAGTTTCCATTCCCCTCCTCCTCACGCTCCAGTCAGTAACACACCAGCCCACGTTCTAAGAACATGAGAAGAAAATTGAAGACTGAAAAAAAGTCTGACAATTTACCTCCATCATTCTTTAGAAAGTAAACCTCACAGAAATTCTTTACATCAAAGCCATAAACCTAGAGAAGACTGTGTTTCTCCATAATTACAAATTACAGACACACAGAAGACATTTACATTACATTCATATTCAGGGTACAAAAACATTTTGTATTAAAAGATTTGGTAGGGGCCTTGACACAGGGATGGTCTGACGTGCACCCACCCCCACTCCACCCCCAATAATAAGGTTTAAAAAGCTCGTGTTTGCCTTCACAGAGGAAATCGCTGTCTCAATGCCTCTTGCAGGTTGAATAAAGGCTGACAGTGACTGCACAAGAGCTGGGCAGCTCTGTTTACAGAGTGAGCTCTTTGAGGCAAACATTCTGTCAGGCTCTTCCTAGAGTTTGAAATACAAGTTTTAATAAATATTTGCTGAATTCATGAGGAAGTCTTTGGGTGTTTCTGCACTTTGCTTATTACAGGGTCTTAGTTCACTGGAGTTTGAGAGAGCGTAACAATTGGCACCTGGAGGGTGGCATTGGTAGCTTAAGGAACTGTCATTCTTCACAGATAATGCCTACTATACTCTAGGGCTCGAATCAAGGAGAAAGTATACAGCTCATGTCTGCCAGGATTTTATTTTTATAAAGTCTAATGCATGGAGATCCTATTTCTTATAAAAACTTAAGCCTCTATTAACCAGAAATTTTAAAATTTAAAAACACGTATTGCCTAGTTTTTGATGAGACAAGATCTTAGTATATAGTTCTGGCTGTCCTGAAATTCACTATGTAGACCAGACTGGCTATGAACTCACAGAGATCCTCCTGTCTCTGCCTCTCAAGTATTGTGATTAGAGGTGTGTGCCACTATGCCTGGCTTGGTTTTTGCTTAAATGTAATTCCATTCTGTCTTTAGCACAAATATCCGTGTGCTGTCTGTGTAATATTTACAATGTTCTGCAGTACAGTTTACTTGACACAGATCTTCCTTCATCTGAAAATATAGTCTTCAAAATATTTACCCAACACCTTGATATAATGTTACTAAATAGATTTGATCTGTAAGTTCTTAGTGCAGAATATATAGAAAAAAAAAATTAGAAGAGCCAGGTGTGGTGGCCCATGCTTTTAATCCTAGCACTTGGGAGGCAGAAGCAGGCGGATCTCTGCAAGTCTGATGCCAGGATGGTCTACAGATCGAGTTCCAGCCCAGCCAAGGACACAGAGTGAAACTTTGTCAAATGAAAACAAAAACAAAAGCTAAGATGCCATTTAAAAAAAACGCAATACAAAGCATTTGGCTCTTCTTTGTTATAAGAAGACTCCACCGTAAGAAGGCAGCAGGTATCAAAATATTCACTTCATTATTTATGGTGAGTGTTTTGCCTACATGTACATTTGTGTGCTCCATGTGAGTGAGTGCCTCACGCCTGCAGAGGTGAGAGGGCATTCCTCTGGAGCTGCTACACTGGTGCCAGGAGTCAAACTCAGGTCTGTGAAAGAAAAGTAAATTCTCTTAATCTCTGAACCAACATTTGGAGTGTCAGAGAGTTGGTTCAGTTCTAGCTCTCCAAGGCCTTTAATTGTTTTAGCTCTACGGATGAGTTTTTGTCTTAGCACATTAGTCTAACCTACCATACCTAGTTCTGTCGAATTCTAACAGTTTTTCTTTATGCTTGATAGCCTTCTCCAAACCAGACTTCATTCGAGATTCTTGATGAGGAAGAAGGTCCTTGGTAGAGACATCCACCTTTCCAGAACTCTCTGCCCCTGAAATTCAATAAGGAAAGCAGACGGTGTCAGCCCAGAGAACAGAACTGTTGCACTGCTGTGAGGTCTGGTTCTAGCCTGATCATCTGAAGCGTTCATTTAAAAGAAAACATTAAAGGTCACGCTCAACCAACATCACGTGATGCTTGACACCAACTGTTCCTCAAAGGAAGGAAGGAAGGAAGGAAGGAAGGAAGGAAGGAAGGAAGGAGAGGGGGATGGTTTTTTTATTTAAAGGAATCTACCAGGGTAATGGCGGCACATGCCTTATTCCCAGCACTCTGAAGGCAGAAGCAGGTGGATCTCTGAGTTTGAGGCCAGCCTGGTCTACAGAGGGAGTCCCAGAACAGCTAGGGCTACACAGAGAAACCCTGTCTCAAAAAACAAACAAAAAAGTTTATTTAAAAAAAAAGTAGCTTGGGCTATATAAGGTCTTATTCTAAAAAAGGAAAAGGGGGGTTCAAATAGGCAAAAAGTATGTCATTTAAAAACTGTCTTAATTTTTCTGAAGTATTAAAAGAATTTTGTGTGTGTGAGGGTGTGTCCATGTACACACGCCACAGCAGGTATGTGGAAGTCAAAAGACAACTCGCAGGTCCCAGGAGCTGAACCCAGGTCATTTGCTTAGCAGGAAGCACCTTTACCTTTTGAACCAACTTGCAGCCTTACACTTTTATTTTAAGACATAGTCTCAGTACACAGCTCAAGATGGCCTGTTTTCAGTTCACTATGGATCACAGGTTGGTTTCAAACATACCATGCTCCTTCCAGAGACTCTAGAGTTCTGTTATTATATGCTAAACAGCACCACTATGCCTGGCTTAATTTTTATCTTTTTACATTTTGTTTAGTGTGGTGTGTGTGTGTGTGTGTGTGTGTGTGTGCGTGCGCGCATGTGACACGCATGTCATGGAACACACGTGACAGCAGGACACCCACAGTAGTTGGTCTACCAGCAGAGGCACCTTCACACGCTGAACCATCTCTCTAGCCCAGTTTTATGTTTATTTCTGAGTAGCTAAGAGTCTTGCTGTATTATCCAGGATAGCTCCAAACTCCCAGATTCAAACAATTCTCCTGCCGCCGACTCTCAAATAAAGTACTTCAGGTATGTGCCACCCTGACAAAAAGGTCCTTAGCTATTTTTTGTGAGATGCCTTCAAATATAAAAGACTTAACATTTTTAGAGTAAAATAAAAATAAAAGACTACACTTCTTATATATGCTCACCTGGCTTCCCTTGATGTCAGCATTATCTTTATAAAGATTAAAACTAAGAAATTAGAGCTGAGAGCTTGTTATGGTGGCACATACTTTTAGTCCCAGCACTTGGGAGGCAAAGGCAAGTGGATCTCTGTGAGTTCAAGACCAGACTGGCCTAAAGAGTGAGTTCTCTATGTAGCCAGGGCTACATAGAGAAACCCTATCTCAAAACGGCCAAAAAGAATAAATACATAGTTTCATCATTTTGGGGGGTGGGGGCTGGAGAGATGGCTCAGTGGTTAAGAGCAGTGGTTGTTCTTCCAGAGGACCCAGGTTCAAATCTCAGCAGCCACAGCTGCCTATAACCTCAGTTTCAGTGTAATTCTATTACTAGTAATGTAGCAATCAATTAGAAGTAATGTAGTTAATAGTATTGATCATATTTAATAGTTGTATTACTCTAATTTTTTGTTCATTTCTATCACTTTTCTGCTTTAGGGATCAATTCAAGTGCCACTGAATTAGGTTAACTTAGCCTGCTTCGCTCTGGCCTCTCTGCAGTCTCTCATCTTCCACGTCCTTGAGAGTATGCTATTCGTGAATTTTTACTCCATCATGGAAACATCTTGCCAATTAGAACTGTCCTCATGCGATGACGGTGGTTTTCTGTTAGTCTCATTTTCCCTGCTTTACTGATCCACACTCCTCTGTCAGTCAGATCCTGTTGTTTACTCTGTTCCATTTGTTACACAATGAAGGTAGATAATAATTTTTTCTGTTATAACCCATATTCTTGTTGCTCAACACTGTGTAGTTTTTAATAATAAGTTTTTTAAAATGCTTGTTGAGGGGCTAGAGACATGGCTTAGCATTCATGAGGGCTCAGGTTCAATCGCTAGCACCAAAACCCAAAAAAGTTAACAACAAAAGACGCCTTGCATCTTATAATGCACAGCTTTAATCCTGGTACCTGGAAGGCAGAGAGAGGTTCAAGACCAGCCTGGTCTAGTGAGTGAGTTCCAGGCCAGCCAGGGGTTTACCTGACATGAGCTTCTTCAGCAGTTTCTGGCTTTTGTTTGAGTCACGCTGTAAAATGTCCTGTTCTTCATTAGTACATACCTATAATGTAAACAAAGATTTGTCATACAGAGCTTGAATGACACTGCTTGCTTGGCATGCTATAAAATGTAGCCTCAACACAAAGATCTCTGAATTCAAAGCCAGCCTGGTCTACAGAGCGAGTTCCAGGACAGCCAGGGCCACACAGAGAAACCCTGTCTCAAAAAAAAAAAAAAAAAAAAAAAAAAAAAAAAATCATTACAATAAGTATTCCTAAAAAACTATATAATTTTATACACACACACACATATACTCACCCAGAGAGAGAGAGAGATACATATACCTACTTTCAAAGGACAAATATTTGTTTCTGTTGAGAATACTGCAAAAATCATGGCACATTTCAAAAGCCTTTGATTATAACAATAAACTCCAACTCTGACAATAGAAATTATAAGATGTTTTATCAGAAAGAAACAGAAGCTTGAGGATACAGAGATGGCTCAGCAGTTAAGAACATTAGCTGTTCTTCCAGAGGACCTGAGTTCAATTCCAAAAAAACACATGGCAGCTAACAAATGTCTGTAATTCCAGTTCTAGAGATCCAATTCCCTCTTTTGGCCTTTGAGGGGACTGGGCACAACTGTGGTCCACAGATATAAACATGAACACACATAAAATTAAGAACCAGTGAGAGCCAGGTGTGATGGTGCACGCCTTTAATTCCAGTACTTGGGAGGCAGAGGCAGGTGGATCTCTGTGAGTTCAAGGCCAGCCTGGTCTACAAAATGAGTCCAAGACAGACAGAGCTCTGTTACATGGAGAAGCCTTGTCTGGAAAAACTAAAAAAAGACCCAACCAGAAGGCAAATAAATATGATAGTACACTTCTGTAATCTCAGTACTTAGGAATTTGAGGCAGGGAGACTGCCACAAACTTGATGCTAGTCTGGTTTATAGAGGAAGTACAAAGACAGTTATTAATGCACCTGTGCTACACAGGCAGCTTGTAGCTACACAGCCTAGCTACATAATAAGAGTGTGCTTCAAAAGCTCACTCTTCTGTCTCCAGAGTACTAGGATTTCATTAAACAACATAGGGAAGCAATTTCCTAAGAGAAACTGCCGAGGACTTGAGTGACCGTGGTTATTAACTCAAAGCACTGTGTCTTAGGAAGGGCTTCTATGGCTGTGTTGACTGAAAACAATTTGGTAGGAGGAAAGGGATGTTTTTATATTCTTATTTGTTTTTATTGTCCATGTTTGAATGTTTTGCCTGTATATATGTCTGTTCACCATCTGTATAACTAGTCTTACTGAGGTCAGAAGAAAGCATCAGATTTGCTGGAACTAGAGTTGCAGGCAGCTGTGTGCCATCTCTTTAGCTCCCAAAAGGACACATGCCATCTTGTATTTCCAGGTAATAGTTCCTCACTGAGGGAAGTCATAGCAGGAACCTGAGGCAGGGACGGATAAGTGATGTAAGGAATGCTGCTACTGGCTTGCTCCTTTCGCCTTTTTATGCTTTTTGGTTTTTTGTTTTAAAGACAAGGTCTCATTCTGTAGCTCTGGCTGGCCTGGAACTCACTGTATAAACCAGGCTGGCCTCAAACCCACAGATTCTCTTGCCTCTGCCTCCCAAGTACTGGGACTACAGGTGTGCGCCATCATCCCTAGGTCCTGGTCTGTTTTCTTATACACTCCAGGACTACCTTCCCATAGAGGCGACTAAACACAATGCAGGGCCTTCCATATTAATCATTAGTTAAGAAAATGTTTCACAGGATTATCTAGAGGCCAATCTTAGGGAAAGATTTTCTCAACTGGGGTTCCCTCGTCTTAGATAACTCAAGCTGACAAACACCAACAACAAAAAATAAAACAAAACCAAAACAACAGCAGCAACAACAAAAAACTCAAACCAACTCAAGCAGGACACACAGTGAAAACAAAAAATGAAAGAAGGTATTTACCAAAGAGCCACAGAACAAGCAGGGGCCTGAACCCTCCTGCTCACAGACGATCCGCCCACAGACCAGACAGTTATTGATGAGTTTGTGCTTCTGGCCCAGGCAGTCACACGGGTGACGGCCAGGAAGCAGAACAGCGAGTTTGTCCTGCCCCTCTCTCGTATATAAATTGACAAATCTTGTCCTCTTCTTTATGGAGTTGTTGCTTTCTTGTGCCTAATGTACAAAGACATCACAGGAGCACTCATTAGTGACAGGAAGGATTCCAGGAGGAAACCCTCACTTCTGCTGAGGAACAACTTATACCTTATCCAAGAATCACCAGAGAAGGGGAAAATACAGATTTCTTATAATCAGGGGCCCTGATAAAGACAAGGTAATTAAACCTAGCAATTGCATTCTTTGTTAGTAGCTCTCAGTCACTTAATATACCTTAGAGCAAGGTAAATGTAGCAATCAGCTTGATATGTTTTCAAAAGAAAATTTACACATGTAAAAACATGCATGAGTGTGTGCACAGTACCGTGTGCTTGCAGAGGTCAGAGGACAACTTGCAGGAATCAGTTCTCTCTTTCTACCTCTGGATTCAGAGGACAGAACGCAGTCTTGGTGGTAAGCGCTGTTATCCGGAACCATATGCCATCCCTTGAGACATTTAATACTACACACGGGGATGTTTCATTATTCAAATGTAGTGAGCTGGTGCAGGCATGATGGTTTTGTAGACTGTGTAAAGTTTACCCTTGTGTTATTCAAACACTGGTTTCTCTGCCCTCATATTGTGTTTCAATCCAGACACGGCATTGTAATACATATACCAAGAATCTCCTGTCTCAAATTTGTGTAAACAGTTCTTACCATTTATTCTCTGCCTTGTCAATAAATGCCAATCACCCAATGGCTGGACAGAATAGAGAATAGGGTGGGATTCCTGCCAGACAGAGGAAGGAGGGAAGGAGAGAGGGAGAGAGGGAGAGAGGGAGATTCAGATGAGCAAGGAAGAGTGGGTAATTGGAGCCAGGTGGATCATGGAAACACACCTGAAGCCCAAAGAGCCAGATCAGTAACAATATGTGAGTGCCATGGGATGGGGCTGTGAGGTAGCCAGATTAGCACAGAAGGCAAAGGCAGATAGATCTTTTAACTGCTCAGCTACTGAGGTGCAGTTCTAAATAAATCTTGGTTTTTACTGTGTGATTATTGGGAATAGTATAAGGTAAAGAAATAGAGCTGACAGACTAATTCAGTGTTATATTTATATTAAAAATATACAAATTTACAAATTGGGTTATTTTTTGCTTTTGTTTTTTAGTAACATCTGGCCTAAAACTATGAAGTTCAAAGCAGAAGATGATATTGACTCTCCTGCCTGTACTTCCTGAGTGCTGGGGTGACAGGCATCCATGCGTGCCGGGCCAGCACTGAGGGAGCTACACGCCCCAGCCCTAGTTTTCCTTTTTTTTTTTTTTGTGGTGCTGGCTATTACTGAACTAGCTATTATGAACTCTAGGCATACGCTCTGCTGCTGAGCTACATTCTTAACCCTGATATCTTGAACCACAGCTAAGAACGCCTTTAGGGCTTAGTTAGATGACTCATTAAGTAAAGGTGCTCGCCAAGCCTGCATGACCTGAGTTTAATACCCAGGACCATATCATAAGAGATCCGACTTTCACCAACTGTATGCACGTGCATGCACACAGAATAAACAAACAAAACTAGGAATTAAGGGATGGAGAGGTGGCTCAGTGGTTAAGAGCACTGACTGCTCTTCCAGAGGTCCTGAGTTCAATTCCCAGAAACCACATGGTGGCTCACAACCATCTGTAATGGGATCTGATGCCCTCTTCTGATGTGTCTAAAGACAGTAATGGTGCTGTCCTCATATGCACTAAATAAATAAATAAATAAATAAATCTTAAAAAAAACTCTAAGAATTATTCTAAAAATGGATAACGCCCACAGATCTCAAAAAAAAAATTCATTCATTCAGAATGAATAATAAAGGAGCAAGCGTGTAGCTGGTAGGACAGCACGAGGGAAGCAAGGGAAGCGTGCACACAGCCATGCATTCAGTCTCGATTACTGGGGAGGGTGAAGATAAGAAAAAAAGATAACATTATAAAAAAATGATCTCAAAATTAAGTAGGAATTTCATAGCACCAGATATTCAGATGCCCAACAGATGCGTGAAGAAGTGTGCAACACCTTTAGCCATTAAAACAACACGACACAGCACCGAGTGTGCTTCAGGGTGCAGCACTTCCCTAGCATAGACTAGGCTGTGCATATGGGATCAAAATAAAGAATACATGAACTAAACATTTCTATAATTCTTGATGCATGCTGTCAATATTATTTATTGACAGTTGACAGGACAATGACAGTCTGATAGGAAATATCTCAGTGATTTAATGTGTATCTATCTGATTAATAAAGACATCTTGGTTTGGTTCATGCCTTGGGGCAGGGGCATGATGTGAGTACTTTTGGTGTCAAAATTGGAAAAGTTCCAGGTAAACCTGGAGGAGCGTGAACCAGCCATCCCAGTTCCTACTGAGACCTAGCACATACGTACTCACCGGTCAGATGGTCGTTGTAAAGTTCGCTCTCCTTGTTTTTGCTTTAGTTTTTACTTTTTAGTTTTCTAAGACAAAGTCCCATGCTGTAGCTCTAGCTGGCCTGGAATTCATCATGAAGACCAGGCTGACCTTGAATTGAAGGCATTCTTTCTGCTTCAGACT
The DNA here is from genome assembly GCA_030674055.1 of Rhabdomys pumilio. Classification (NCBI taxonomy): domain Eukaryota; kingdom Metazoa; phylum Chordata; class Mammalia; order Rodentia; family Muridae; genus Rhabdomys; species Rhabdomys pumilio. Next base: position 35,218,559 of record JANHMN010000024.1, read on the forward strand.
CCTGAGTGCTAGGACTACAGGCTTGAGGCCACCATGTTCACCTCCACCCATGTTTTTGCATGTTATCCTATTCAAAATTGTCTTATCCCATCTTAGATTAATTAATTTTCTTCTTTAGAGAAATTTAGCTTGTCAAATTGTGCTGATTATATATGTTTCAGTTGTCCAGGTTGCAATGACTATGGTCTGAGCTCTTGCAAGGCTGAGACAGTAAGATTTTGAGTTCAAACAGCTTGGGATACTAGGCCATCCTGATTAAAAATAAGTTTTGAAGACTGAATATTGATAATAATGGTAGAAGAAAAAACTTTCAAACCAAGAATACTATTCACCTATCTTTTTATTTATTTTTCAGATAGAGACTCACTATGCATTCCAAGGTGGCTTTGAATTCACTAAGTAGCCCAGGTTAGCCTGGAACTCTCAATCTTCCTGCCTAGGTGTCTCGACTGCCTGGCAGTCTTGTTTCTGTTTCTTTGTTTTGGTGTTTATTTTGCTGTAGAGCATGGTGTAAACACCCCCCCCACACACACACACATATAGATTATGCAGTCAAGTTTCCCCCATTTGGGGATTCACAGGAGTCAGCACATTCAGAGTGCTATGGATGAGCCTCGTCCTGGGAAAACCACCTTCAATGTCACGGTACCTCTCCTCCATGTAAGTATGCCTGGCAGTTTTCATAACAGCAAGAAGCAGGTCATCATTTAGTCTTTGCTGCCCTCTCACGCTGAAGTTGAAAGCAGGGTGCTTCGTTAACTATTACCCATCGTGACTATGATCGGAGTGCTTGTCTCATGTACACGCACAAGGTCTTAAGTCTGATCCTCAGTATGAAATAAGTCTTGTAGAGAGTGTGGCACACACTTGGGATCTCAGACCTTGAGGATAGAGGTAGCAAGATCAGGGGTTCAAGTCTAACAGCAAGTTAGATGTCTGTCTGAGCTGCATGGTGCCTTATCTCAAAAGGAAAAAGGCCCACCACAACATACGGACAGTAATATGTCAGCTCTGTCCCTAAAGCTCATCAGTCTGTTAAATCTGACAGCGTAGACCAATTTCTGCACTTTGTCTGTGAAACATATTAGTCATTTCCTCTTGTCCACATAGCCAGGAAAAGCTTAATTTTTAAGCACTTACCTTGGCCAAATCTAAAGGTGTTTTGACCTCCACAGTCATGTCAGGTTCAGGAAGCGCAGGGACTTCCTGCTTGTTTCTTCCTTTCCTCCTACCCCGCTTTAGCTGGTCCACTGATCTCTGTCCATCTAAAATCTCTTTAAAGAATAAAATAAAATACACACAGCAACAGAAAGAGACTAGTAAGATTGATTAGTTTCTGTAGCTAAAACCTGAAGGTAGTTATTTTTTTTATGCGTATTAATGCTCTATCTGCACATATACCTGCATGCCAGAAGAGGGAGTCAGAGCTCATCACAGATGGTTGTATAAGGTTGCCGGGAATTGAACTCAAGACCTTTGGAAGAACAGCAGGAGCTCTTAACTGCTGAGCCATCTAGAAGGTAGTTCTTAATATTTTCAGTCAAGAAGTCAGGCAGAACTGCCATTAATTAAAAGTTAAACCACCATTTTCATGACTGTGGTCAATGACAAATAATTTCAAACACGGTTGGTGCTTGCCTACCATGCAAGCAGCCCTGGCCTGAATCCCATCACTACAGGAAAAACTGAAAATATGCCTGAGTGGAGGCTAATAATGTAAATTCGGAAAGTCTGATATTTTACACTGCGTAATAAAAGCATATTGTTTGGTTTGGTGTTCATCTCTTGAACTATATAAATAGATACCTCTAAATATCATTCATACTATAATCAGTCAATACTTTCTTTCAGATATACGTATACACACACACACACACACACACACACACACACACACACACACAGCAGCTCACACCAGCTGAAACTCCAGTTCTAGGGAACCCTGTTCCCTCCTTGGGCCTGCAAGGTTACCAGACACGCACATGTCGAGACAATCATGCAGGCATTATACCCATACACAGTAAATAAATATTTTTTAAAATCTTTAAAAATATATTTATAAAAATGATTTTTTTTGTAGTATGGGGATGGAACACAGGCTCTCACACATGCTAGGCAAGTGTCTTAGCACTGAGTGAGGACTCAGCTCTCGAGAGATATTTCTTTAATCCATTTGTAACTTTTTAAAAATTATCCTAAAGCCACAATTGTGTCTGAAAAAATAATTCTTTTATGAATTTTCTGTAAATTTAAAAAAGGTGGCTGGTACTCAGAGTGTGGAACACACTTTCAATCTCAGTACTTGTGAGACAGAGGCACACAGAAAAGCTAGACAGGTTAGCGCTATGGAACCCAACTTGCCGGTTGTGAACCCTTTGGGGCCGCACAGCAGTCAGTCTGCTTACTGGATATTTACATTACAACTCATTACAGTAGCAAACTTAGTTATGAAGTGGCAACAATACAATTTTATGGTGGGGGTCACTCCATTGTGAGGAACTGTGTTAAAGGCTGAGAACCCCTGGGTTAGAACAATACTCATTACCGAATGAATAGACCTAAGCTGAAAATATGCACATGTAAGACTCTGCTTAAGTTAGCTGTGAACAGGTAATACTCAGTGGCAGAAACACTGAGGCTCTTAAAGCCAAGCGTTTCTCAGTGTTACTTCAATTCCTACTCAACCACATTAACTTACCATCTTTTTTCGAGCACTGTTGAAAAGAATCAGAGATGAACTCTTGGTCAGTCTTTTGCCATTTGGTTATAAGATCTTCTATGAACTGGCCCTTTTTGCCCTCATTTCCCTGGAGAAGGTCTGTCACATATTCTCGTATTTCTTCAGCACTCTCAATTGACAAAACATATCTAAGGAGGTAAAGACATAAATTGCTGAAGCAAAAATAGTTTATGACTTTCAGAATCATAACAGGGATGAAGGTACTGAACATTATTCACCAGGGCTGATGGGAGCTTAGTCAAACAAAACTGGCCTAGCACACATGGTATTTGGGGTACAATGCTAGCACTATCTCACAAACACAAACCAACAAAAAGCGTTCATTAATCTACTAAGAGTGTTTACTGTGGGCCATGCACTCTGCTACACGCTAAGGGTATCAATTTGATGAGGACAAAGACCCTGATTTTAATAGGTCATAATCTAACTTACAGATGCCATTTAAGCATTTACTGTTTTCAGTATTTTAAGAAATTGTGGGGCTAGAGAAATGGCTCAGCAGTTAAGAGCACTTGAGGACCTTGCACAGGACATGAGTTCAATTCCCTGCAACCACACGGTGATTCACAACCATCTACAACTGGATCTGATGCCCTCTTCTGACATGCGGGTGTACATGCAGATACAGCACTCATACATAAAATAAATACTTTAAAAAAAAAAAAAAAGAGTGGTGGGGCTGGAAAGACGGCTCAGTGGTTAAGAGCACTGACTGCTCTTCCAGAGGACCTGAGTTCAATTCCCAGCAACCACATGGTGGCTCACAGCCATCTGTAATGGGATCCGATGCCCTCTTCTGGTGTGTCTGAAGAGAACAACAGTGTACTCACATAAAATAAATGAACAAATCCCCCCCAAAAAAATAGAAAAAAAAAGGAATTGTCCCATCCTTGGTAGCACACGCACTAGAAACAGGTGTGTTGAAACTGTAGCCTGTGGATGGTTCCATGAACTCCACGACAGCTATGAACGTAGGGCAACATAGAATTTCAGAATTACATAAAGTATTATAAGTGTTTTGGTGTTTTTGTTTTGTTTTTTGGTAACTCTATCACATGATTCTATATGTGAACTTTGTAGACGATGACATCTCTCACAAGGTAAAACACGGGATGATGAGACACCTCAGCCAGAAGAGCTAGGTGCTTTTCACCAAGCCTAACAACCAGAGTTTGGTGTAGAAAAAGAGAGCCGGCTCCCACAAGTTGTCCTCTGACCTCACATGTATACACAGATGTGTGTACACACTCATAAATAAATATTGTAATCAAAAATTTTTTAACATTGAATATACTTGCTATATTCTTCTAGTGTGATAATGGAATTTCGATTACAGTCTATAAATAAACAAACATGTACATTTATATTTCATTAAGAACATCTTATCTCAAAACAAAAAGGACATCTCATCTCCAGATTTAATTAATTAAATTTGTTTGGCTGGTTTTGCTTTTATTGTTGTTCTAAGGATGAAACCTGGGCCTTGCATATATCTCTATCACTGAGCTACACTGTAGTCATCGGAGTTAACTATATATTAAATTAAATTAAATTAAAAAGAGCTAGAGAGAGCTAGAGAGATGGCTCAGTAGTTAAGAGCACTTGAAGCTTTTCCAAAGGACCTGGGTTCAATTCCCGGCTGCACCTCACATTTATAACTCAAGTCCCAGATGATCTGATGCCTTTTGGTAGTCTATGATAGCACTACCCACACATGGTACACAGACATGTATGCAGACTAATAACCATACACATAAAAAATAAAAAATTTTAAAATTGAAATAAAAAATTTAAAGACTCAGTGCCTAATCGGGTAATGCATGTCTTCAATCCCAAAACACCAGAGTCAGGAGCAGGTGGATTTCTGGGAGTTTGAGGCCAGCCTGAACTCAATAGTTAAGAGTCCTCATCTTACTTATAAAGGAGGTGAGGGGCTGGAGAGCAATTAATAGTACTGGCTGCTGCTCCTGACTTCAATTCCCAGCACTCAGATGGTGGGGCTCAGAACCATCTGTAATGGGATCTGATGCCCTCTTCTGTCACACAGGCACACATGCAGCATGTGTCACACATGTCATACACACACACATAAGTACATAAATATTGTGAAAAAATGACACAATGACTTTTCAGAACTTACACATTCTAACCACCATGTTCTCCAGCTTACTAGTCCCATCAATAGAGCAGTTCTTATCAAAGACCTACAGTTGTTTAACCCTGGAGTTTTCAAACCCTGAAAGAACTAATGAGTTCCAGGTACATAGCAGTAAACGTCATTTCAACAATTTAACCACTTAAAAGTCATGTATCTTCCAAACTTATAAAGCCAGTCTCATCGATTAAACTCAAATCATGAATCTATGAAGATGTGGAGACAAGTGCATTCTTCTGACTGTGTACTGATCTTTATGTCTTCTAATATGTCACTGAGTAGGAGGCTAATTCTGTGTTAATAATTCTTTTAGTATTTGGGACACTTATATAAACGTATTCACATTCTTACAATATTACATCTGTGTTATTCAAATTAAATGTTTCAAATTAAACCACAGCAGCTGCTTTCATCCCAACATAATAGCCTGATGCAAACCAGTGAACACTTAATAAGTGCTTCAAATATTATAGCATGCTTGAGTCCTTATGCTCGGCACACTTCTGGTCTAACTTGTTTTAACAATGTAAGCAGGTGTTAAGCCACACTTACAGTTTCAGCTTCAAACAGCCAGGATGTCTTAACTCTTCCTTTAAAAAAATTATTTTCTCCAAAACACAGAAAACTGACCTTATTTCTTATAATTCTAGAATAGCAATTTGTTTTCAGCAACACAGAATCAAATTAAGGAAAAGTCTTAGTTTTTTGTTGTTGTTTCTTTTCATTTTGCTTGTTTGTTTGTTTTTCAAGACAGGGTTTCTCTGTGTAGCCCTGGCTGTCCTGGAACTCACTCTGTAGACCAGGTTGTCCTCAAACTCAGAAATCTACCTGCCTCTGTCTCTCAGGTGCTGGGATTAAAGGCGTACGCCACCACTGCCCAGCGTTTTGTTTTCTTTTTAATCAAGTCTCTTTTTGTAATCTTCCCCTCCACCTGAATACTTTGAGCTTGAGCTTTTACCACCTATCCTTTAGCTCTCAGGTGAAAGCATCTTTTCTGGCACATTTTAAGAGTTTCAAATCATAATGCTTATCCTTTATTTAATTGGATACAGAAAAGTGCATTATGCCCTCCCAAAAGAGCTGCAGCTCCCTCTCGTTGCAGAACTTGTCAACACGAGGTCATCTTGATTGCCCAGAGATGAGCATACAGTAATAGCGCAACAAATTGCTAATCATTTCAAAAAATATTAAGTAATCACCATCTGTTTTGTAAAACTTAACACACTAAAGGTGAGCTCTAATAATTATTAATTTTGTAAATAAATGGGAGGGTGCAAAGAGGGGAATTAATTTGCCAAAGGCTCCAAAAATGGCTAATGGCAACAGAAAACTGAATGTGACTCAAATCAGGAACCATTTGTAATGTACCATGTCACCTCGTGTAAATTCTGGGTTCTGCTTGATACAGAACTACAACGTTCAGATTAAGGAATCTCTAGAAAGCCACTCTGACTTATTCTCATTCTCTCCACAATCTGTAAGCAAACCGATTCCCGGGACAATCTTACGGGTCTAAACACTACTTTGTCACTTTCCTCGGAAAGAGTCTGGCATACTTATCTAGAGACCAGAATTCAAACTCTAACGACCGCAGTCCTTTTATCTTCTTTTCTCCTCCCGGCTTTCCCGTTCGCCCACGAGGCACGTCAGAGCTGTTCCCTCCTCAGTCCCGGAACCCTTCTTACTGTATGATCTCCTCGCTGACATCCAGGGAGAAAGTTTTCCGCAACTGCTGTGTGCACCAGTGCACGAGAGGATCCCGGGCCGCCGCCCCGGCCGCCGCCATCTTCCCCAACCGGAACCAGCTGGGCTGCAAAAGCCCCGGGTCCTGTGCTGGACTGGTTCCCTTCGCGACGCCAACCTCGTCGACGAGGGTTCCGCAAACCTGCACCGCCCGGCTCGGTCGCGCCAGCTTCTCTCAGCTTCCGGGTCTACACGTGAGTGGGAGAAAGGGGCGCGGAGGATCCTTTGGCACTGAGGGGCAACTGCGCTGAGAAGACAATACTCGCACCTATAAAAGAGCTGTCGTTAGGATTCTGCCTAAACTCCTCCCACAGTTACGTGGCAACAGCCAGGTAGGCTCCGCCCCACAGTTACCTAGCAACAGCCAGGTAAGCTCCTCCCCACAGTTACCTGGCAACAGCCAGGTAAGCTCCGCCCCACAGTTACCAGGCAACCGCCAGGTAGGCCTGGCCCACTATAAAAGGGGCGGCTTGCCCGTTCCTCTATCTCTTGCTCCTCTCGTGCCTCTTGTTCTCCCCTCGCTCCTTCCCCTTCCCTTCCCCCTCGCTCCATATTCTCATGGCCGGCCTCCTCTGCTCCTCTACTCTCTCTCTCTGCCCCTCCTGGCCCCTTCCCCACGCCCCGAATAAACTCTATTCTATACTATACGGGTGTGTGAGGGGGAGAGATACCTCGGCATGGGCCCGCTGAGACATCCCCTCCCCCACACCTCTCCACACACCCACAGAACATACTCTCTTTATCTTTTTATAAACACATCAGCTGTGGTAGAAATAAAAGAAAGTAGGGCCACAAAAGATGGGTATAGCCTTCAAATTTAGTCTGATTCTGGTTACAGAACATTTAAAGCAGCCGTTGTCAAGAGGATATCAAATCCAAAGCCTGCTTTTGTGGTATTAAGTGAACTCAAACCCAGACTTTGTAATTTAGCGAGGCCCTGTCTCAAAATTAAAATGAGGTGGACTGGAGGGATACTAAGCAAAAAGTTTAGTGATGCTCTGCCTCCTGAGTATGCAAGAATCTCGGTTCAATCCCCAGTTGGACAATCAAAGGAAAACAAAATCTCCAGCCCTCGGCAAGCTATTTGTAAGCACGGTACTACTATTTGATCTGAGGATGGTGGTTCTTGTTAGTGCTGTCTGTAATTGAGACTAAACTCTCACTGCTACACAACACGAAGGCTTACAAACATCTGGAACTCCAGTTCCAGGGACTCCAATCTCTTCCAGCCTCCGAAGGCACCTAGCACACATGTGACACACATATATATTTGCAGGCACTTACGCATAAAAAAAATTAAAAATTAAACATAAATTTTTTTAAAATAAAAATCTTGGAAAAATAAATTACATCAGCTGAGCATGCTGGCACACGCTTTTAACCTTAGCACTCTAGGAGACAAAGGTAGGTGGACCTTCATTCCTAGTCTTTATAGTAAACTCCAGGCCAGCTAGAGTTACTAGTGAGACCCTGTCTTTAAAATATTATCTATTTGTGTATTTGTCCATGTGTATGTCTGTGGGCTACCACAGATAAAAGTGCACAGGTGGCTTGTTTGAGAGTACATGCCTTCTATCATATGCATCCTGGGAATCAAACACAGGTGGTCAGGCTTGGCAGCAAGAGCCTTTATCTTCTGAGCCATTTCACTGACCCAACAACTTTTTTAAAAAAGCAAAGTCCAGTAATGTTAATTAATGGTGAGAATACATTTCATCTTTTCGTAATAATCTAATCTGATTGCTAATTCTAGTGATTCAAATAATGTAACCTTCTCTAGATTTATTCATTCCCAGAGTTTAGTAGCTCGGTGGTAGAGACTGTACTTGATATACAAGTCACATCCCCAGTAGCAAGATATAAATTTAATCATAAATTTCATTAACACATGCACACTTCAACTTTTCTGTTCTTTTTTCTTTAAAGTGTTTATACTTTTTCTTAAAGCATTTGTTTTGTATTGGTGGGTGTGTTTCAGTGCTATGGCACCAGAGAGATTGGAGGAGGACACCTTGCAGGAGACAGTTCTGTCCTTGTAGCATGTGGGTCCTGGGAAAGGAACTCAAGTCATCAGGTTTGGTGGCAAGTGTGCTTACCTGCTGAGCCATTTTGCTCTCCCTACTGCAACTTTTCTTAATGCATAGGCCTCAACTCTTCAAGATTTTCATGTTTAAATTGCATAACTCTGTGTTTTATTTAATTGTAGAGAAGGACTTCTCTAAAGCAATCCTTTTTGTTTTGCTTTGGTCTTTTTAAAGATTTATTTATTGTATGTATATAAATACACTATTGCTGTCTTCAGACACACCAGAAGAAGGTATCAGATCCCATTACAGATGGTTGTAAGCCACCACGTGGTTGCTGGGAATTGAACTCAGGACCTCTGGAAGAGCAGTCAGTGCTCTTAACCAGTGAGCCATCTCTCTAGCCCTTGTTTTGGTCTTTTGAGACAGGGTCTTTTTGTAGTCCGGGCTGTCTTGGAACTCTAGGCTGGTCTCAATTCTGAGAGACTGTCCTGCTGCTGCCTGGAGCCTAATTGCCATCTTCCTTTTCTCCTCTTTCTTCTCCTCCCATCCTTCTAGACAGGGTTCACATAACCCAGGCTGGCCATGAGCTCACCAGTAACTGAGGACAGCAGTGAACCTCTGACTGCACTCATGTGCCATCACGCTTTATGTGGTGCTGGGAAGCAAACTAAGGGTTTATGCCTATTTGGCAAATACGACCAATCGTGTCGCATCTCCAGATTCCAGAGTAGTCATTTTGATAAAAAAAACTTTCGCTAAGTATCATGCTTTTTCTGTGTGTTTTTCATAGACACCACTGGTATTAAAAGACAAACAAAATCAGGACAGTGGTGACGGATGCCTTTAATCCCAGCACTCAGGAGGCAGAGGCAGGTGGATCTCTTTCAGTTTGGGCCCCAGTCTGGTCTACAGAGTTAGTTCCAGGATGGCTAGGGCTACACAAAGAAACCCTGTTTCGGAAACAAACACAACTACAATAAAATGTATATTGTTCCTGTGTGAAAAGTCGTATTTGAAATTCTCTCTAGGCATTTGCTTGAAATGTAAGAGAAAAGACATATTCTCTGGGTCCTTTCTTTGCAGGACTCTAGAATGTCGAGTTCAATTAGGCAATTCAGTCTGGAGTAGAAGGCATTTAAGAGGAAACAATACCATTTTAGAACCAATGTGCAGTCTGGCAATGGGGAGCACGCCTTTGATCCCAGCACTTAGGAGGCAGAAGCAGGTGGGTTTCTAAATTGGAGGCCAGCCTGGTCTACAGAGCAAGTTTCAAGACAGCAGAGCTACACAGAGAGACCCTGTCTAGAAAAATAAAACAAACAAAAAAGAACCAATGTGCATTTTTATGAGGGTGAAAGAATGACAACAACGGAATGCTTGTTGATTGGCTTGTTGATTTTTATGTGGGAATTTGGCAGTAATCTAACACTTCAGGGTTAAGATAAATTACAGGCAATTGTTAGCATTATAATGTTAATTAATTGGCTGCCTAAACCCTTTCATTATTTTCACTTGAGTTGTTTGTTTGTTTTTCAGTTGGTTGGTTGGTTTTCTTTTCTCTGTGTAGCCCTGGCCTTCCTGGACCTGACTCTGTAATGGCCTTGGTTCACCTGTCTCTGCCACCTGAGTGCTAGGATTGAAGGCCTGCACCACAGCCTGGCTCTTTTTTTCTTAATGATTTATGTGCATTGATTCACATTTTGCCTGAGTGTGTCTGTGTCAATGTGTCAGATGCCCTGGAGCTGGAGTTACAAACAGTTGTGAGCTGTCATGTAGGTGCTAGGAATTGAACCTGTGTATTCCAGTTCCCTGGAAGAGTAGCCAGTTCTCTTAACTGCTGAGTTCTCTCTCCAGCTCCTGTTTTTTTCAGCCTAGCTTTCCTTTTCTTTCTTTTTTTAAATAAATAGTTTGTTTATTTTTATTCTATGTGCATTGGCATTTTGCCTGCCTGTATGTCTGTGTGAGGGTGCCAAATCACTGGAGCTTGGTCACAGACAGGTGTGAGCTGCCTTATAGGTGCTGGGAATTGAACTAGGTTTCTCTGGAAAAAGCAGCCAATACTCTTAAGCATTGAGCCATCTCTCTAGGCCTTTCTTTTCTTTCTTTTCTTCCTTTTCTTTTTTCTTTTTTTAATATTGTGATCTAGCCCAGACTGGCAAGGAACTCACAATTTACCAGTCTCTCTGCTTCCTCAGGGCTGAGATTACAGTGCAGTAGGCCTGGCTTTAAAGTCTTGAAATTGAATATACTATGAATTGTTGATTTGGTTAAGGCCCTGAGTAGCTCTTATTGCTGTTCAAGCAAAATCCACTGCAAAGAAGTATCTCTATAATGTTAACTTTGAAGGTTGTCTTTCATATAAGCATTAACAGAAAGCAATCCTGCAGCAATCACATATGGTTTTGTTTCATGCATGGCATTCAGAACAAACACAAATCCTTAGGAATATTGTAATTTGGAACACAGGTCAGAAAATATCTATGATCTCTTTTTTGCAGGGTTACCTTCATGTGCGTTGGTGCTGTGACCCTTTTACATTTGGCTGATTTTTAGCTCTTTGGCCATGTTTATTTATTTACTTACTTATTTTTATATGTGTATGGACAATTTGTCCAAATTTTATAGTCTCATGAGATCCTAAAACAGTTTTTAAAACACTGTATACTAAATTGAGTTTTTCTTTCTCCTGCCTCAGAAAGGTGTTTGAGAACATAACAGAATTCACCCTTAGGATACTAAACTTTAGTTTTGATTTGTGTTGTTGAAAAGCCCACTGAATTTTCACTTTCAGTATTCAATCACCATGGATTTAACTCTGTCGTAACTTTTGAAGAGCTATCACAATCCCTCTTTACTTAGTTTTATTTTAGAAGTGGACCACTTGGCTAGTTCACGAACTACCCACCTCAGCTCCCACACTTGGCGCCCTGTGAGTCCTGGCACTGCCCACCAGGAGGAGGTACAAACCGTGACCACTGGGCTGATGGACTGGCCAGCGCCGCCTGAAGACCCGAGGCTGTCATCGCTGGACGCTGACTATTGGTTCAGGGTGAAGGCGCGGAACCAATAGGAGCCGCGGTTCTCAGGAGCTTGGAGCGCGCGGGAAAGGGACCCTTTTAAACTCTGGCGGGAACATCATTTCCGGCTTCTTGTCCAGTTGAGACATCTGCAGCCGGGGTGTCGGTGAAAGCTGTCTCTTCCTGTGTGAACATGGTGCGGACCAAAGCAAACCACGTCCCAGGAGCCTACAGGAAAGGTAAAGGGACGCGGCGAGGTGGGGGGGGGGGGCCCCGGGAAGCCTGTCCCTGGGGGGGGAGGGGGGGGGGGGGGGTCCCCGGGAAGCCTGTCCCTGGGTGGAGATGCGCGGGGTGGGGGTCCCCGGGAAGCCTGTCCCTGGGTGGAGATGCCCGAGGGGGGTCCCCGGGAAGCCTGTCCCTGGGTGGAGATACCCGAGGGGAGTGGGGGTCCCCGGGAAGCCTGTCCCTGGGTGGAGATGCGCGGGGTGGGGGTCCCCGGGAAGCCTGTCCCTGGGTGGAGATGCCCGGGGTGGGGGTCCCCGGGAAGCCTGTCCCTGGGTGGAGATGCCCGGGGTGGGGGTCCCCGGGAAGCCTGTCCCTGGGTGGAGATGCGCGGGGTGGGGGG